>CAWUFW010015090.1:0-378627 GCA_963921515.1 Calotriton arnoldi | reverse complement strand
ATTAAGGCATTGCTTCCTGTGAGGTGTGCATGGACCATGTGGAGCTTGCTGGGCCATGTGGGTGGGGGATGTTGAGCTGTGACTACCACTCCCATCATGCTATTGCCTTCACCCCCTTCCCAGCATGCCCATACTTCCTTCCTTTTGAGTGGACGTCACTGTGTGTGAGTGTGACAGCAATGGTAAGATGGCTGACATTGTGGTCCTGTTGTTTGTTGGTGCCCAGTTCCCAGCAGGGCCTTGTGCTCCCCAGCTGAGGCCAGTGTCAGACATCTTTGAAGTGGCTTTTCACTCCCTGTGAGGTGTGCATGGTTCAGTGTGAGCTTGCTGGGCCATGTGGGTGGGGGATGTTGAGCTGTGACTACCACTCCCATCATGCTATTGCCTACACCCCCTTCCCAGCATGCCCATACTTTCTTCCTTTTGACTCTGCTTCCTGTGGGGTAGGGGTGCCTGTGCTGACAGGATGGCTGACAGTGTTGTCCTGGCAGGTTGTTTGGCTACAAGTCCCAAGAGTGTCCCTGTGCTTCACACAGCATAACCCAGGGTGGTGGTTCTTTGTGGGATCTTCTAATTAGAGTGTGAGGCATTGCATTCCTCCCCAGGTGGGTTATGTGGAGTTAGTGTTGAGGGGGTGTGAGGAGAGCTGCTTGTAACTATGGTCAGTGCTGTCAGTCCTCCTTCCCACCCAGCCAGATATCCCACCATGGAACGTGCTTCCATTGCAGGGAGTGCAAGTTGGCTTTCAGGATGTCAGGCAGTGGTGTCCTGCTGCTGGTTGTTGCACAGTTCCCAGCTAGGGCCTTGTGCTCCCCACAGCAGTACCCAGTGTCAGCCATCTTGTCAGTCCTTTTCCACTCCCTGTGATGTGAGCATGGTTCAGGGTGGTGTTGATGGGCCAATTGTGAGGGTGACCATTATCTGTGACTACAACTCCCATCATGCTATTGGCTACACTGACTTCACCAGCATACACAGAATTCCTTCCTTTCAGTGAGCTTCCTGTGAGGTGGTGTTCTAGTGGTGGCAAACTATCAGACAGTGTTTGTTGGTTATATTTGTGCCACTGCCTTGCTCTATTTGTTGTTAGGTTTGTGCATGTGCCATGACACAGTTACATGTCACTATGAGATGGCAGGTATTGTGTTTGTCTGACTGGCATTCACATCTTGGGATGATTATCTTTTGGTTGCTGTGGATTTGCTAAGGGTGCATGGGTTTGACTATCCCCTTGACAGTGATGTGTGTGTATTGTCACACCATATTGTGTATATTTGTTGTGTACTCACCAGGCTCTGGGATGTTTGTTAGTCCATATACGCTCACTGGTGGTAGGATGGCCCGCACCTTCTCCTCCCAGGGCCTGAGGTATAGTGGTTTGGCAGGAGGGACACTGCCGGTGTGTTGGCTCAGGATGTAATCCTTCTTCAGTAGGTCCCTGACCTCCTGCGCACATCATACCACCTGTTCTGGATGTCTTCCTTTGTGCGCAAACATGGTGATTGTGCGTTGACCTTGTCGACGATCCTCTCCCACATCTTGGTTTTCTGTGCCATGGGGTCTGTTGGACCAATGTGCCAAGCAACTGTGGCTCTACCTCAGGATCTCGTCTACCAGGACTTCCAATTCACTATCTAGGAACTTATGATTCTTCTTTGGGGGCATGGTGATGGGTGGTGGTGGTGATTGATGTGTGTGTGTGTGTGTGCAAGTGAGGGTGGGTGAGTGTAGGTTTTGCTGGGTGTGTGTGAAATGAATGAAATGAAATGAAATTTGTACTTGTAAAGCGCACCCATACCCCCAAAGGGGTGTCTAGGCGCTGTACGCATACCGCTGTGGAACCCTTCCTGGCTTTTCCCTGTGAAATGTCCACTCCTGGGCACCCCCAGGGTGAAGCCAGGCATCCCAGCGCTGTTGGGGTCACTGTGGAGATTGAGCAAGCTAGGTTGCCCAGAGTTGCAGAGTGGGACCCATGATTAGAATAGGCACCTAGGCGAGAATTATCAGGTCCGAGGAAATTGAGCCCAAGACCCGCCGAGGCGGGAATTGAACCCTGGTCCCGGGCCAGATCTCTGCATCAGGGTCTGCCGCTCTAACCATTGAGCCACACTTCTCCACTGTGTGAGGGTGCTATTTGTTGAGGTGCTAATGGTGTGTGGCTTGTGTGATGGATGAGCTATGAGTGTGTCTGGGGATGCTGTCTAATGGTGTTCTGTGCTGGCAGGTCATTGGAATTTGCAAAGGATCATGGTAGGGATTAGTGGCCTTTATATAGGTGGAGTTGGGGGGGTGTCCTTGTTCCATTTTTTTCCCTCCCTGTATTTATTGACTTCTGTCATTGCTTGTTTGGCCTCTTCTTTAAATTTTTTCCTTTGAGATTTTTGTGCATGTAGGAGACGTTCTTCTGACCGAGTAGGACACTGCAGTTAGTCTTGAGCGCGCTTCTCCGAGTCGTTCCCGCTGTGTTTCCTGCTAGGTTTCCATGTGCGGGCGTACGCGTCGGTCGCGGAGTATTGTGTTGGTTCGGCTGGCTTTTGTATGCGTGTCGGTCGTACGGTTTGAGCTCCGTGCGAATCGGTCTGGTTTGCACGCATTGCATCGTACTGCACGGGTCGGAGTTCGCGGGTATGTTTCGTTCTGGTTCATTCCTGGTGCGTGTCGGTCGGTTCGATTGCGCGTGGTTTCCCGGCCGGATAGCTTGTTTCCGTCCGGGTCGGTCGTTTGGCTTGAGTTCCGTACGAGTCGGTCATGATTCACATTTATTTCATCGTACTACCCGGGTCGGGCAGCGCCGGTACGTGTCAGTCGGACTAAATTCCCGTACCGAGTCGGTCGGTACGTTTTCCGGCCCGAATCGGAATCGGCCCCTATGTGTGTATTTATCTGCTCAACCTATTACTGTGCTCTAGATGGACATGTCCAATATACTAGTCATGAGTCTCTTAATCACATAATTATAGCATACGCCGATATGTGGGTACATGCTATCAGCAGAAAAACAGGAGGGGCAAGTGCCCATAACCTGAGACACAGTTTCAGGATCTATAGGGACCATCTGCACAAGAGCAGAAAAACATACATTGCATAATAAACAGATTGTGAATTGAATGTGCACCCTAATACATGAAATGAAAAATATGAAACAAATTCCAAGAACTTCTACATATACAAAAATTGCGCATCATTTAAAAAAAGAAACCTGATTAGAAGCAAGGGAGAACAGGGGGATAAGCAATGATATCCCTATGTGTGTGGCTAGCTCCTCTTCGCCATTCAGACCAAAAGGCGTACATGTATTGAGGTCAATGATATATCGTGATTCAAGAATCCGCAATTGCCTCTCTCTGTCACCGCCTCTTATATGCTTGTAAACTCTGTCAAGCCCTAAATATTTCAGCAGTTTGTTATTGCTGTTGTGGACATTATAGAAATGTCTGGCAACTGGATAATTAAAATCCAGATTGGAAATGGCCCTTAGATGTTCAAGTAACCGTTTCTTCACAGGAAGTTTAGTACTTCCTATATAGCGAAGACTACATGGACATTCTAACATGTAGACCACATGTTCGGTCGTGCATGTGATAAACTTAGTAATGGTCTTATCTTTACCACAAAAAGTCTTATAAGTTTTGCAGCTTGCACTGTTTTTGCAAGCCTTACAGGCATGACATTTGTGAAACCCTTTACTGGATTGCAACCAAGTGGTAGTAGAATCAGATTGATAGTAGCTCCTTACTAGCTTGGCTCGCAGTGACCTGGGTCTCCTATATGTCACAGTGGGGCAATTGCCCACACTTTTACCAATGATAGAATCAGCCTGTATAAGACCCCAAACATTTTGTTTGTTTATTGATGAATATGTATGGTATGAAATAGCAATTGTGTAATTAATTTAAGGCACTGACATGTGGAGATATATGCATTATTCTTATATTTTATGACTATTGGTGCAAACAATGAAATCATAGTATTTTATTTATTTCTATACATACGGAAGTTGCATTTAATGGCAGTTATGACGTGTGTTTGGTAACTCGAAAAAGGCAGTTCCGGCCAAAACGCGTTGTTACTACTTCAATAAACCATCCTGTGGTTGAATTGGTGTGCCGCCTCCTTTCCGCTTTTTTGCACATATATATATATATATATACATACACCTGAAACATAAAAAAAACAAAAAAAATATATATATATTATAAATTAAATTATTAAAATATTTAATAATTTTTAAACTACATTTTACTCTACATTAACTGCAACAGTAGGGAAAGTGTTGGATAGCAGAGGTGAATAAATTACTATTCCCACTCCAGCGAGTGCAACAGTAGGGAAAGTGTGTGGATAGCGGAAGGGAATAATTTATTATTCCCACTCCAGTGAGTGGAACAGTAGGGAAAGTGTTGGATAGCGGAGGGGAATAATTTACTATTCCCACTCCAATAAGTGCAACAGTAGGGCAAGTGTTAGAAAGCGTAGGGGTAAAAATTACTATTCCCACTCCAGCAAGTGCAACAGTAGGGAAAGTGTTGGATAGCAGGGGGGAATAAATTACTATTCCCACTCCAGCAAGTGCAACAGTAGGGAAAGTGTTGGATAGCGGAGGGGAATAATTTACTATTCCCACTCCAGCAAGTGCAACAGTAGGGAAAGTGTTGGATAGCGGAGGGGTAAAAATTACTATTCCCACTCCAGCAAGTGCAACAGTAGGGAAAGTGTTGGATAGCGGAGGGGAATAAATTACTATTCCCACACCAGTGAGTGCAACAGTAGGGAAAGTGTTGGATAGCAGAGGGGTAAAAATTACTAATCCCACTCCAGCGAGTGCAACAGTAGGGAATGTGTTGGATAGCGGAGGGGTAGAAATTACTATTCCCACTCCAATGAATGCAACAGTAGGGAAAGTGTTGGATAGCGGAGGGGATAAAACCAAAGATTACAGCTATTGAACCAAAAACCACAAACAAAATAAAAACAAAACAATTACCAAAAATATATATAAATTAATAAATGAATATTAATGATCAACTATTGATTAATTTATTTAAGCCTAAATTACTTTCCACCCTCTACCCCAAGAAACAGCAAAACACACACCTAAAAATATTTACACAATTTCCATAACTAATTTTGCATTCATAAATTAATAAGAATTAACAAGAATTCATTAATTAATGTTAAAAAAATTCCTCCCAACATTTACAACTATAAACCCCACAACTCACACATAAAAATAATTCCACAATTAGCATATTTTAATATTTAATTATTAATTAGCATTTATTAACAAATAATTAATTAATTATAAATAATTTACCTACCACCATATTCCCTATAAATGACACCACCAATGTTGTAAAACATGACACAATTAACATAATTAATTAACAAATAATTAATGAATTGATAACAATTAACAAGCAAAATAAAAACAATTAATAATAAATTAATCCACACAATAAACACTATAAAATAACATTAAATAAATATTATATTACAAATATTAAAAAATGTATTAAAATAAAATTTCTTCCCACCCTACTCCCCTATCAACCCACAACGCGCTCCTAAATAAATGACACAATTAACATAATTACCAATTAATTAATAATAATTAACAACCAATTAATACATAAATAATAATAAATTAATTACCACAATTCAATAATAAAAATATTAAATACATAAATACTAATTAAAAAATATTAATACATTTATTATAATTAAATTACTTCCCACCCTATTCCCCTATAAACCCACAACCCGCTGCGGAACTAAAACGCAAAATTTAATTAAAATAAAATGAATAACTTCTAAAAATTATGAATACATTTATTATAATTAAATTACTTCCCACCCTATTGCCCTATAAATCCACAACCCGCTACAGAACTAAAATGCAAAATGTACTTAAAATAAAATTAATAACTTCTAAAAATGTAATACATATATTAAAAAATAAATGCAATACTTAGACAGAAAAAAAACACACATACATTTAAAATACATACTAAAATACATAACACTAACTAAAAAAACGATATTTTTAACAAATATGGGGTCGATTCCGATCTCGGTCGGTAGGGCTCCGAATTGGATTTGGCTTTACCGGATCCGAGTCGGAGGCTTTGTTTCCGACCGAGTCGTACAGAGGTCCGGATGCCCAAGTATGATGCGATTGAACGCGAAATCGCCGACCGACTCGTTTCCGGGTCCGAACCGCTCCGTCCGACTCGTTCGCACTCGATTCGTACCGCGCAATGGAGACTTTTTTACGACTGAGCCAGTACGATGCACGATCCGGACAGCCGGATCGAGTCGGAGCCTCCGACACGTGAAAGCTCTCGAAAGCGGACTTCGGGGGTCCGTGCCGGACCCCCCTTCACCTGTAGCCTTACGAGTCGGACACAGGGGGGACCCATGGGTCCCCCCTATACATGCGTGTACGGTGCGGATGGCACCAACGTGTACCCACTACATGGGGCACCCTTTTTACAACGTACTCCATTGAGTCAATGGGAGCCCATGTACGCGCGTCGTACGACCGGCTCCCATTGACTTTAATGGGAGTCCGGGCCGAACCGAGTCCGGCAGCATACGGCCGCATCGTACTTGCTCGGTCGGACTGCAGGGGTCCGGCTCGGTCGGAAAACAATCCGGATCCGGATCGGTCGGAGAGCTTTCCGACCCAGATCGGAATCGGCCCCTATATTTTTTCTAACGATATTAATGACCGATATTTTTTAAAACAATATTAATGACTTCGATATTGTTAAAAACGATATTACTTACCTTAGACTCAATATTCTGTACCACAATATTCTGACAGTCGATATTTTTGTATCCCGATATTTTGCACTCGATATTAGTGCAAGTCGACAATAAAAACTCAATATTCTGACTGTTTACCATCTTAAACTTTGTAATTTCGCCTGAAAACTTCTCAGTTCGAATATCTTCTACCTGTTCTTCAACACCTACACTTATAAAGCTCTCTACTTTCTGTACACTCCTCTTGTGATCCAAAGAAACAAAACTGTATATCATCACAAACTTTTTTTACATCCGATACTGAACCATACAAAAGAGCTGCATTCATTTCACTTAAACATAATGCAGGACTTTTTACATAGTACAATCTCCTTACTAACTTCCGCATTTCTGTATGATGTACTGCTAACATTCTTAAATGATGAAAAGTACTTTTACACACTTTTCTAGAGAGACAAGCGAGAGAATGACCCTGCAACTTAGTATATTTTCTTACTTTACATGGATCTAGTCCTTGCAACATCTTCATCTTCTGTTTAACACTTTGTTTTAGCATATTCTCGTAAGAAAACTCGTAATATATCAATAGATTCCTGTTGAATACTACAAATACTACTACAATCCCACTTATACACTGGAGCATGTGCACGTCTCCCTTGAACTTCTGCAGCAATTACTTCTTCAGCATCTCTAGGAACCATCTTTTCCTTTTCAATTGGACAACCATTTTTTATTTCATGACCACAGGTATCAACTGCGTGAACTAATGTATTTTGTTGAAAATAACTCTTCTTCATTAAAAAAAGGCTCAGTACTAGAAGTATGCTTCCATTCACCAGAAAAAGATTTGCAAAAGTTGCTTCTATTAATCAGTCTTTTTCTTTTGCTTTTTTCCTTCATAAAGTACATTGGTTTATTCAAAGTTTTCATTCTCTTCAATACCAATATAAATAATTTGGGTTTCAATTCAAAAGCAGCATCTACTACACTTTTAATCTGTTGCTTCTTCTTATATGTTGCAGATCTTTTTTTATACTTTTTACAATCTTTTAATGAATTTTGAATTACTCTATTTCGAAATATACGTACACGTATGTCCTTAAATTGTTTCTGTCTTTTTGTCACATGTTGTTATTTTCCATTGTGTTTCTTCTTATGCTTCTCCTTTGATTGAAAAATGTCTTTCTTCCTTTCCTTAGTATTTGGATCATTCAATCTCTGCACAACTTTTTTAATAAATTGTTTAGTTCTCTCTTACCAGAAGGCACTTTATCCCGAACATCTTTTGGTGTTTTTTTACTCCACTCGTTTTACTTTTTATTAAGTACTTCTGTTTCCTTTGTTCTCTTCTCTTTTCATGTTTTCTTGCCATCTTTTATTTCTAATCCAACTAAAATATCTTCCTAAAAAACAAATAATAGTTTAAGTATTTTAGTACATTAATTAAAATTTCTAAATTAACAACATTTCAATTTTAAAAATAACGCCTAAGCACAAAGTTATAATTACATTTCTATTGCATTTATATCTCATAAGAAGAGAAAAGTAGAAAAATGAGCAAAACACATGCAAAAACAAAAGAATAGGTGGTCACACAGCCAAAAGGAGAAAGGAAAAAAAACAAAAGGTTTACAAACAGCAAAATAAAATACTCAAACACAGCTACTGAAAAATGTAAGAAATACGGAAAGAAGCAACAGATGTACAAAAAGAAAAAAGACAGGTGCAGAAAGACGCAAAAGAAGTACAGAAAGAGGAAACAGTTGTAGAAAAATTCAAGTAAGGTACAGAAACAAATAATACAAATGGAAAAAGAGGCAAAACAACTGCACAAAGAGGCAAGCAATTGTAGAAACAGGCAACTGAGCTACAGAAAGACATGAGACGGGTACAGAAAAAAGCAACAGAAATACAGAAAGAGGGAAGAGGGGTCTAGAAAAAGCTAAGAGGAGTGCAAAAAAAACAAGTGAGGTGCAGAACGAGGCAACAGATGTATAGAAAGAGGGAAGAGGGGTGCAGAAACAGACAAGAGGGCTGCAGAACGAAGCAAGAAGTGTACATCTCCATAGACCAATACAAACTAACCTATTAACTAATCCCTCTGCCAACATGTCTTAAACTCAATTTTGGGCTTCAGCTTCAGTATTCAGCACCTATTCAGAGTGTTGGACCTAGCCAAATACAAAGCAGCAACTTTTTCAATGTATCTGTTAAAAGTCTCACCATATTCCAGACAACATGCATGCATGTGTCTCTACTTTTTAAAAGTGGCATCATATATCAAAGAAACATACAAATACATGGGTAGTGGGTATGCCTCAGAGAACAGATAACTGGATGGGTAGTGCCTTAGTGAAAAGTTCAATGCAACACTACTGCCTGGGTGATTGCATAAGAGCAGCAGTAGTGAATGGGTGATTTCATCACTGCAGGGGATATACCTTAGACAAACCATGATTGCAAGGCTAACGCATGGTTGAAGACAAGAGTGTATGAGTAGTGCTTAAAACAATAAAATCATGCATGTGTACTGCCTGAGTGATTCTATGACTGCAGTGGTAGTAACTGGATGATTGTATGAGTGTATGGGAAGTACCTCAGACAAAATATGAGTGTAAGGGTAATGCTTGGGCCATTCTATCAGTGCATCAGTAGTACCTGACTGAGTAGATAAAAGCATGAGTAGTGCCTGTCTCAATGTTTCAGTGGGATAGTAGTGCCTGGGTGATTGCACAAATCTATGGTTAATGTCTGAGGCATTACATGGCATGCATGTGTCTGTGCCGGTTCCTAGTCCCATGATATATAAAAGAAACATACAGATACATGTATACCAGGGTTTTATACCTCTACCATCTGTTTAGCCATAAAGCTGTGAGAGAATACATGTGTATGCAGACACATACCTCAGTCATAAGAATAAAATCTCCCATAAACTTGACACACTGCATTTCCCATTTTGAAGAGACACCTAAAATTATGCGGCATACTTGAAGTGTACATCTCCACAGACCAATACAAACTAACCTAATCACTAATCATTCTACCAACAAATCTTAAACCTCACTTTTCAGCTGCAGCTTCACTATTCAGCAAGTACTCAAAGTGTTGGGCCTAGCCAAATACAAAGCAGCAACGTTTTCAATGTATCTGTTAAAAGTCTCACCATATTCCAGAGAGCATGCATGCATTTGTCTGTACCTTTTAAAAGAGACATCATATATCAAAGAAACATACAAATAGATAAGTAGTGGGTAGTGCCTGTGAGAAAAGATGACTGGATGGGTAGTGCCTGAGTGAAAAGTTCAGTGCAAGAATACTCCATGGGTGATTGCATGAGAGCAGCAGTACTGAATGGGTGATTAGATCAGTGCAGGGTAAATACCTTAGACAAACCATGAGTGCAAGGCTAACGCATGGTTGAAGACAAGAGTGTATGAGTAGTGCTTCAAAGAATAAAAAAATGTATGGGCACTGCCTGAGTGATTTTATGACTGTAGTGGTAGTAACTAGATGATTATATAAGTGTATAGGAATTATGTGAGAGAAAATATGAGTGTAAGGGTAATGTTTGGGCCATTCTATGAGTGCATCAGTAGTACCTGAGTGAGTAGATGAGAGCATGGATAGTGCCTGAGTGAGTGTTTGATTGGGATAGTAGTGCCTGAGTGATTGCACAAATCTGGAGTGCGGCACCGCCTGGGATACCACAGCACCCCCGCAGCGATCAGTAGGCACAATCAGGTGGTTATACAGGGAAGTGAACAAGGCGTATAAAGTACAACCTTCCTTTTAATTAACACCACCAATTCTAACGCCCGCCTCTACCCTCCATGTCAGTCTCAATAACTGTTGCTCCCTGGCATCATTCCCTTCCCTTTCCATCAAATGTTCTCCACGGGACGTGTTCCCAGCGATAGTCAAAATTGCATGCACTGGCCACACAGTATAAGATATGAAATACGACTCATTTAAATTAGTCAGAGTAAATGAGTCACCAACCGCTGGCATGTTTCCGATGCTAGATGTTAGAGGGGGGGCCGGCCAGGACACCTCCGGTCAGTGACGGGCAAGGACGGGCCCGCCCTTGGCCCAGGCGCGGCCCATGCAGCAGGAGCTCTCAGGGCGATTTATGCCTCCGGGCGCAGGGAAACAGGGTCAGCGTGGCGTTTCATTGCGGGGAGCCCGGGGAGATGCAGTCCCTAGCGTGGCTCCAACCCCGTTATCCTGATGCTGCAAGAGAGCGTCCCGTGCAGCGGGAGCTCTCAGGTTTATTTATGCCTCCGGACGCGGGGAAACAGGGTCAGCATGGCATTTCGTTGTGGGGGATCCTGGGAGATGCAGTCCCTAGCGTGGCTCCAACCCCTGTATCCTGATGCTGCAAGAGAGCGTCCCCTCCAGAAGAGAGACCAAGGGAGGGAGTTTTTTTTTATCTCAACAGAGGTTGGACAATTACTTTTTCGCCTGGGTCTTGGATGAAGGAAAGCCGGTGAGGGCACCACCTATTTCTGGCAGGTGGTCCATTGTTTGCCTGTTTGGGGTAAGACTTTCTCTGATCTGCCTTGTTGGACAGTTCTTTGGAAAGGGAAGAAAATGGAACACTAATTGGATCAATAAAAATAAAAGGGTGGATGTTCTGTGTAAATTCCTATCAGGAATTGTGCATAATTGTGAAATGGTGAACTCGCCCCCTTGGTTGTGGTGCTATTAAGCTTTGGAGTGTAATTTCATTTTTGAAATTTAAGGGAAATTATAGCCTACTATTTCATTGATTTTGGCATCCTATTTACCCTATACTCTTAATAACTGGTCTGATTGGTCTGAAATGCAAGACCATGCCAGTTGTAAAACCCACAGGTACCATAGGTACCACTCTGGATGGTTTTCTACAGAAAGCAGTGGGGGCTATCACGAAGGAAATAGAGCAAGCAGAACGGAGACTCTCACTAGGCCCTGCAGGTGATTTACTTACGCTAATTCCTCCAGGCCCCAATAGAGTCGTTAACACAGATACTATGGGGTCGAATGATGACAGGAGGACAGTAGTACCACTCTCGCCTGTTGTGGTAATAAGGCACAAGGATGAGGTCCCTGCTAAAGATAGGCCAAATCTGAGAGATGTCAACCATAGTCTAGAGGAGAACAGTCCCCCACAAGCAGGAGGTGGGAAGAGGAAGAGAACGGAGGGGGCGGGGTTAGGAGGTAAACCAAAGGACCATTTGCCTGTAACAAAAAAAATCAGACAAGATCCGCTACCAGGAGCTAGGACCAGAAAGGGACCGGGCAAAGGGATTACACTTGAGGGGGCAGATATTCCTCTAATTAAACTTAGTAAACTGATAACTGAGGCATTGGCTCCTATTATGGATCACTTAGATCGTATTGATGATCAGCTCGCCCTGGTACTTCGTGAATTAAATAAGTCGTCGGCACAGGCCTCGCAGAAGGCCAAGGACACTAATCAGAGTACCACAGCAGTTATACCAAATGCTAGGATTACCCCCCAAAGCACATTGACCTTAAAAGAAGCCCTGTGTGTGGCCCCAGTAATAGAGCACGCAGCGAATATTTGTGAAGAGTCTCCTTGGCAAAAACATAAGGTCACGCAAGGAGCCTCAAATTTTGGCAACCGTGACCTCCCAGTTGGGCCCAGTCAACAACATTCACTTCATGCTCCACTTCACACCCAAAATCTCGAGTGTCCAGGCATCACATCTAGAGATAGGGAGGGTGAAAAAGTCATTTTGAACCTACTACCAGATTGTACCCCCTACACCCTGGTACTCACTGGAGTCCCCCATCTCCAACCAGGCTGCCAAGAATATTGTCAAAGCCTTATCAACAAATCAGCTCACTGGTGGCATAGCAAATTACTGCTCCAGGCAAACCTGATAGATAACATCATTATGGCTAGGCAAGTGAGCTGGGTGGGCCGTACGAGAAAATCAGTTAAGGGAGATTGTGTGGTCCTTAATTTTAGGGACCCAGGGCTAATGCATTTCCTTCTGAGGTCCCTTAATGATGCGGCAGGGGCGAACTACTCCATAAGGGTCTACCCCCTGGGCTTTTTCTACCCACCCGTTAGGGGTAGCAACTAGTCTAAAAAGCCTTCTATCTTAGGTCCAAGAACTTATACTTATTCGTAGCAATCGGTGCCTACTCACCCCAACCGGTTTGGAATCCTTTCAGATCTTGCTGACATCGATTGACAGTCAGTTTATCTCAAAGAGGTTCCTGAGGAGGGGGGAATCATACAGACTGGCCACAATTTAAGCAGACCGGCGGAGGTGGCAGAAACCGCAGATATAGGGCCTGAGCCCTTAGTGTGTCCCATATCCCATCCCCCCATTGACAGAGTTAGGGACACAAAAAATCAGGGGAAATCTACCTCCTGTTTCAAAATTATCTCATGGAATATCGCAGGCCTTTGTTCGAAGTTAGGGAATGAGGAGTGGCTAGGATATAATAGAGGCTTTGACCTCATTTGCCTCCAGGAAACTTGGTCAAGAGACGACATATTCCTGGATGGTTATCGCTCCTTTGTGTACCTGCATTACCCTCTGCTGCAGGGAGGGCCAAGGGTGGGATTGCAGTTTTCATCTCAGTAAAATATGGATCTCTAAAGGTTACTAGTGTAAATTCATCACCCTGGTACCAACTGATTATGATTGATAATTTAAGTAAAGCCAAAATACTTTTGGTCAATTGGTACCATAATATTTTTGACCCACACAATTGTATGGCCATCGAGACCCTTCAATATGATCTCACGCACATCACTGGGAAGTGGTTGCCACTTTGTACTGTCTGGGTAGGGGACTTTAATTGTACACTGTGTAAGCACAGTAATCAATGTGTGTGTGGATTGGAAGATACGAAGGGACAGCCCCTACCCCATTTTATCCATTCAAAACAGGGAGAAGCTCTAAATTCTGTCCTAATAGGGAACGACCTAGGCCTTCTTAACTGTTGGGCCAAGGAATTCTCACTGCAGTGCCCCACTTATATTGGAGGTGGCAGGGCTAGTTATATTGATTTCATGTTAATATCAAGAAACTTTTAAAAATGTATCTTGGACTTTGTGGTGGAACCCCATTGCCTAAGCGACCACAACCCCCTTATCGTCTCCCTTGAATTAAAGACCCAAGTAGGAGAGGGCGTCCCTATTTAATTTTGGGGTGTCTAAATTCAGACTCACCCCCTGAGGATGCTGTCAAGGAGTTTGGCTCACTATGTGGTGAGCTAGGCCGCGAGGTTGACAAGGAGCCCTAAGCCCAGGGATCCCCAGGAGGCTCGGGTGGTTTAACCCCGATTGTTCTAGTGCCCATAAAGAACTAAAAAAGGTGCTCCAAGCCTGCCCCCATAACAGAGAGCAAATCAGAGCGGCAAGGCATAATTATAAAATAATAACTGAGGGGAGAAAAGCTGAATTAAGAAGCTTAGCATGGGAAGAATTAGCGAGGGCAGGAGACCTAAGAGATACAAAACAATTCTGGGAAATCATAAATCGCCCGCTATTTGTGGAAGAAGCCAGGCAGATGGATTGCACGAATCTATAGTTAAAGTCTGAGCAATTACAACTGTATATAGATAGTGCCTCCTAGATTGCATAACTAAATAAGAGCACACATCTTAATACATAATTTCAGGACTCACTTGTGCATATTTACATTACTGCATACCTAGTGCATGAGTCTAGAGATATAATTCTCACTAAATTCCAGAAAGCAAACACTAACTGTACATTTCATAACATAATCTCATACATCACATTTGTCTTACAATTTCAACACGTGGAATTTTTTAAAAAGTATAAATATCACTAGAAACAATAAAGCAGTAGTGAATAATATATAATACACCTTACAAAATTGGTTACTCACGTTTGATGTAGTATTGCAGAATACCAAATATCAGAAACTCTTAACAGATTTTCTTTTCCACACAAGAAATGCAATGCACCTATCTCAGAAAGGTGAAACCAGAAATGGCAAACTTTCCCTCTCTTTTTTCACTCAAATAAAAGTAAGTATCAAATCTAATTGCTTCCATCATTATTTCAAATTGTAAAACACATTTCTATTGGTTATACTTATTAACCCTTTCTAACTGTCTTCAAATGGTGCCCAAACTGCTTCTGTAACTTTTTGAAGTCGCGATCCCTCCGCAATGGAACCGCAAATCCACACGGGAGTTCAAAAACCTATTTCTAATAATACTAGTATAGATTTTCAGCAACACACTACTTCTCCACATACTACTATCTTAGAAAATCTTCATTTATTATCAATTCACTTATACTTATATATTCACTTTACATTTTAAGTCCACAGTTAAGTTTCAACCCTTCCCCCATTCTGCTTAATGCCAGTTTCCATAGTAACAGTTCCTGAAACATTCAAGTGTACTAGCAGGTCACAAGTTCACCGCAGTTTCAAGTTCAGCACACAAGCTTACTAATGCATACAGCAAGTGTGCTTGACATTTGCAAAATATTACCTTATGATATCAACTGTACCTTTCAAACATTTTGTAACAACGAATCACAAACATGATACCTCAGCAAAGTAACATGCACCCTATTTTTGAATATACAATTTTTCAGAAACAGCCATTCAATTCTCTACTTTTTAAAAAACAGCATCTTGTCCACCATTTTAGATACCTCTCATTCTACCAACTGACTACCTCAGCTACAGACATCTTTTCATTACTTCCAGACATCCCTTCAAGATGCTTACAGTATGGATTGTTGGACACAGCTATGTTTTCTGGTGCAAAGGGTATGCTGAACACAGAGGTATTGACAAAGACCTAGCTTTACAAAATGTGGATATTAAATGGATTGCACAGAGAGGATTAAAGTGGCACCAATTGATGCCTGTGGTTAAAACCTTTTTGCATCTCCAACCCCCTGACCTCATGATTGTGCACTGTGGTGGCAATGACCTAGGCACATTGACCGGGTAGGTCTGGAAATGCTAATGAAGGACACCTTTGCACAATTGATGTTGCTTTTGCCTCAAAACTGTCTTTAGTATACTCTAATATCTGCCAAAGACAGAAATGGAAGTGGTCAAAACAATTCTGTCCACAGCTGGAGAAAGCTAGGAAGAGTGTCAATAAAGCTGTTTCTGCATACCTCAGAGATCATAGAATGGGGTCCATCTACAACAACAATCTACGTTTTGATATGAACGACATCTACAGAAGTGATGGAGTGCACTTCACAGATCAAGGAAACAGAGTCTTCCTCAACAACCTAAAGCATCCGCACTTACATGTAGCTACAACAAACTCATAATGAAAGCAAGGGCTCTTTTTAGAGCCACCCTATAACCCAACAGTCAATCTTATTTTTTTTAAAACATACATACTCTTTTTTTAATTTAGCTTGGAGTCGCGAACCCATCGCGTTTACACAGGGGGGCCGCGCTGAGAGCCGCGATGGAGTCGCAACTCCAAGCACGCGAGAAAAAAAAATGCCCCCCATTCTTAATACTTAAATTCTGCCTCGGGAACCCCATCCCCCGAGGCCCAGCCATTTAACATTTTTTTTTTTTTTTTAAATTACATCCCCCTCCAAGGGCTTTTTTTTTGCCCCGGGGACCCCATCCCCCGAGGCATGCCCTCAAGTTGGGGACCATGGGGGGATCCCCAATGCCCCCACGGTCCCTGCTGGCTCCCCGCCTCCTGCGGGAGCCAGCATTGCTTTGGACAAGGGGAGCCAAGCTAACATGCAGCCCCCTTGCCCAAGTAATCTCTGCTTTGCTTGGAAGCGAGAGCAGGTTCCTGCTCTCACTTCCACAAGCAAAGCAGCGTTTACTATGACAGGGCGGGAACAGTGCTCCCG
Organism: Calotriton arnoldi; assembly: GCA_963921515.1. Classification (NCBI taxonomy): domain Eukaryota; kingdom Metazoa; phylum Chordata; class Amphibia; order Caudata; family Salamandridae; genus Calotriton; species Calotriton arnoldi. Next base: position 362,006 of record CAWUFW010015090.1, on the reverse strand, counting down.
CCCTGCCATAGCAAACGGCAATGTCCCGGGGGTGGGCACCCCAGGACATTGCAGAAGCCATCCCTGGGGGTTGGTGGTCCCCAGAGCCATCAAGGGCCCCTCTCCCTACATTTTCAAAGCCCCGGGGAGGTGGTGGTCCCCGGGGCGGGGGGTCCGCTACGGACCCCCGCATTTAAATAATTAGTGCCCCGGGGAGGTGGTGGTCCGTGGGGCAGTGTGGGGAGGGACAAGAGCCCCCCACACTTCTTTAAATATATTTGAAACCCCGGGGAGGTGGCGGTCCCTGGGGCTTGGGGGGGCCCATGAGGCCCCCCACCCCATATAAATTGAAGCCCTGGGGAGGTGGTGGTCCCTGGGGCAGTGTGGGGGAGGGAAGACCCCCCACGCATTTCTTTTTTTTCAAGCCCCAGGGAGGTAGCGGTCCCCAGGGCTGCGGGGGCCCCCGCAAGTCCCCGCTACATAATCACCTATTGCCCCCGGGACCTGGCCCACCCGGGGACTTAAGGAAAATGAAGTGCGGGAGCCCGTGCTTCTTTGTTTTTTTTAAATTTACAGCTGGATTCATGCACCCAGCGCGACTTCAGCTGATTTTTTAAAAAAAAAAATGCTTTTTTTTGTCCCTAGGGGGTCAGGGTGTTACTACCCTAACCCCTTTTTTTTACTCTTTTTTTTTTACTGTTTTCTTGTGACTCGGTTTTACCGAGTCACAAGATAGCTGCCAACACTTCTTGGTTAGAAGTGTTGGAAGCCAATCAGAATGTAGCTCGTGCTGAACCCACCGCGATCACAGATATCAATATTTTTTATTTTTTACATTTCTCAGGAACAACTGAACGGATTTACACCATTTAAATCAAAGAGTGCACTCTGGACCAAGAGCTACCTCTCTGCCAAATTTGGTGTAATTCTGTTGAGTAGTTCGGGCTGTAGCCAAGACAAAAGTTCCTATGGAAATTAACTTCGGGAAAACATGTTTTGGGACCCCCCTTTTTTCTCAACCCCCGCTTGACCAATCACCCCGAAACTTTCAAGACAGGAGCTGACCGGAACGCCCCATTAGTTTTGAAAATTTTGCAAAGATTCGTCAAACGGCGCCAAAGATATTGACAAATCAAAAAACGCTTTTCCTATGGAAAGTAGGTCCTAACTATAACTACCTACTGGCGACTGCCAGTAGGTAATCTATATATATATATATATATATATATATATATATATATATATATATATATATATATATATATATATATATATATATATAAATATTTATATAACAAAGTGGTGGTAGTCACTGGTTAGGTCTGTTTTTCCATAGATGGAGTATTTTTGGGTTGCTAATAGCTTTAGCCTCATATGACAAATCTTCACAAAACTTTCCCCAAAAGGTTCATCTACCTCATCTTCTTCTAGGAAAGTATTAAAGTTGATCCGTCAAGTGGGGACTGAGAAAATAAGCATTTGCAATGCAATCGGTCTCGCCTGGGACCTTATATGTATTTAGCTATGCAGCACAATAGCCTGGGTGCTGAAACATCTACTGTTCTTTAACATGGATGGAAAATAAGTACCAAACTGCATGACATGCCAGGTATGGGAACACATAGAGAGAAATATTGCCTTTCAGCAGGAAATGGTATAGTCCAAAGCTATGTTTTTAATATAAAATCAGGGCCTTCGGTGGTCATATCACTGAAAATACAAGATTTGGAAAAAATATTATTGTCTACGGGTGTTCGTGGCAGACAATTTCTATGGACTTGAATCTAGAGAATGCTAAAGTGATTCTGGTATTTTACTGATCTCTGCTGGTCATTTTCTATCAAGAAAGTTAGATAGAGGCAGTTGCCAGAAAATTTAAAAAAACAAAGTCCCTCAGCAGAAAGCAATTCTGGTATTTTACTGACCTCTACTAGTCGTTTTCTATCACGACAGTTAAATAGAGGCAGTTGAACAAGCAGAAAGCAATTCTGGTATTTTACTGACCTCTACTGGTCGTTTTCTATTAAGACAGTTAAATGGCGGCAGTTGAACAGAAAACAAAATCCCTACGCGGAAGCAGACAAATCCTAGGGCTGATCTCCAGAGCCCACAAAGTACAAACACATATAAGTATATACTAAAGTATATACAAGAGGTCTTGAATGCTCGACCTAAGAAGGGGGTCCTTAACCCATAAAAAATCTCCTTGCATTTTCCATAGACTTCTTTAAGTCACTCTCGGCTGGTGATACTTCCGACCCAGTGGGTCCTAATATTCAGTCTGATGCGTGAGTTTTCTTAGTCTCTTTTCCCAAAACTTCGGTAAATCTCATAAGTAAGGTAATAATGTCTACACTTCTGTCGCTGGTTCTGGCTGTGTATGCCAACACTTATCAGTATCAGTACGCCTCTTAGGCAAGACAAGAGGCGCGGCGCTATCCGCCGTGAAAGAGCTATGGCGAGTACGTCCTGAAGCTCCTCACACCGTCACCGTCAGAACACGGTGACGGTGTGAGGAGCTTCAGGACGTACTGCCATAGCTCTTTCACGGCGGATGGCGCAGCGTTACTCTTGTCTTGCCTAAGAGGCGTACTGATACTGATAAGTGCTGGCATACACAGCCAGAACCAGCGACAGAAGTGTAGACATTACTACCTACTTATGAGATTTACCGAGTTTTGGGAAAGAGACTAAGAAAACTCACGCATCAGACTGAATATTAGGACCCACTGGGTCGGAAGTATCACCAGCCGAGAGGTCTGAAGACCTGCTTTACTCCACCTGAGCCCTGAAGAAGTCTAGGGTTACACACCCATGACGAAACACGTGTTGGCTGGCCTGTGAAGTGGTACCCTAATAAATCGACACCCCAAGCAAGAACATACTGTCATCATTTCTGAAATAATGTTTACCTTGATACTGTATTTACTGTTTTGTGTGTGCACAGGAACTGTTGTCATAGTAAGACGGACTTTTGTCCTCAATTGAGGGTTTTGGGGTTTTTTCCTCACTTGTTGCACCACAATATTCTTATTTCCTCCATTATACTCACGACACTAGGTTGGCGCCGTAACATACCCTGTGATAATCAACACCCCCTTTTCGTTCTATCATTATTCTTTAAGTCACGTTTTAGCAAAAGCTGCTAAAGGGAATGACACTAAATTTGGCAGGAACCTAGATCTTTGTCCGCATTGTGCTTTTTGTGATTTGAAATTAAGGGTGAAAAATAATTGTACATTTAGGCAGTTGGGCTCACAAGAGTCCTGCAGGTGTCTCGCAAGAGCATGAAATAATGGAGCCCTGTGATTGGTCGAGAGGCCCGTTTTTCCTGTAAGCTTTCATACTCTCATGAGAGTGACAGGCTTCCACGAGTCCCATGAGAGTGATTACTTTGAGTGACTGGCTGTTGGAATGTTAGAAATTAGAGCACTTGTTTGCCATGGCTTTGAAGGAGAAGGAAGTCTCTTTGAGTTGTGCTCAGCAGAAGTTAATTTATCTGGAGTTGAAAGAGACTGGTGTGATCATTTACATTTAAGAAAGAAGTCCAAGTTCAGTTATTTAGCAATATATTTCAAAAACATTTGTTGTGAAGTGTTAGTAAGTGTACTAATGTTGGTACACTTATTCTACAGTATGTTTACAGAGTAAAACACTTTTGGGGAGGTGTAGATGTGTTAGTATAGGATTTGAGAGGTAGAGATTAGAATGTAGAAAGATGTGAGCAAGATTTGCAGATTGTGTTAAAAATGAAATTCATAAACTGTCTGTGCTTGTAAGTAAAGGGAGCAGTGTTTCTCAAATTATAATACAAAAATGTAATAATACAAACTGTACTGTTCTTATGAACCTCATTGTACATATACTTTAGCCCTATGAAATGTATGAGTTGTGATATTGCTATTTCTAGAGTGAAAAGCTGTGGTGAGTTCTAGCAAAGTTGTCTCAAGAGGAATGTGTTACTTTATAAACTTTTATGAAATGAGGTTTGATGGCATGTTATAATTTATTTGTGATAAAAAGTGCACTGGGAGAGGGTGTGGATTTTTTTCAGGAGGAAGGAAAAACAAGTTACTGGTGCATTAGATGTAAATATGTGACAGTTGGTGAAAAATGTAGAAAGGTTTGGAAAATATTATTGACAAGTATGTATCTGCTATCTTTCTGGTTAGTTTGTGTTTTTTAGGAGGAAAATTTAAACATGTCTAAGAGGAAATAACTATCTATGTACATAAGCAGTAAAGAAGAGCCTTATTTAGAGAAGCAGAATTATTATGATGTTCAACAATAACTACCTCTTCAGGCACAGTGTATTAAGGTTGGAAGAAAGTGAAGTCGCCTGAACAGTTGAATACTTCAGCAGCACAATCTAACTCTGGAAGAGTTAGGCTTTATGTATATATAGATATGCTGCTTTGAATAGACTTTATTTCCACCTAACCTGCCATCACAGAGCACAAATGTAAAGGGGCATATTATCAAGAACGGTGTTACAATTATCGCCGCTTTAGCGGCAGAAAACTACCGCTAAAGCGGCGATAATGGGCTTGATAATATGCCCTTGAGAATTCCAATAGAAGCCCATGTTGACACCAGAACATGGGCTTCTATTGGAATTCTCAAGAGCATATTATCAAGCCCATTATCGCCAGCTTTAGCGGCAGTTTTCTGCGCTAAAGCGGCGATAATTAACGCCGTTCTTGATAATATGCCCCAAAGACTCTTTGGCAGGCTAAGGTGGCTAAAACACTGAAAAAGAAGTCCTACCTACATCAAAATCCAGTCAGCAAATGAAGAGAAAAGGGGGGGCGTTTTAAGGAGGTGCTTATGAGCGTCAGAAAAAGTGTTATGTACTTTTACTTTTTTTTTCCATGTTGTTGTTGTTTATATTGTTTGTTAAAGTAGTTGTTGTAGCTTGGTATTGTTGTAAAATTGTGTGGTTGTAATAAATAAGTTTAAAGTTACTTTAGATTAGTTTCCTTAATACTTATTAAAATTATTGTGTTTATTAAAGTGTTGCAAAAGTCAGTAAAACTGGCAGTACATTGTTGAGGGACCCTGAATATGCAATGACCGACACCGATGTCGGTCCCACCGACATCTGAAGCTGTGGTGAGACACGTTGCATGGTGCCTGCCACACGGTGCAGGGATGTTTGAAAACATCAATTTTTTTATTGCAGCTTGCGCTGCGGCCCTTTTCTGGCTGCCGCACCAGCTGCAATAGAAAAATGGATGTTTCTGACTGGCCATAGGGCGGTCGCATCCTAATACTGCGGATGGAACTGCTGATTAATAGTAAGACAGTTCCATTCCCGCTATGGTGTCAGTCAGATGCTCGTCTGACCGACATCGTAATGACCCCCATAGTCTCTATAGATGTTATGAAAGACATGCTCTTGAGCATAAAGATAATTTTAACTCCATATGATACTTGTACTTCTGTCTAATTAGGAAGAGGTGTGAACACAAAGGTAAGCCACTTTTCACACCCTAATTTGCACAAGCATTATCCAAGAGACACATCATGGGAGAGAAGCCAGTCTCTCCGCACACGATACTATGCAGAGTTATCATGCAAGAGACTTGTCTCTGGAAACAGGGCAGTTTCTCCCCACAGTCTACTATGCATACTTGTCAGCATGAGAAGAGGTATGAGTATAGAGATACATTTCTCTCAAACCTTAATAGAGACACCTCTTACCAGGGTAAGATGTGTTAGCAGAGAGATGAGTCCTTCCTATGCATACTACTAAGTCTGGGGAGAGGTGTGATTGGAGTGGCAGTGTCTCTTTACACCCTACTCTACACATTAGTTATCTTCATGCTAGGTCTAAGTAGAGAGGCCAGTCTCTCCCCATAGTCTAGTAGCGTGGATTGTAAGAGGTAAGTATTGTAATGAAGGAAAATGTAAATTATTCCTCTAAAGTATTTTTACGATCTCCTGAGAGTCTTGTGGGATTATAAGAAAAGGAGGTAGTGGAAATTTGTGCATGTGAATTCTATCTATTACAACAGGATATGTTCAATGGAAATCCAAATTCCATTATAAAAGTATGCTCTCATGACAGGCCCTCGAGAGTCAACCATGCTACGTATGTATCATGGCTCTCGTGAGTGTCTCGCGAGAGTCATCAAGAAGGAAAAAAGTGTAACAGTACAAACAACTTACATAATGAAAGTATAGTGTAGCTCTGAAAAGAGCTTTTTTAATTAACAGTTCAACAACTGTTCAACATCTCCTTCAAAACAAAGAGAAGAAAATATTAGGATTTAATTTTTTTAAATCTCCTGCCTTGCTTGTCTCAGAAGATAAAATGATCTGCTCGCATAAGCAGCAGATAAGAGATGTTCTTATCTGCTTGAGCGGTGAGTACCTGGGCAGGCACAGTGTCATTAGGTTGAAAAGAAGTGGACGCACCATATGAGTTATCAAGCTCTGCAGCATATCCCTCAAATGTTGCCACATTCCAGTGGTACTCATGCTGTATTGCTTTTTCCGGCTACTCACCTACTTTTTACATATTTTACAAATTACATATTTCTCAGATACTTTTTTACCACCTGGACTCATTTAAAAAAAAAAATCCCACACCAAGGAGTCCTTGGGTGGGTGAGGTGGCTGAGTTGCAGGAACAGCAGTAAGGTTCTCATCTGAATGACTTTCTGGTGACAGAAAATCAGCAATGTCACAAAACTAGCCAAAAAGGTCTAACCACAGCAAAACCCAATAGGTAAATGAATCAACAAGGAAGGAATATTTATTTGCTAAATAAAGACATCCATATGAACCAATCACAGTCATTCCTTGGGATATCTTTCCTCTCCCAGGCATCTCATGTGTGTTTTGTGAGAGGCCCGCGAGATTGTAAAAGCAGAGAACTTTCTTAATATCTCAAATGCAACAAAACATTACTTGTTTTTCTACTTTAAGCAACAATTTTCATGTCTTGCTTTCTTCAAAACGACAAAAATACACTGTTATGAACTTAATGCCAAATGTATGATCACTCGAGCGGCTCATGAGAGCCGAACAGGAAGTACAACTCCCTTGTAGTCCATGAAGGGGATTGTGTGTTCGACTCCTGCGATCATCTCGCTAGAGCTGCAAGTTTGTAAGTGGAAAAGTTTATACAATTTACATAAATGTTGACTTAATTTTTAACGATTAGCCTTCAACATTAACTGACCACATGAAAAAGATCTCTGAACAATAGATTAAAACGAAGTGTATAACTCTATGATCTCACGAGTCTCCAACGAGCCACCCACAAGCCTTCCTCGAGATTGATCACACCCCTTAAACATGGATGTACATAGTGAAAGAACATAGGAGCTCATTAGGATGGTGGGCGGACCTGAGTCCGCCCGCCATCCTTGCGGTGTGTGTACCGCCCGCCAGACATGCGGCAGTCCCGAACCTCGAATTAGGATGTGACCGCCACCATGGCGGTGGCATTCTGAGATTTAACATTGCGGTGGGTGCTGCTGACAGCAGCACCCGCCGCGATGTTAAAATCGCATGTCTGCCATTTCGCTGCACCACATGGCAGGCACCACACGGTGCCTGCCACTTGGCGCAGTGAACTGTAGGGGGGTACATAGGTACCCCCCAAGTGCACCCCACCTCCCCCTGACACAAGGGGGGCCCGCAATGGGCCCCGGAACCCAATCCCCACCAGCCTTTCCCGCCATGGAAAGGCCTTTATTTTCCCACATCCTAATATGGCGGACGGTGCCTGCTAGGCACCGCCACCATATTAGTGGCCCTGCTCCGCCCTCCAGGCAATCGGTGCGATTGCCACCGGCGGTAAAGCGGCGGACGGACTTTGCGTCCGCCGCGATACCCACCACCATCCTAATATGGCGGTGGGCAAATCTCATTGTGATGGCGGAACGATCGCCACCGCCGGCCCGGCGGTGGCGATCGTTCCACCATCATAATGAGCCCCATAGTTTGCAGTATAGGTAAAACTGATCAGTGTGATTTTGAAATATAAATATGAAGTTCATGTAAAGATACATACAAAAGTATGAAAACCATGCTGGGATTATTTCTGTATATGTGAGTTACAAAAAAAAGAAGTTGAACAATTTCAGCACAAACATTGGTCGAGTAGTAAGTATCTATGTATTTTTAAATATGTTTTTGTTTTTAAAACCTCCTTCAAATTAACTGAAAAAAACAGAGTTTGAAGTATCATTATAGTTAGGTGTAATAAAAATATTTGTTATCGATTAAAAAAAAAAACCTTGGAAATTCACTGAAAAAAAACAAAGGTTAAAGTAACTTTATAGTTATATACATTGCTCAGTGGCAACATCAGCATTTTGAAGTAAAAAAGCACAGAAAATCACCACTGATAGTTAGCAGAACTAATTATAACTTGCGCCCACTCTGCACTGCTTATGCCCTCACATTTGACATCACTCATGACTTTGGGGCCGATTCCGATTCAGGCCGGAAATCTCCCCGACCGAGCCGGACCCGGAGAGATTTCCGACCGAATCGGACCCTAGCAGTCCGACCGAACGCAGTACGATGCGCACGTATGCTATCGGACTCGAGTCGGTCGGACTCCCGATGAAGCCAATGGGAGCCAGTCGTACGACGCGTACACGGGCTCCCATTGACTCAATGGGCACGACGCGAACAAGGGCGCCCCCTACAGCGTGTTCGCACTGTACATGCACGTGTAGGGGGGACCCATGGGTCCCCCCTGTGTGCGACTCGTGCACCTACGCTTCCAGGGGGTCCGACACGGACCCCCAAAGTGCGGCTCCGACAGCTCCTTGGAGCCGGACTGCGCGAGTCGGTCGGAGCGGTCGAGGTGCGCATTGTACTTACCCGGCCGGGGAACGTCTCCATTGCGCGGTGCGCGTCGTCCCCGTGCGAGTCGGTCGGAGCGGTCGGGTCCTGCGAACGAGTCGGTCGGAGATTTTGCGAGCGCACGCATCGTACTCGCTCGCCCGGACGCACGTACGACTCGGTCGGGAAATAGGGCTCCGAATCGGATCCGGTTAAGCCGAATCCGATTCGGTGCCCTACCGGCCGAGATCGGAATCGGCCCCATAGTCTATGACATCATTTATGACATCAGTGATGACATCTCAAATGACAGCAGTGATTCGAGTAGAAATAGTAAAATATAACCCCTTTAGCATCCAACACCTTCCGAAAATGGATTAGATTGGAGTGAGAATAGTAAATATAACCCCTTTAGGACCCAACAACTTCCTCAAAATGGTTTAGATTGGAGTGTTAATAGCAAATGTAACCCCCTTAGTGTCCAATGCTTTCCCTGAAATGTTTTTGTTTGGAGTGGGAATAGTAAATGTAACCCTATTTTTGTTCATATTCTTCCCCAAAATGGTTTAGATTGGAGTGGGAATAGTATATGTGACACCTTTAGTGTACAACACCTTCCCGAAGTGGTTTACATTGGAGTGGGAATAGTAAATGTAAAGCCTTTAGTGTCCAAGACTTTCACCAAAGTGCTTTAGATAGGGTTTGGTATTGCAATTTTCACATACATAGTTAATATGTATATTTTTATATTAATAAAGGTACATAACAGTTTATAATTTTTATTTATAATTTTGAAATATGTGTTTAATGAATATGTAAACAGTTTTTATTACAAATATATTTTTACACATAAGAACATATTTTTATGCTTTTATGCTTAGTGTTTCATATTTTGATATCACTTTTATTGACATGTTTTACATGATTTACACATTTTGTAAACATTTTTTAATTAAATGCCCATTGTTTTCTATTAAAATATAGGGCCAAATTGTGAGTCTGGCGGTCTTTGACCTCCAGACTTGTGGTGGCGCAGCAGTGACGGTTGGACCACCACTGCTGCACCAGGGATCCACCGTTCCCTGGAGGTGGTGCAGCGGAAAGGGGTATACAATATGCAAGGTGGGACCCCTGCGGTCCACTGAGCATATTACGACTTTGCCCACTGCCAGCCTTTTCATGGCAGTGAGACCACCATGAAAAGGCTGGCTGTGGGGGAACAAAGGAGGCCCTACAGGGCCCCCAAGCCCTTGCCACCATGGGGATGCATTCATGGGGGCACATCATGTGCCCCCCTGTTTACATGCACCCCGCATTCCAGCATGGCATGGATTTCAAAGTCCATGTTGTGCTGGGACTGCTTTCGCATTCCCATTGCTATGCTCGTTTTCAGGGCATCACCATGGGAATGGCAAAAGAAAGTCCACCAGACACAAGTTAAACTTTCATTCTGGCAGGCAGACCATGCACGGCTTTGGCCGTGCTGTGTGGGTGCAAAGCCAGCACAGCACCCCCAAAGTCGCAATCAGGCCCATAGTCTTTTTTTAGTTTCATTTAGAAGCCAAGTGAATTTTTTGTATTGCAGCGTGTGCTGCGGGCTGCAACACACGCTGCAGTACAAAAAATACACTTTTTTTGCATATCCCTGCACTATGTGGCAGGCACCATGTGGTGCCTGCCACATGGTGCAGGGATATGTTGGGGGACACCATAGGTGCCCCCCAGGGCCCATGTAAGAGGGCCAGGGTGGAAGGGGGGCCCGCTACAGGCCCACAATGTCCCTTTCTGCTTGCCATTTCAGGGCAGGTAAACCACCATGAAAAGGCAGGTGGAAAGGGACATTGTAATCCCTACGGCGGTGCCTGGCAGGCACCGCCACTATTGTAGGTAATACAAGTCCCTCCGATGGACTGACGGGCTCCTTCAGCCCGTCGGATCCATGGCGGTCGGTGATGGGGACGGGCTGTCGGTGGCGGTCCCACCGCCATCGTAATCAGGCACCTAGTACGAAATGTTTTACATGTGTAGTAATTTTTAACAATTTTTGAAACATTTGTCTTTTTTACAATATTTCCCATTCATTTCCATAGGGAGACAGTCTTTTTATTTGTTTCATTTGGTGGGCATTCTTTTTTACCACTACCGTATATTTTGAAGTCTATTTGTTTATTTTTAGTCTACTATCCCGAAACCCAGTCACAGAAAGGTGCTGCTGTTCATTGGAACAGGTAAGCCCTTTTTTAAGGATTTTGAGGTTAAGGTGGAATAAGGAAGGAAGTTAAAAAGTTAGGGCCTAATTACGAGTTCTGAACCCATGGTGGCGGTCCGGCCAACGCCACACTGCGGCACTGCCCTCTGTATTCTGAGTGTGGCAGTTTGACTGCCACAGGACCTCTGTAACTACTGGGATCCTTGATCCCTCGGCGGTGGCACAGCGATCTGAGGCTGAATTTAAGGGCCCTGTCACCTCTGTGCATGGGGGTGCATGCAGTGGGGCACATGTTTTGCCTCCTTGTATTTTTGCACCCCCTGTTCCTGCATGGAAATAATTGTACAACATTGTTAATTTCTTTCCACTCAGGAACAGGCTGTGGCGGTCTCACAGCGGTGCATGTCAAAGGCACACCTATGTGCCTTAGATACACACCACAATTGGACCTCCTCAGCAGGACCGCCCGACCTGGATTCCAGTCCGAATTCGGCTGGCGGTCTGGCTATGGATTTGGCGGTCCAAACTTGTAATTATGTCCTAAGTTATAATGTTGTTTGTTGATTTTTGGTATATTTAGAGCTATTGCTGTTACTATTTTAGACTAGCTTGTGATTTGCATTTTGTACAATGTTTAATAATGTATTAATATGTTATGTTAATTTGTGTGGTGTGAGTTATATTTTGATGATTATCTGTTATGAATATGTCCTTTTGGGAATGTAATGTGATTTATGGGTGGGTGTTGTCATTTTCTTTTACAGGTTTTTGTCAACGAACGCATTCTATGAGCATTTGGAGTTGTTGTTTTTTTGTTAAAGGAAATCATTTTGGTTTACATTAAGCCATTTTTTTTCTACTTCGATTTCCTTTAACCTGGTTTCCTGGAGCATATTTTTTTAAGAGTTTTTCTGGTTTCTATGGGACCTTGATGCTCTGGATTACTTCGAGGGATTTTGATTGGAATTGTTATATTTTGCATTTTTGGGGGAGGATTTTTGGATTAATGTATCTTATTTTTGATTGATTACTCATTTTGTTACGTGGAGTCACAGAAATATCTGCAGATAAAGAACAGTAAGTTTTAATTTTTTCACTTATTTTTGGTAGGAAATGTAATATTACATTGTTAACATGATATAAATGTGATTGTTATGTGGAATTTTATGTGTTGTTATTATTTTTATTATTTTATGTGATGTGATGGAGTGAATTTTATTTTATGTATTTTAGTTGGTGATAGTCATATTTTTTTAAATAGTTTCTAAATAATCAGTCTATATTAAAGTTGGGATTTTAAACAGTTGTTTGACTGATCTAATAAAATATTATATTTATTATTTAAAAAAAGATTTGGTTTGTTTGTTTACAGTTTGTTGTACTTTTTGAGGGCATTGGTAGGTTAAGATTTATTTTATAGTATGTTTTTGGCTATCATTTCTAAGTAATGCTGTCCTTTGCTGTTTATGAAAAGTTTAACTTGAAATTGTAGCATGTCGTACATTCTTTTAGTTTGTTTACTAAATTTATGGCCAATTTGACTAACAGATTGCTCTTTTCTTAGTTCTTGGGAGCTTTGATGTTTTTGTATTGCTTTTATACATTTTTATCGGGTGGGTTGAGTTCTGCCTAGAGTGGCATCCTTCAAGTGTGTTGTTTGTTTTGGCTATCTATGCCAAGGTGCTGTCAGAGACATTACAACATGATATTTGGAATTTGGGTTGGAGTCTCTGTCCGGAGTGATGCAGTCTGCCAACCCAAGTATCTGTGAAATAGTCCATTAGGGGACTAAGATTGTCTTCATGTTGTTAGTAGAAAGGGCTTTCTATTAGTAGACTGTAGTGGTTGGCTACCTCCGTGACCGGGACATAGGCTAGTGCTATCATTGTTTTTATTTCAAAGGCAAATTGGCTCTTTGTGGAATATTATACACTTAGAGGTCGATTCCGATTCGGGCCGGAAAAAGCACCGACCGACTCGGAGCCGGAAAAATTACCGACCGACACGTACCAGTGGCGCCCGACACGCCAAGTACGATGCAAGCCGCGATAAATCCGACCGACACGTCAGGAAACCAAGCCGACCGACCGAGCCGCTCGGAAAATAGCAATCCGGCCGGAAAAACACGCGAATCCAACCGACCGACACGCACCCGGAACAAATCCGACCGAATCGTACCCGCCAACTCCAACCCGCAAAGTACGATGCAAGGCGCGAAAAACACGACCGAGTCGGACGGAGGACAAGCCGTACGACCGACACGCATACAAAACCGAGCCGAAGCAACACAATACACCGCGACCGACGCGTACGCAGCATACAAAACTGCACAAACACAGCGTGAACGAAACGGAAAACACCGTACGAGACCAATGCAGGGTCCGACTCGGTCACAAGAACGTTTCCAACATACACAAACAGCACAAAGGAAAAATCAACCAAAAAAAGGCCAAACAAGCAATTACCAAGCCAATAAATACTGGGGGGGTGGGGACAGAGAACAAAGACACACCCACAACTCCACCTATATAAAGGACACAAATCACTACCATGAGCCTTTGCAAATGCCATTCCACTGCCAGCACCCAAGAGAAAGCAACCACACACCCACAGCTCATCCCTCACACAAGCCACACACCAGCAGCACACCAACAAATACCTACCTCACATACACCCAGCACAACACACACCCACACACCCTCACCTGCACACCAACACACACATCACCCACCATCACCACCCATCACCATGCCCCCCAAGAAGAATCACAAGTTCCTAGATTGTGAATTGGAAGTCCTGGTAGACGAGATCCTCAGGGTAGAGCCACAGCTGTTTGGCACATTGGTCCAACAGACCCCCATGTCACAGAAAACCAAGATGTGGGAGAGGATCATCAACAGGGTGAACGCCCAATCACCATGTCGGCGCACAAAGACCGACATCCAGAACAGGTGGTATGACGTGCGCAGGAGGGTACGGAAACTGCTGAAGCAAGACTACATCAACAGCCAACACACCGGCAGTGGCCCTCCTGCCAAGCCAATATACCTCAGGCCCTGGGAGGAGAAGGTGCGGGCCATCCTACCGCCAGTGAGCATATATGGACTAGAGGACATCCCAGAGCCTGGTGAGTACACAACAAATGTACACAATATACTGCCACAAAACACACACATCACTGTCAAGGGGAGAGTCAAACCATGCACTCATAGCAATTACACAGCAACTAGAACAGAATCATCCCAAAATGTGTATGTCAGTCAGATAAACACAACACATGCCATCAAAAAAGTCACATCCAACTGTGCCAACACATGTACAAACACAACCACAACTACAGCTAGGCAGTGGCACAAATAGAACTAACACACACATCCACACATGTAGCCACCACAACAACACCAACACACAGTGAAGACCACTCAAAGGAAGGAATTCTGTGTATGCTGGCCAAGTCAGTGTAGCCAATAGCATCATGGGAGTCGCAGTCACACATATTGCCCCCCCACAACTGTCCCATCAACACCACCATGGACCATGCGCACATCACAGGGAGTGGAGAAGGACTCACAAGATGGCTGACACTGGCTACTGCTGTGAGGAGCACAAGGCCCTGCTGGCAACTGTGCACCAACAAACAGCAGGACACCACTGACTGACATCCTGAGAGACAACTTCCACTCCCTGCAATGCAAGCACAGTCCATGGTGGGATATCTGGCTGGCTGGGTGGGAAGGGGGACTTGCAGCACTGACCATAGTCACCAGCACCTCCCCTCACACCCCCCCCAACACAAACTCCACAGTACCCACCTGGTAGAATGCAATGCCCTCCATCCTAACACAAGATCCCACAAAGCACCACCACCCTGGGTTATGTTGTGTGAAGCACAGGGACACTCTTGGGACTCTTAGCCAAACAACTGCCAGGACAACACTCCCAGCCATCCTGTCAGCACAGCCAGCCCACCCCACAGGGAAGCAGAGTCAAAAGGAAGGAAGCATGGGCATGCTGGGAAGGGGGGTGGAGGCAATAGCATGATGGGAGTCGTAGTCACAGACATTGCTCAGCCTCACAACTGGCCCATCAACACCACCCTGAACCATGCTCACATCACAGGGAGTGGAGAAGGACTCACAAGATGGCTGACACTGGCTACTGCTGTGGGGAGCACAAGGCCCTGCTGCCAACTGTGCACCAACAAACAGCAGGACACCACTGACTGACATCCTGAGAGACAACTTACACTCCCTGCAATGCAAGCACGTTCCATGGTGGGATATCTGGCTGGCTGGGTGGGAAGGGGGACTTGCAGCACTGACCATAGTCACCAGCACCTCCCCTCACACCCCCCCCAACACAAACTCCACAGTACCCACCTGGTAGAATGCAATGCCCTCCATCCTAACACAAGATCCCACAAAGCACCACCACCCTGGGTTATGTTGTGTGAAGCACAGGGACACTCTTGGGACTCTTAGCCAAACAACTGCCAGGACAACACTCCCAGCCATCCTGTCAGCACAGCCAGCCCACCCCACAGGGAAGCAGAGTCAAAAGGAAGGAAGCATGGGCATGCTGGGAAGGGGGTGGAGGCAATAGCATGATGGGAGTCGTAGTCACAGACATTGCTCAGCCTCACAACTGGCCCATCAACACCACCCTGAACCATGCTCACATCACAGGGAGTGGAGAAGGACTCACAAGATGGCTGACACTGGCTACTGCTGTGGGGAGCACAAGGCCCTGCTGCCAACTGTGCACCAACAAACAGCAGGACACCACTGACTGACATCCTGAGAGACAACTTACACTCCCTGCAATGCAAGCACGTTCCATGGTGGGATATCTGGCTGGCTGGGTGGGAAGGGGGACTTGCAGCACTGACCATAGTCACCAGCACCTCCCCTCACACCCCCCCCCAACACAAACTCCACAGTACCCACCTGGTAGAATGCAATGCCCTCCATCCTAACACAAGATCCCACAAAGCACCACCACCCTGGGTTATGTTGTGTGAAGCACAGGGACACTCTTGGGACTCTTAGCCAAACAACTGCCAGGACAACACTCCCAGCCATCCTGTCAGCACAGCCAGCCCACCCCACAGGGAAGCAGAGTCAAAAGGAAGGAAGCATGGGCATGCTGGGAAGGGGGTGGAGGCAATAGCATGATGGGAGTCGTAGTCACAGACATTGCTCAGCCTCACAACTGGCCCATCAACACCACCCTGAACCATGCTCACATCACAGGGAGTGGAGAAGGACTCACAAGATGGCTGACACTGGCTACTGCTGTGGGGAGCACAAGGCCCTGCTGCCAACTGTGCACCAACAAACAGCAGGACACCACTGACTGACATCCTGAGAGACAACTTACACTCCCTGCAATGCAAGCACGTTCCATGGTGGGATAACTGACTGGGTGGGTGGGTGGGTGGGAAGGAGGTCTGGCTGTCAACCAAACACAATCAATGCAGACCATGTTCACACCCCAGAGAATACATAGAAATGCCCAAATAATGCAGGACAATGTGCCACACCAATATCAACCCCTGACTGTGACGACTTAGGACAATACAATGTACAGGCCCGCACCCCGAGGCACAGTCACAACTGTCAGGTGTGTCAACCACTGATGCCTGCAGAAACATGACATACATTGTTTGTGTCTCCCAAAAACAGGTGATGATAGGGACACAGCAGCAGACGCTGAGGAGTCCCAGTCCCAGGCTCAAGAGGATGCCGAGCTCACTGGCGTCGTACAGCCTCTGTCCTCCTCGGACGATGAAGAACAACCTGGCACATCCGGTGCAAGTCAACATGCTGCACCAGCAGGACCACCAGCTGCAGCACCAGCAGGTCCACCAGCTGCACCCCCTGCACCCACCCCTCCAACGACTGTCACCACGAATACCATCCCTGCCGACATGGACAGAATAAGGAACAACACCAGCGCAGTGACCCTGGACCAACCTGGGGCCATGGACACCACCACCACCACCAACCCCCAAGGTGGACCAGGGTTATCTGTGCGTGCAACTGCACACACTGCACATGTCAGCAGGGGTGGTGGGAGGGGTGGGAGACAGAGGTCGCTGCTTGCAGACGTTGCTGGTGTGCATGAAGACCCACAACTGGTACGCATAGCTGATGCGTACCAGTCCAGCACCGGAGAGCTCAGCCAGGTAGTGGGGCTCCTCAGAGACATCAAACAGCAGCAGGCTGCCCATCATGCCCGCTTGGACTCCCACATGTCCCACGTGGAGTCACACATGTCACGTGTGGACTCCCACATGACCCGCGTGGAGTCCAAGTGGGATGTACTACATGAGATGACGGCGGTGCACAGGGACATTTTACAATGCCTCCGCCAGATGAACAGCAACCAGTCCACACCTCCCTGTGTGCCAACAACATCTGGTACCGAACAAACTGCAACTGCCACAGGGAGGGAGGAGGACTCTGGCGGAGAGTCCCCTGCACCGCAGCAGCCTGCACTTGAGGGCCCCCCCCCAAGAAGAGGGGTCGTCCGAGGAGGGGAAAGTGAGAGGCTGATGGCCAAGCGCAACTCCCAGGAAGCCTGAACCTGTTCTGGATTTTCGCCTTTGTGCACAGACTGTTCACCCTGTTGATGGCAACACTACTCCCACACATTGCATGGGGAGTACAAGTTGGAACAATGTGTCAGACAACTGTGGCCCCGATACTGGGGATCCTGTCTACCTGGACTTTCTATTCATCTAGGAACTTGGGATTGCAAGATTCATGTACAGCACAATCCATCCTATGCACTATTATCACAGATGTATCACAATAAACACAATAATACACCATACTTGCCTCTGTCGTGATTCCAACGTGGGTGCTGTTATGGGGATGATGAACAGCAAAATTACACTGTGTATGCGAACTGCAACAGCAAGGACAACACAGGCATGTGAGTACAGGCAACGTGACACATATGAGGGAGACACACCACCAGGGCTACACAACACATACACACCTAGGCCATCTGACTCATTGCCTACACTGATGTTGCCAGGGAAGACGGTGCAATGCACAGACACCACACCCATTCCCAGTTGTAGTCAAGTAGCCCACAGGTGCAGTAAGCAAATGGCAGTCAAATGTGTGACCACAGACAACGCACATCACTAAGTGAAGCACAGGTTTATTACACAGTAGCAACATGCCGTAACCACTACAGATGCAAGGTAACCCCACCTGGTAGCGGGCACACAGTCAACAACTGTAGACAGAAGGAAGTCCATGGGTGTGGCGCACATCACCTGTAGGGACACAACAGCTACCAGCCTGGATGTGCAATCACGTCGTCGGTGGACACAGTTGACCAAACGAATCTGAAAGTACCCTGTGAAGGACAGAAATGACACACAGTCAAAAGCAATGGAGTACAGGACAGAACAGCAAAACTCATGCACAATACATGTTACAAGATACCCACCCAGAACCAAGTTAGCATGTGAACACTGTTGGGGAGTACAGCCCACCTGTAAGCACACATCGCAACACACATCCAGTCAAGTAGCCCATGGACACACTCCAACAGCACCAGAGCACCACCCACACATCATGCCAACTCACATCATTGACATGACACCTCAGGATACTCACATTCAGCTAAAGAAGTTGGTGATGAGCTGTGTGCGGACATCACCATCACCATCATCATCATCATCGTCACTGGCATCGTGGTCCAGGCCAGGATCCTCCACAGGTGGCGGATGTTGGTCATCGTCATCCTGGATGAGAGGCAACTCCTTCCGCACTGCCAGGTTGTGGAGCATGCAGCAGACGATGATAATCTTGCACACTTTCGCAGGGGCATATGGGAGGGACCCTCCGGTCTTGTCCAGGCAGCGGAAGCGGCTCTTCAGGAGACCAAAGGTCCGCTCAATCACTCTCCTGGTCCGACCATGTGCCTCATTGTAGCGCATCTGGGCAGGTGTCACAGGGTTCCTGAGGGGTGTCAGCAACCACGGCATGTTGGGGTATCCCGAGTCACCTACGGACAGACAAGTGCACATCAGCTGACTTGGAAAAGTGGGCGGAATACTACAGATCAGATCACACACAATGGCACAAAGTCAGTACACACCGACAAGCCAGGCACGCTGGTTCTGCATCTGTGCCATCAACCTGGGGATGCGACTACTCCTCATCACAAAGGCATCGTGTGCTGAACCAGGGAAACGGGCACACACGTGTGTGATGGTCATGTCTGCAAGACACACCACCAGTGCATTGACCGAGTGGTAGTGCTTGCGGTTCCTGTAGGCCTGCTCCTGGGCCTGTGGTGGTACCAAAGCCACATGTGTCCCATCAATGGAGCCAATGACATGCGGCATCCTCCCCAGGGCATAAAAGTCACTCTTCACGTCAGTGAGTCGTCGCAGTCTAGGGAAATAGATGTACCGGTTCAGGAAGAGCAACATTGCCGCCAAGAAATCGCGGAGCACACGGCTGAACATGGTCTGTGACATCCCACCAGCAGACGCCACAGTATGTTGGAAGGTACCGGTGGCAAAGAAGTGTAGGGCTGCCATCACCTTCACCTTGGGGGTCAGCGCTGTAGGATACGGCCGGCCAGGCTGCAAATGTGGGGACAACTGCACTGCCAAATCCTCAATCAGCTGCCTGGTGAAGCGGTACCGTCGGATGCTGTCCCGTTCCACCATCGTTGCCAGGTCTGGGAATGGCCGATGGACAGCAGGAGCCCTGCAGTGCAGAGGAGAAGTAAGCAAGATCGTCAGTCACCCCACATATGCGGCATTGAACACACTCAAGATCCCAACATACATCATCATGAGGCACAACTACATGAAGTGTGCAGTACCGGAACGACATGTATGGTACATACATGGCCAACATCTGTCAACACGGTCCTACAGGTGGCATCAATTTGTCCCAGGTTGGCCCATTGGATATCATGATGCTGTGTCACAGTCACCCCCCAGTGACATGTGAGGACAGATGTGCCCCAGGCACCACAGCTCAACGACAGGCACATTCCCAGGGACCCTGTAATGCCACATGGACACTGGCATCACCTGGAGTATCATGTGTACACCACAACAAAACAAACATGACCCCCACAGGTAGTGGCCACACTTGCCATGGCAGGAGAGCCATGGACGTCTGTGACACACACGCACAACATCAGAGTCCATGCACACACAACGTGGATGTGGAGACTGTCTCCCATTGTGCACATGAAATCAGAGACATTGTAAACACTACATGCACAAAGACTGTGGAGGGCCATCACTATTGTGCCACTGGGACACCCTGGCTCAAACATACCGTCCCACATGGGACTCACGGGGTATGTGACATGACATACACAAACACCACTGTGAAATGTGACCATGGCACATGCACAGATATGAACAGTTGCACATCACAGTGGTCACGTACACGTAACACCCAGGATCCTGTCCCCATTAACACGTGCACAGCCTGGGGGTGGCTGCCCACAGGTGACACCCACAGGACAACATGTACACCAACATACACACAATAGGAAATGCAGCCTTACATGCCTTATGATAAGGTTTGGACAGGCTGTCGTGATGTAGGTGTGCCCCTCACTCCCTGGGAGCTATCTGTGGCTGGCATATGTCCATCTGAGATAGGCATGCTGACATATGCCAGTCACATGTACAGTGATGCGTTGAACAGCAATGGACCGATCGGTGCCTCCGGCCGGCCCATTGCATTCAATGTGTGCGGGTACGCGTTGTACCCCTGTGCGCGTTGAACAGCAATGGACCGATCGGTGCCTCCGGCCGGCCCATTGCATTCAATGTGTGCGGGTACGCGTTGTACCCCTGTGCGCGTTGAACAGCAATGGACCGATCGGTGCCTCCGGCCGGCCCATTGCATTCAATGTGTGCGGGTACGCGTTGTACCCCTGTGCGCGTTGAACAGCAATGGACCGATCGGTGCCTCCGGCCGGCCCATTGCATTCAATGTGTGCGGGTACGCGTTGTACCCCTGTGCGCGTTGAACAGCAATGGACCGATCGGTGCCTCCGGCCGGCCCATTGCATTCAATGTGTGCGGGTACGCGTTGTACCCCTGTGCGCGTTGAACAGCAATGGACCGATCGGTGCCTCCGGCCGGCCCATTGCTTTCAATGTGTGCGGGTACGCGTTGTACCCCTGTGCGCGTTGTACTGCAATGGACCGATCGGTGCCTCCGGCCGGCCCATTGCATTCAATGTGTGCGGGTACGCGTTGTACCCCTGTGCGCGTTGAACAGCAATGGACCGATCGGTGCCTCCGGCCGGCCCATTGCATTCAATGTGTGCGGGTACGCGTTGTACCCCTGTGCGCGTTGAACAGCAATGGACCGATCGGTGCCTCCGGCCGGCCCATTGCATTCAATGTGTCGCGGTACGCGTTGTACCCCTGTGCGCGTTGTACTGCAATGGACCGATCGGTGCCTCCGGCCGGCCCATTGCATTCAATGTGTGCGGGTACGCGTTGTACCCCTGTGCGCGTTGAACAGCAATGGACCGATCGGTGCCTCCGGCCGGCCCATTGCTTTCAATGTGTGCGGGTACGCGTCGTACCCCTGTGCGCGTTGTACTGCAATGGACCGATCGGTGCCTCCGGCCGGCCCATTGCATTCAATGTGTGCGGGTACGCGTTGTACCCCTGTGCGCGTTGAACAGCAATGGACCGATCGGTGCCTCCGGCCGGCCCATTGCATTCAATGTGTGCGGGTACGCGTTGTACCCCTGTGCGCGTTGAACAGCAATGGACCGATCGGTGCCTCCGGCCGGCCCATTGCATTCAATGTGTGCGGGTACGCGTTGTACCCCTGTGCGCGTTGAACAGCAATGGACCGATCGGTGCCTCCGGCCGGCCCATTGCATTCAATGTGTGCGGGTACGCGTTGTACCCCTGTGCGCGTTGAACAGCAATGGACCGATCGGTGCCTCCGGCCGGCCCATTGCTTTCAATGTGTGCGGGTACGCGTTGTACCCCTGTGCGCGTTGTACCTCAATGGACCGATCGGTGCGCACCCATTGACAATGGGCTTGCCTGGCAACGGACGCGTTTTCGAATATTCGAACGAGTCGGTTGCTGGAAAATCAGTTGGTCACCCACAACAATGTTGCAAAATCATGTATGTCATGAAGTTGAAATTTTGAAGGATGCTGTGGGCGTGTTTTGGTGCTGCTATTCCATGGATTGGCCAGATTCAGAAGATGCAAACGACTTGGACCTATCACTTTGGACACAAGGGACAGTATCTGCCTCTCCAGCACATATATATTGCTGCATGTTCCCCTGAGAGCCCACTTGCCTGCACTACATGCTCCAGGACGACATCTGCCACTGCACTGCTGCTGTCTCTGCCCCTCTGGACCCTGCAATGGCACGTACTGTGGAGAGAGCCCCAGCCTTCAGCCTTGAAGAGAACCAGGCCCTGCTGGACAGCCTACTTCCACAGTACAGCAAGCTGTATGGGACACCAGGGGAGCAGGTGAGTGTTCTGTGCACTGCCTTTCTGAATGTGCATTTTGTCTGACTAGCAAGGCTGAGAGTCAGCACACCACTGGCTAGCAGGCTCACTGAGTAGTTGTCACCCCCCATAGTGTGTAGTGACTTGCACTGGACAGGTATGGTGCAGTGACAGTGCTTCTGAACAGGGTTTTACTCCCCATGCAATGATACCATGTAGTGACTTCTGGAAAACTGTCCATGGGCAGCCGTGCACTGCCTGGGTACACCATGTGCCCCTGTGATTGCGACATGTATATGCAACTGTGTCATGCACGGATATGTTGCATGTGTAGTAATGGCCTTATCACTTTGTCATCCTGACAGGCTTCTGCCCATCGGAAGCATGAGATCTGGAAGGACATCGTCCGGGCTGTCCGGTCCGTGGGGGTCTACAAGCGCCGGATCCGCAACTGCCAAAAGAGGTGGCAGGACCTTCGGGGCTGGACCCGGAGGATTGCACGGGTCCAGCTGAAGCTGTCGCCTCCTCGCAGGAGGGGCGGAACACGGACCCTGACCCCCCACATGCTCAGGATCCTGGCGGTGGTCTTTCCAGACCTGGATGGGCAGCTGAAGGCCAGAGAGCAGCAAGGAGGGGGTGAGTCAAAGACTGCACTGTGTACTCTGTCTAACATGCTATGTGCCCTCCTCGGGCCAGGTTGAACTGCCACAGTACAGCAGTCATGTTGTCCAGGAGCCATGTCCCTCTATTGTGCACTGCCCACTCCTCATCTGATACCCAGGTGTGGCCCTTACATGCAGGGAATTCTGTCACTTAGGACTGTGTCCTTGCAGTTTGCTTGACTCAAGGTGGGAGACAGCATCTGTTTCCCTGACTCTGTGGTGGGCATCATGGGTGGGTCCATTGCTTACACAATGCCTGTATTCTGACATGTATTCAGCGTGTTACTTTGATCTGTGGTCCAATTGCTGAGCTGATCCACCACATGTGGCTGGGGTACCTGGCACACACCCATGCTGCGGGTGGGAACAATGTTCGGGCCCCAGGAGTATGTATATGACGTGTGTCACACATACTTAGCCAGCTGCCTACAGTCCAGGGCTCATCCCTCATTCATGTGGGGCTGGACAGTCATGCCTACTCCAGGCCATACAATACACTCTGTACTCCCACTCCCGTGTATCAGAGGACACATTGTGCACAGTGATTTGACCCCTCAGGTGTCTGCCTCTGTGTCAGTGTGCTGTGGATTAGTCGCCAGGACTGCTGTGGAGTTTCTTGGTAGGGGCTCAGCATGCCACTGGAGATGTGACCATAGGAGACGATACTTGTGTGACACATAGGTGTCTGATCAGCTGCCCATGCAGACTGGGGCATGTAAATGTGAAGTTCAGGCAGCTGTTCCCCATGCACAGCAGAGTGTGAGGGGCTCAGGTTCAGAGGGTAGTGTCACAGGTCTCCCATATGTCCAATAGGTATGACCTGGACAGATGAGGGTTAAGAGGATGTGTTGTGGGGGGATGTACATGTGCACTTGTGCAGCTCCAGGACTTGCATTCCCCATGACCTACTATTGTGACACAGTGCAGAGTGTTGTTGTCTGGCTGCAAAGTCATACATCACTGAGACAGTGATGTATGACTTTGCAGTCATGCCTCCGCCATGGCATGTGTCTACTGATTGGTGATCCTGCAGGGGAGTGACATGTGCTACATGCACACCATAGTGGCGCTGGCTATCAGGACATGGGTGCATCATGGTGTCTGTCGCTGGTATGCATCACATGCATTTCCTATTTGACTCTGGGCATCCCTTACATCCGTAAACCTGTACTGACTCAGTGGCAAGAGCTGTGATGTGTCCACACCGTGTCCTCTGCACTGTCCAACTACTGTGTACTTGGTGCATGTGTCAACACTGGGGTGTTGCAATCCAACAGACACCAGACAGATGGGTGCAAGGCCATGTGGGATGTGAGTGCCATGCTTGGCATCAGACTGACAATTGACTTCTCCTGTTCAATTAGGGCACTTTTAGCAATGTACAACTAATGATGCCAGGGCTTGCTCTGTAATGTGCTGTGCTCACAGTGGTGTGTGCGTTTGGTGCAGGTGACTGATGTCTGTCTGTTTCCCCATTGTTTGCAGATACATCCACGGCCACGGAAGGGGACAGCTCCACGGACCAGGAGGAGCCGGAGAGCCAGACTGGGTCAGCAGCCGAGGAGTGGTCGGAGGGACCCAGTGGCACGGAGGGCGAGGGGAGCCACACCGAGGAGTCCTCAGCAGCATCCACCTCAGCTGAGGACCAGAGCAACTCGGAGGATGACTCCCTTGTGGAGGCGGGTGTCAGCAGCCACCACACCCCAGCTAGTGTTGCTGTCCCCGCCACCACCAGCACCACCACCGCCCTCCCATCGGCTCCCATTCCCCAGGTCCGTGGAGGCTCCCATGTCCGGGAGCGTGTCTCCTTTGGGCCAGGCACCGCACCCCCTGCCCCTGTGTCCCCTGCTGCCCTGAGTGAGGAGTCTGTGTACCTCCTTCGCCAGCTCCATGTAGGGCAGACAGCCATGCTGAGTGTCCTCCATGCGCACACCGCGCTGTTGACTCAGCTGGTGTCGTTCATGGAGGGCATCTCATCGGGCATGTCTGACCTACAGAGGGGCAATAGGTCCATGGACTCCTCCCTGACGGCAGCAGTGTCCCTCCTCAAACGGTCCCTCACCCCTCCTGCCTCTGCTCCATCCACACTCCCCAGCACCTTACCCATCCCAGGCACACACACACCGGCACAGGCACACACCAGCACACACACATCCAGCACACTGACACACACGCCAATGACAAAACGCACACGCACGCACATTCAGGGGACTGAAGCCAGACTCACAGGGGATGGGGCCCTGGAACACACACACGCATCCACATGCACTGCGCAGTCCTCAGTTCCCTCTCCCTCCAAAGCACCCTCCCTTGCCTCACCTGCAACCCCAAAGTCACAGCAGCTCTTCCTCTGTGACCTCGGCCTCTTCCCCACCGATGAAGCTGCTCCAGCATCCCGGGGGAAGAGGAAGCCCACCCACACGGAGCAGAGTGCCCCTCGCCCCCGGACACCCTCCCCCAGGCGCAGACGGACTGAGGCCCCCACCCGCAAGTCCCCCCGGAGTGCTAAGAGCAAGACCCCGCCACCGCCCTGCAGCTCAGGCACAAGGTCTCCGTCCTCCATCCCTCAGGCCCCCACTGCACAGGTGCCCCCACCACACCCTGCCCCAGGTTCCCCCACCCACAGATATACCATCCCCAAGATGCTCCGGCCTTCTCCCCCTGCCACTTGCTCTCCCAGCACCACACCCCCCGCTGCGCTTGTCTGTGCCACTGATGTGGTGAGGGTGTCCTCCCCTCTGTCCAACCCACCTTGCCTGTTCCCCATTCTCCTCCCCTGGAGGTAGGCACTGCAGTGGAGTCCACTACCGCCCTGTCTGACTTGGGCACTGCAGTGGCGGACCTGTCCACCCCATCTGCAGGGTCCACTGCAGTTGTGCCGGCACCCACGACATCTGTGTCATGCCCCCAGTTGTGCCGGCACACACCATGTCAGACACCTCCACTGCAGTTGTCAGTGGCTCTCCAGCACCCACCACCCCTTCCCTGACTCCCCCTGGTGAGCCCTGATCCTGTCCCTGCGGTGCCTGGCCTGCCCCCGGTTGCCCCTCCTAGTGGATTGTCCCTGGTATTGTGCAGGCATGCGTAGGGTGACATCTGCCAGTGTCACCCTGTTTGAACTTTGACAATGGACTGGCCATTGGCCTTTGCTCTAATTTCTTCTGGACGTCGTTATCAAACAACACATATGCTGAATAAAGCAACTTTCTTTTCTCTAGTGCTCATGCTTCAGATGTACATGTTGTTGGTGCAGCTAACCATGCCCTTGCTGCAGTGATGGTGATATCTGGTCTCATGATTATGAAGTGTTACTGTGCAGGAACCCATGTGGTCCAGGGGGAATGTGTCCTATCATGTGGTGTATCCATGTCATCAATAGCAGCATCTGAGGGTGTCATGTGTTCAGTATTTGGCAATGGGTTTCCTACTTACATTGGCAATTTCATATCTGTGGCTTCCACCCCTGCACATCTGTTGTGCCTGCCATCGTTGCATTTGTCTACTTCCCTGACCGTGTTGCCATCTCCAGTGGACATGCAGGTTTGGGCATCAATGGGGAGGGACTCATCCGTGTAGTCAGTGCAACATTGCTATACAAGTGTGTTGGATCTGTGCTGATGATTCCGTTGGCACATCCATGACCAGGCTGATGTGATGGGAGCCCTCATTTGGTGCTAATTGTTGATTGTGTGACCAAGTGCTCAGCTGACATGATGGGGCCCTACTGAGGCAACATATGGCACAGCTTTCCTCACACAGGAGTGGAGTCCCCTCATGGCAGTGTGTACACGTGTGACATTGCCTGCGCCCAAGGTGTGTGTTGTATGTGCATGTCTGTGTGTTCACTTCCATTCATCTGCGCATGCTGTGATCCCTAGTGTTGTACCTGTTTGTGATGCTTGCTGACTTGAGCTATGTTCCCCCAAAGTCTTCTCCCTGTGTTCTCTGTGATGTGGGTGCATGGCACATTACTGGTCATCAGGGTGTCACCCATAGGTGTGTTTGCTGTCAGGGCAGAGTTTGTGTGCAGACGCAGATGGGTCACAGTCAGGTTTCCCTTTGGCACTTGTTGTTTGCCCCTGTCATGTGATTTCCAGTTTGTGTTATCTTTCAGTGATTGTGACACGTTGTGTGTGTGACTGCTGGCACTCCTTAGGGTCCGGGCTGCAATGTTGGTTGTTGTCTATGTGTGTTCTTTGTGGGTGACCTTGGCTTCTTCATTGGTGTGTGACTGTGGCTGGGATCCCATTGGTCGGTGTGGTATTGCCGTCATGTCCATGTACAGCGTAGTGTGCAGTGTGTCAGACATTCAGGAGTCTTGTTGAGTGTCCATGTGTGATGTGTTTCTACACCTTGGTTCCCACCCACCACCCTGGAATAGTCATGGGTGCATGTGCAATGTCACCAGTGCATGTGTACTTCACTGCTGCACATTGTTGGAGGTCGAGGGGTGTGGTCTTGAGTGTGTGCAGATGAGAGTTGTTGCCCGGCTAGTCCCCTGCCTCCATGTTGGCCTTGGCTTACTGGCCATGCTGATTGATTTGTGCTTGTGTAGGTGTGATGGTAGTTAGTTGCTCAGGACACCTGACTGTGGTTCACAGTGTGATCGACATTTAGCTTTGTCATCACAGTGGTATTTTTATTCAGCCCAGGGTCACCACATTGTGGGGGCCCTGGGGGTGGTGCTGTGGTGTGTCTGTGACTTGCTGTGTCAGTTGTTGTTCCTACGTGCCTGTGTGACATGTGTGTTTTGTGCTCCCTCTCACCTGTCAATGCCTGCTTGCCTACATAGGGGATTTGGATCCATGAGTTACCTTAGTGTGGCAGTGTATGCACATCTGTATGATTGGTATTCAGCTCTCCTCATGTGTTGTGTTGTTGCCTGGGGACACTGGCACCCCCACCCCTCACCTGCTGTGTATGATGACAGTGTTGGTCTGCCTGTTTGTGTTTGTGCATCTGCACCACTGCATTGGCATATCTTGGGTGTGCCATTGGCTGTATGTTGTTTGGTGTGTTTCCCCTGCTGTCCCTGGGACTCCTAGGTCATCGGTCAGCACAGTGATCATGGTTTGTGTGTCCCATTGCTGCCATGGTATGGTATCTGTTCACCTCACATCTGCTGTCTCCACAGGGTATCTGCATTTGTGTGCCCATTGGTGCAAATATGTGGTTCTGCATTCTGATGGTCACTTCTGTCATTGTGTCATTGATGACTGTTGACGGTCTCAGCCCCCATGGGTGTTGTTTGTCTGCACATGGCCAAAGGAATGTTTCATTTGCACTGCAGTATTTGGCTCCCCCAATTTATGTTGCAATGGGACACATACACTACTTTGCCACAGATGAGTTTTTGGTTCTGTGACCAGGAATGATCCATGCAGTTTGGCAGTTGCAGCTCTTTCTTTGTCAACAATTACCTTTTGGTCACTGTGATGATGAGGGTGTAGACCCCATTGCCACAATGGTCAAAATGTGCTTCAGCTATGGACCCCACACTTGCCTTTTGGTCACTGTGATGATGGGGGTTTAGACCCCATTGCCACAATGGTCAAAATGTGCTTCAGCTATGGACCCCACACTTGCCTTTTGGTCACTGTGATGATGGGGGTTTAGACCCCATTGCCACAATGGTCAAAATGTGCTTCAGCTATGGACCCCACACTTGCCTTTTGGTCACTGTGATGATGGGGGTTTAGACCCCATTGCCACAATGGTCAAAATGTGCTTCAGCTATGGACCCCACACTTGCCTTTTGGTCACTGTGATGATGGGGGTTTAGACCCCATTGCCACAATGGTCAAAATGTGCTTCAGCTATGGACCCCACACTTGCCTTTTGGTCACTGTGATGATGGGGGTTTAGGCCCCATTGCCACAATGGTCATGGGCTGCTTGCATTGTGGGTGCCACACACATATATGTGTGGCACATGTGCTAGGGGGTCACATTGTATGTTCAAAGTCATGTTCGGTGTTGTAGGCATTTGACACAGCCTGCTCACACGCTTGTCATGGTGGTGGGGGGATGTCTTAATCTTGCATTCCCTAGGTTGTGGTGTGCTTGTTGTGTCATGCATTGTCCATCCTATGAGTGGGGGTGGTAGTAGTGGTAGGCATCCAGCCCCCTGGCTAAGGGTGGTAGTAGTGGTAGGCTTCCTGCCCCCTGGCTAAGGGTGGTAGTAGTGGTGGGCATCCTGCCCCCCTGGGTGAGGGTGGTAGTAGTGGTAGGCATCCTGCCCCCCTGGCTAAGGGTGGTAGTAGTGGTAGGCATCCAGCCCCCTGGCTAAGGGTGGTAGTAGTGGTGGGCATCCTGCCCCCCTGGGTGAGGGTGGTAGTAGTGGTAGGCATCCTGCCCCCGTGGGTGAGGGTGGTAGTAGTGGTAGGCATCCTGCCCCCTGGCTAAGGGTGGTAGTAGTGGTGGGCATCCTGCCCCCTGGGTGAGGGTGGTAGTAGTGGTAGGCATCCTGCCCCCTGGCTAAGGGTGGTAGTAGTGGTGGGCATCCTGCCCCCCTGGGTGAGGGTGGTAGTAGTGGTGGGCATCCTGCCCCCTGGCTAAGGGTGGTAGTAGTGGTGGGCATCCTGCCCCCCTGGGTGAGGGTGGTAGTAGTGGTAGGCATCCTGCCCCCGTGGGTGAGGGTGGTAGTAGTGGTAGGCATCCTGCCCCCCTGGCTAAGGGTGGTAGTAGTGGTGGGCATCCTGCCCCCCTGGGTGAGGGTGGTAGTAGTGGTAGGCATCCTGCCCCCCGTGGGTGAGGGTGGTAGTAGTGGTAGGCATCCTGCCCCCTGGCTAAGGGTGGTAGTAGTGGTGGGCATCCTGCCCCCCTGGGTGAGGGTGGTAGTAGTGGTAGGCATCCTGCCCCCTGGCTAAGGGTGGTAGTAGTGGTGGGCATCCTGCCCCCCTGGGTGAGGGTGGTAGTAGTGGTGGGCATCCTGCCCCCTGGCTAAGGGTGGTAGTAGTGGTGGGCATCCTGCCCCCCTGGGTGAGGGTGGTAGTAGTGGTAGGCATCCTGCCCCCGTGGGTGAGGGTGGTAGTAGTGGTAGGCATCCTGCCCCCCTGGGTGAGGGTGGTAGTAGTGGTGGGCATCCTGCCCCCTGGCTAAGGGTGGTAGTAGTGGTGGGCATCCTGCCCCCCTGGGTGAGGGTGGTAGTAGTGGTAGGCATCCTGCCCCCGTGGGTGAGGGTGGTAGTAGTGGTAGGCATCCTGCCCCCTGGCTAAGGGTGGTAGTAGTGGTGGGCATCCTGCCCCCCCTGGGTGAGGGTGGTAGTAGTGGTAGGCATCCTGCCCCCGGTGGGTGAGGGTGGTAGTAGTGGTAGGCATCCTGCCCCCCTGGCTAAGGGTGGTAGTGGTGGTGGGCATCCTGCCCCCCTGGGTGAGGGTGGTAGTAGTGGTAGGCATCCTGCCCCCTGGCTAAGGGTGGTAGTAGTGGTGGGCATCCTGCCCCCTGGCTAAGGGTGGTAGTAGTGGTAGGCATCCTGCCCCCCTGGGTTGGGGTGGTGGCGCGCATTCAGGCCCCTGTGTGCATATGTGGCATTGGTGATGGGCATCCCGCCCCTATGGTGCTGCTGTTGCTGGTGTAAGTATATTCAGATTCCCAGTGTATGTGTGTGATGTGTCGTGTACGTGTTGTATGTGTTTTGTTGTTGGTGTCTGACTTACCTTCTGCGCCGTACGCGTCCGTGCCTGTTCCGGTAGTAGATGTAGAATATTGGTATGATCGGGACGAAGGGATTCATGGTTGGTTCGTGTCGTTCGTCCTTCTCGTTGCTTCGCGTCGTCCTCGTCGCTTGGCTTCGTCCTCGTCGCTTCGCTTCGTCCTCGTCGCTTCGCGTCGTCCTCGTCGGTGCTGTGTTCGTCTCGTAGCCGTGGATCGTGTTGTGGCGCGATTCGGAGCTTATGTGCGCCTCTCCCGGATGCTTTGACGTGCCGTGCGTAGCGACGGGTTCGGCGCGTACGGAAAGCGCATCGTACTTGTCCGGCCGGACGGGGCTGCATTTTCCCTTCCATGCGACTCGATTCGGCGTTTCCGGATTCGCCTCGGTCGGAGAACAGGACCTGGTTTGGGTGAGTACGGCTCGGCCGGAATTTTTGCTGTTGTGCGCATCGTACTTGCTCGTTCGGTGTGCTGTACGGATCGGTCGGGAAACTGGCTTTCGCATGGCTTTTTTCCCGACCGAATAGTATTGGGTGCGCCTCCGACCGAGATCGGAATCGGCCCCTTAGTGGAAATGCTTTGGGATGTCTCAATATAGTTTGATTAAAATGATAGTAACACCCTTGTATAGCTGTGCGGGGTATATTTTTAGAAGTGTTTCAATCATGGCTTGTTCAGAGTATATGATTATTTCTTGGAGGTAGTAGTTATTTGCTGCATGTTTTATATGGTTCAATAGCTCTTAATAAGTGCTACTTTGTTTATTTGGTAGTAGGGCATATATAAAAGGGATATTTGTGTTTTGATAAACATCATCTATGGTGTATATCTGAGTAAATGTTTTGGGGCATTTTCTATATGTCCCATCCATCATCCAGGTTTGACATTGGCTACATTTCATTACGTTGTTTGCTGTAGAGAATATTAGAATTTGTTTCTCATTATTTAGTTTGTCTTGTGAAAGGAAATGTTCCTCACTATTTGTAATTGTTAATTGTTCAGGTATATCTATATCTTGGTATCTTCTAGGGGTGGATGTGGTATTGCTGGTGGCTTTTTTAGTTTGTGCAATTAATCTTTTTAAAGTGGGGATACGTGGTAGTTGCCCTGTTATTTTTTCGTGGACTCTAGGTAAAATCTCCTATGAAATTTTGCTTATGGTTCCTGGAAGAAAGTGCTTGCCTCTTGCATATCTTGCAATATTTCTCACACTTCTATTTCTGTCACATCTGGGGGTGGTTGTGTTTTCTTACATGAATTACTACATCATATTTTGTAGTTGCCCTAGCTTAGCATGCGTTAGAATGATATTTAGTACATTTCCAGTTTATAGTTTCTGATGATGCACTTTTTTGGCTGAAGGTGAAGCCTATGTGATTTAGTAACTGCCTTCCTTTCTATGAAGTGATACATTTGGTGCCTCTGTCATTGTATGTTTAAGCATTGTAATAGTATAAATATCTATCCTTAAACATTTGCAGATTTGTCTTTAACATGTTTAAAAATACATTTGCTTCTATTTTGTATAACTATATGTATGTTCTGGGGAGATGTTTCACCTGGTTTTGCAGATTTTCCTTTGGAGGTGTTTTAATGTGCAGCAGGAGATTTCGTTTCTGATGAAAAAAAGTAAGTTACATTTTAAATTGTACTTTGTTGATAGTTTGTAGGGGTTGAAGTTGTTATGTTTGTTTTTGTTTTCTGTTTGGGTGAGTTTTTCATTAGGTATTTATTTATGTATACTTACTTTCTTATTACTTGTTGCTGGTTTGTAATAGTTGATATGTTTTGTTAGTTTATTGGTTTTCAAGTTGTAGATTTATTTCTTTTAGGAGGTCTGTGTAAAAAAGATGAAAGTTGGAAAGTGTGTAATAATTATTTGCTATTTTATATTGTTAAGTGTATTAACAGTTACATTTTAGGTCTAATATACTTGCTTGGTTATGTAGCTGTTAAGATGTATATTTTTCCTTGTCTTGCAGTGTTTGTCATTTTTGAAGTATTTAGTTGTTCTAATTATTGTGCCTTTTATATTGTTGATTTAATTGTTTATTTGATTTTATTGGCTAAAGTTGTTTTTAGTTTAATTCTATTGGTTAGCTTACTATAGTTTTAATCTTTTTTATCAGGTCAATCCTTCTTTGGTAAATGCTAACTTGTGTTTTATGATGGTAATTTGTTGGGGGTTTTATTGTATATATTCTAGATTTGCATATTTTTGGGGAGAATGGTAAGTGTTTTGTTCATGTAATATCTTTTTATTTAAATTAAATATGTGACAATAAATTTTGGGTTTATTTAAAGAAATTGCTTTATTTGAAATGTGTTTTTTAATGATTATTTAATTATTTTGGCGATAATATTTTACTCAATATTGCGTGGACCGATATTTTTGACATATTCTATGTTTATTTAAGGTAACAATATTTTTCTTTTCAATATTTTTGTTTTCGATGTATGTAAAAGTGAGATTTGTATTCTCGATATTTGTGTTTTTTATAGTTAAGTATATGGAGTCGATATTTTTGTTATCAATATTTAATTTCTGATATTTTTCTATTTTGATATTTGTTGGATCGATAGTATGTCAGTGATCATCTACCTATGTATCTGTTTCTTACCACCTTGTGTATAAGACTACATTGTCAGCATGGAGCGGAATGTAGAGGGTGTCTCCCCGGATCCGAATACCGTGGTAGCATCTGCCTTGTCTAATAAAAGATGTCAGGGGACCTATTGAAGTAGCAAACAAGACAGGTAAGAGGGACTTGCCTGCCTTGTGCTCCTCTCAATATTACAAACATCAGATATTAGACTTTCTGTTCTAATCCAGGCAAGTGGTGTAGTATAAAGCAGTTTGATCCTTTTCAGAAACCCGAGTCCTAGGCCCATTTCTGACATTACCAGATACAGGTACTCCCACCTCAGGGAGTCTAAAGCCTTTTACAATGTCAATAGCGTGCACCAATGCATTGGGGTAATCTTGTGGCTCCTGATGAAGGACCTGTATCAGTCTCCTGACATTATGTATGGGGTTGCACTTGGGGACAAATCCGGTCAGCTCTGGATGGATCAGCCTGCTAATCTTAGGCAGTAGCCTTTTCAATAGGATATACTAAATCCTCCAATGCATTTCTGTTGAGTTTCCATCTGATATTTGTTTGTGCAGTGGACCATGCAAGTGTTAGTATGATAGGGTTGTGGTCTGAAACAATGCAGGCTAAATATACCACACCAACCACTTTAGTGTGTATTTGGGGACAACGCCAAAGTTTATCCAAGCGTACATGCAGATAATGTCCTCTTGAGTAATAGAATTACTCTTTCAGTAAGAGGATATCAGCCCTCTGAGTGTCCATCACCTCCCATTGTGCAATCCAGATAGTGACCTGCTTAGTTGTTTTGTGCATTATCGAACAGGCAGGGGAGGATGTGCCTGTCCAATCCACCATCTGGAATACAGTTAAAATGCCCTCTGATGATGCTGGGATAATGAGGTATATAAGCCAGTTGGAGGGATAGCTGATCTAAGAAGGTGTGCTGGTCCACATTTGGCGTATAAATATTTATTAACTCAATATCTTTTCCCTCAATACTGCCCCCAACCACCATATAATGCCACTTCTTATCAATACTACCCACCTTGGGTTGAAATGGGATGCCAGGACTTATCCATATCAAGACCACTCATGCAAAGGCAGAGTATGACATGCAAGAAACCAACCCTCACAACTTTTTTCTGTAGGGCCTGGATCTAGTAAGGTGCGCTTCCTCTAGAAGCGTGATATGGACTTCTTGTCTCTTAATATTTGACTGCTCATTGCACCTCTTACAGGCGGATGACAACCCCGTACATTCCATGTCAATAGCTTCAGACGACCCTCTTTAGTAAAAGTGTTAGCCATCTGCAGCCGTATCGGTAAGTACTCTCCTGTCTGCTGCACTTCACCACCTTAGCATGCCCACCCGGACCCTGTCCCAGCATTAGTAATATGTAACAACTTTATCTAACATTGCAAAAATGAAACCCTCCAACAAATCCCTCCCAGGACCTGCACTCTGCCCATACTGTGGTCACATATCTCACATATGTCTATTCTGCA
Source organism: Calotriton arnoldi (assembly GCA_963921515.1). Taxonomy (NCBI): domain Eukaryota; kingdom Metazoa; phylum Chordata; class Amphibia; order Caudata; family Salamandridae; genus Calotriton; species Calotriton arnoldi. Next base: position 327,096 of record CAWUFW010015090.1, on the reverse strand, counting down.
CTGCTGGATGTGCTCTGTTTGAGCCCTCTACAAGTAGTGTTGATGGGATAACAAAGGATATAGTGTCACCCATGCCAAGGTCAAGAGCATATGTAGACAGCAAGTGGCTGCAACATAACAGATAGTTCGAATTATCTTATCACCATTCCAGGAGTCACTAGGGGGGCATCATCAATGCTATATGAATATCTAGTTTTCTCAGCGTCTGGCTGCAAATCATCACTTGTGTTCTCAACTTTTTTTGGTCCAGGTTCGATACCCCTGAGTGACACCACAACAGCCAAAGCATTTTCCCTTCTGGCCCTGACCTGATGTTATGATGGGTGCATACCCTTCAGTCATCTTGTCCGCAGTCTTTTATATTTTCTATGACTGAGGGTATCTTTGCTTGTTCCAGCTAACATCCCTTCTGCATCATAACTGTCCACCCATTCTCAAGTCTCGCTCGAAGTAGAAAAAAGTTCAAACTTTCCATCCACTTGTATGCACAGTTTTCATGGGAAGATTAATGCATATTTGAGGCCAATGTCATGTTACTGTTTTTTTATAGCCATGTAGGATACACAGGTGGACTGACACAGTTAAATCTAGAAAGAGCAATACTTTTGTAATATCAACAATGTAGGGGCCTGTGTTGCATGCCTGTTGAAGAATATTGTCTCATTCTCCACAATGCATTCATCTAACCACCACTGGCTTCGGCAGGGTGCCATGTTTAGGGGAGGGCAATGGGCCTTGTCAAAGGCATAGAACCTAAAATAAAACCCTGGGGATACTGTTTCCTGCTGTCAGTCTTCAACTAAAGAGATTACGGAGTTCCCTCTATTCTTTCCGGAAGCCCCTCTATGTGAATGTTGTTCCGACGTATGGTTAGCAACAGTCTTACTGTGGCCCAAATTGTGCATCTGACTTTTATGCCACTTTTACAGTTTGTACACAATTTACTGTGGACTTATGCAAAAGTAAAAAATTGCTATTTTGTCCAAGAAGGGGTGCCATGTTTAAAAGAAAAAGCATACAGAGAGTGTTGCTCAGCAGCCTCTCACAGTCCAGAGGTACAGAATGGCAGTAATTTGAAAGGTTTTCCTGAAACTGTACACTTTCTTGCTGAAGTAGCAAATCATTTTATCACCATCTACCTGTGCCAGTGTTCCTTGCTATGAGGCAAACACTAGAGCAAGCACTACTGATATCTCTAATCTAGTGGCTCACATTGAAATGTTCTGGAACTTTCCTGTATCAGCAGCAGCGATTCTGTATAGTTCATCCTGGGGATTTAGTCGTGAAAACAGCTATGGTTGAATGTTACTCCTGATACAGCTGTAATAAAATATTGTCCATGTAACTTCTGTTATAGATCCGCAAGTGTTTTCTTAAGATGGGAAATTTTGCACTCTTTTTTATCTAGGTGTCAATGTACGGTGGTTTTAGAGATGACGTTAACTGGCATTATGGCTATAAACCCTCCTGTCCTTTACATGCGGCCTGGTTGGCAACAGCAGCACTGGGCTGCTATATACTTGACTCAGCACTAACATTAAAAAGATGTTAAATAATCATTAAGCATTTATTTAAATGTTAATTTCAGTTAAAGAAGAATGCAACTAGGGTGTCCTCCCTGCCTAACTTTAGGAACACCTTCATTTTTAAACACAGTAAATGTACAAAAATTTTATAAAGTCTCTTCAAAATTCAAAAAGTGAAATTCATTAACTTGTAGAACCATTTCAGCTTAGTAAATCAGATTAAATCAGTGTATTCAGATTTTTTTTTTTTTAAAGTGATAGTTTTCAAATATGAATTATGAAACATTAATTCTCCCGCCCCGCCCCCCTGACAACAATGCCAGTGGTGGACTAAGGGGCCCATTACGATGCCGGATGGAAGACCATCCGTGCTGGTGGCGGTGGCGGAAAATCGTCAAGTCTGCCGCCCCAGGTGCGGTCATTGCGACCAACAAATCACAATAGACCCACAGAGGCCATTTCCCGTCCGCCGCAGCCTGTCAGGCTCCGCACGTTTTTTGTATACACAAGGGTGGCAGACGGAGCCAACAGGGCAGGTCTGGCATGGCGAAACACGTTCCGTCCACCAAGCAAATCACGATGTTGCAGACAGCCCTTCCCACCGCCGCGTAAAAACCACCACGTTGTGGATGGCAGAAATGAAACATCGGAGAGGAAGAGCCGATACCGTACCCATCCAAACCCCCAGACCTGCCATGGATCCTGCGCCACAGGCCTTCCCGCTGCACTACCAGCTGCACCTCCGGCAGACAAGACGCCGCCGCGCCCAAGAGCAGAGGCACGTACCAGACATCTCCACGCATGCAACCCCTAAACAACTACAACTCCCAGCAAGCGTGGCGGCACTGCGATGAATGTGGCAACCTGCCAAATGCAAAGTGCGAGGCACACGCAATCCCCATGAGTGACCCTCGGTGCCCCAAAGGCAAATGGAGCCAATAATGAGCCCCGCAGTTGCAGAGCACGCACACTGCAACATCTAAACATGCACGCCAAAGGCACCCATTGGCTGATGGCTCATCCGCAAAATTTGTGTGTGCCACACCGTGGCAGCCCGGAAGCTGCGACCACAACCCTGCAACGTTCAAGTGTGGACAATGCGTGTCATCGCTGCGAATGCCAGTTACCGCGCATGTGAACACATACTGCATTTGCATTGGTGCCCTGACTATTACATCACACATCACAACTCATTTGCCTAAAGTGACTGGTGTACCCCATTGGCAATGTTGTGGGGCACGAGGCCCCCATGCATATCGAGTAACCACACAGACACCGTACATGCATAGGAGAACTTGCCCAGGGCACGTGCGACTGGACCTGTTTGTTGGCAGGGTCACAGATTGTCATGGTTCCACCCCAGGGGGAGACAGCGGGATGTGTGAGGTTGGCTCCGGTACGTATACAGCACAACCTGCTACGATAGGTCAGCGGTCTAGTGCTCAGACCTAGAAGTGCACCTGAACAACATGAAGCACTTCCGGGTGAGACCGCATATAGCCGCGGCACCCATTCCATTCAGTGCTTCCAGTACTGTACCGTGTCTGAAGCCGGCCGCCAGTTCCTTTTCTATTCTGACGATTCCGCAGGAGCGCTTGTTGTGTCTTCTTCACCCGCGACACGCACATGGAAGCGTGGTCACGGCTGGTTCTTGTTCCGCACAAGCGCAGGAGCGCTTGTTTGTCTTCTGCACCCGCGACACGCACAGGGAAGCGTGGTCGCGGTTAAGTCTCACTCTTACTGGCGCAGGAGCGCTTACTTTGATTACTGCACCCGCGACACGCACAGGTAAGCGTAGTCGCGGCTGGTTCTTGTTCCTCACAAGCGCAGGAGCGCTTGTTTGTCTTCTGCACCCGCGACACGCACAGGGAAGCGTGGTCGCGATTAGGTTTCACCCATTACAGCGCAGGAGCGCTTGTTTGTTTTCATTTCCGTGACACTCACAAGGAAGAGTGGTCACGGTCTTTTTCTTTACCCTTATCACCACGCAGGAACGCTCTTAACCTTCTCTCTGTCACAGTTCAACTGCCACGTAGGTGTGCGTGGCGTTCCTTCATTTTCCTGGCACTGGAGTCGGGAGCACATACACCAACCTCTTCTGGTACTTACCTGCTTCCTGTCTACGGTGTCAGAGAGACCCCATTTGGAGCACTAGTTCTCATCCTACAGGTGACTATACAACCTTGAACCAACTTCATATGTTGTATGACTGTTGTGTGTACATAATCAGGTCAGAAAAGAGGGTAGAAGCACTAACCAGTCTCATTACTCATTTTCTAGTTGGCGATCCCAAGAGAGCATCCTCGGTCTAGTGGGACGCCTTACCCGGTCATCCCAGACGACGTCACTTCTAAAAACACCATTAGGCACCTTCCCTGGTCCCATCCTTGCCTAGGTCTGTATATTTACCTTAGATCAGGTGAGGAGAGGGACGGTGGAGGTTGCTCACGTCGTCCCTGCGAGATAACTCCACGAGTATAGAGGTAAGACTTGTGGGGCCCTGACAGAACTGGAAGCCCACGCTAAATATCTCGCCTGGACGACATGAGCAACCCCGACGTTACCCTGCAGGACATAGCAGCTATACTGGCCCATATACAGGCAGACAACCTGAGTCTATGTCAAGACATCACGACGTTACAGGGTCAGATTGCAGTGGGGTCCTCGGGGGCTTGGGGCCCAGACCCAGCGGTCAGAGCCAGACAGGGAGGTGTGTTACGTCGTCCTGTGTTCAATCCTGGGGGTCAGTACCTGTTCAGCACGATCATAGCCTCGCCCATACAGGTCATAGCTCCTCACCCTATCCAGCTAGCACCCCTGAGCGATTCTATGGTGATAGCACCAAGTTCAGCATTTTCCTGAATCAATGCCAACTACACTTCATGGCACGTGCTTCCGCCTTCCCAGATGACGCCTCCAAAGTCGCGTTTATCTTGTCCTACCTTGGAGGAGACGCTGCCCAGTGGTCCATAACTTTGGTCGAAAACGATGACCCCTTGCTATACAGTCTTCCCGTCTTTAAGGAAACCCTACGGCGGATGTTCGCCCGCCACACGTTTGTGCAAGCCGCAGACAACGAGCTTCTTAATTTGAAACAGGGCTCTTCCGATCTGCTGCATTACATCACCACTTTTAATAGGCTGGTTATCGAAGCCAGATGGCCGGAGTCTAAACAGGTGTCCGTTTTCTACAGGGGACTGCGGAATGAGATCAAGGACCTTCTCTCTCAGCAACCCGAACCCCGGAGGATATCAAGTCCTTCATCGACCTAGCAATCAGGTTGAACTTCAGACTGCAGGAACGGAAAAGCGAGAAAACTAAGGGCTCCGAGTCCCGATTCATGACGTTTCAGGAAAAGAGCAGGAGTGAACCAGGGAAGGCCCATGATGCACCCGAACCAATGCAGATCGGCGGAGTCCGTGGACCCCTAACCCGGGAAGAGAAGGAAAAACGGCAAAAACAGAACTTATGCCTGTACTGCGGCAAAAGTGGACACTTCGTAAGGGAATGCCCTGTTAAACCTGCTAAAACTAAGGCCAATAAACCCTACGCCCTTTCAGTGACCCGCAGGAACGAAGCGGGAAACGGCGAAACCCAGTAGGCAAACACTGGGTTCTCCTTCCATGCGGACCCCCATCACCGAATCCCTGGACAATATTCGACATATGGGAATGACGGTAACATTGCAATCACTAAGAGGCCAAACATGGACAGTCACAGCCCTCATCGACTCTGGCGCCACCGGAAACTTCATCGACACTCGCTACATGGAGGGACTGGGTATTCCGACGGTGACCAAGGAAAAACCAGAAAGTGTGAAGGCTGTGGACGGCACCGACCTCACCTCTGGACTTATACGGTATCAGACAGAAGCCATGAGAATGATATGCACAAATGGGCACACAGAGACCATTGCCTTTGCCGTAATCGACGCACCTCAGTTCAAGCTTATCCTGGGGCTTCCTTGGTTGGTGACACATAATCCCCACATCGACTGGAAGACCCGGATCATGACCTTGAACTCCTCTCATTGCGCCATCGCCTGTTATCCGCAGGAGAACGTATCCGGTGATCTTGCAATACAAGCCCGCTCGGTATCCTTAACGGGGATGGGAACGGTCACCCAAGAAGACGTACCCGAGGCATATGCAGACCTGGCTTCTGTATTTGACAAGAAGGGGGCCAATACCTTGCCACCACACCGCTCCTTCGATTGCAGGATTGACCTCATACCGGGATCGACACTTCCATGTAGCCGCATCTACTCACTCACAGAAAAGGAAAACCACCATTTACGCGCCTATCTGGATGAGTTCCTGCAAAACTGGTTTATACGTCACTCCAAATCACCCGTCTCTTCCTCTCTCTTTTTCGTGGCCAAGAAGGAGGGGGATCTACGAACATGTATTGAGTACAGAGCCATAAATACCATAACCATCAAAAACCGGTATCCTCTACCACTCATTTCCAACCTCTTGGATCAAGTGAAGGATGCTACTATCTACACCAAACTTGATCTACGAGGAGCCTACCATCTCGTCAGGGTCCGAGAGGGCGACGAATGGAAGACCGCCTTCCGGACAAAATACGGTCTCTTCGAATATCGAGTCATGCCCTTCGGACTATGCAACGCCCCCGCGGCCTTCCAATTCTTCATAGATGAAGTCTTAAGGGAGTACCTTGACCGCTTCTGTGTTGTCTACATTGATGACATTCTGATCTTCTCCAACAGTCTTTCTGACCACATCAACCATGTTCATGCTGTCCTGCAACAACTACAGCTGCACGGACTCTACGTGAAACTAGAGAAGAGCATGTTCCACACCACCATGGTCGAGTTTCTGGGACACATCCTAACCCCTGACGGAGTCAGAATGGACACCAAGAAAGTTGAAGCAGTACTACAATGGCCATCACCCTGTTCCGTCAAACAGGTCCAGAGATTCCTGGGGTTCGCCAACTATTATAGACGCTTCATCACTGGGTTCTCTAGCATAATCACACCCATCACCCGCTTGCTGCGTAAGGGGTGCAGTTCTCTTGGGATCCTGAAGCCGAGGAGGCATTTCTGAACCTGAAGAAAAGGTTTTCCAGTGCTCCCGTCCTACGGCATCCTGACCCGGAACAACCCTTCATAGTGGAAGCGGATGCATCACAGAACGCCTTGGGAGGGGTATTGTCACAACACAACGCCGAAACAGGTCTATTGCATCCTGTGGCCTTTTACTCCCGAAAGCTGCTGCCAGCAGAATGCAACTACACCGTGTCAGACCGTGAACTACTTGCCATCAAGGCTGCCTTTGAGGAATGGCGCCATTACCTCAAGGACGCACAACACCCAATTACCATTTACACGGACCACAGGAATTTGCAGTTCCTTCGTTCAGCCAGAGCCCTCACTTCCAGACAACTGAGGTGGACCCTGTTTTTTAACAAATACGAATTCCTGATCACCTATCGCCCCGGGAAGGAAAATGCCAAAGCAGATGCCCTGTCCAGATTGGACGAAACCGACGATAACGTACCGAAGACCGAACCCGTATACATCCTCCCTGAACATTGCTTTCAAGGGGTGGTCCTATCCTCTTCCTTCTTCACCCAACTGCACGAAGACCTAAAGCAAAAAGAAACAGAGGAGTGGATTGGGGACCTGACTGGGATCACCACACGGGATGGTTTTTTGTTCAAAGGGGACCAGTACTACCTCCCGTTGGAAGACCATCAGCAACAGGCCCTGTATATGTGCCATGACCACCAGTTATCTCTCCATCCGGGATTCCATAAAACCATGGATCTCTTACACAGACACTTTTGGTGGCCTTCCATGGACATCGCTGTTCGTTCCCACATAGCCCGTTGTGCCGTCTGTGCTCAAGGGAAGATCCATTCCAGTCCCCTGGTAGGACTCTTGAACCCCATTCCTGTACCTCCTTACCCTTGGCATACAGTATCCATGGACTTTGTGGTAGAACTACCCAAGACTAAAACCGGCTTTACCACCGTCCTCACTATCGTAGATCACCTAACGAAAATGGCACACTTCGTTCCTTTGAAGAAACTGCCATCGGCACTTGATTTAGCCTTGATCTTCGCATGCAACGTGATCCGGTTGCATGGTGTACCCTCAGTGCTGATCACGGACAGGGGCTCCCAATTCGTATCCAGGTTTTGGGGTGAGGTGTGCAAAAACATGGGCATGGAAACCCGTCTTTCCACGGCGTACCACCCACAGACAGACGGACAGGCAGAACGAACAAACCAGACCATGGAGCAATACCTTCGATGCTTGCTGTTGTCCGTAGAACAAGAATGGTCAGAGGCGCTATGGATAGTAGAATACGCATACAACAACAGCAAACATGCGTCCACAGGAATGTCACCTTTCTTCTGTCTACAAGGGCGACACCCACGATCAGAACCATGGGAAAAAACATTGTCCTGCCACCTTCCTACCATACAAGAGCATCACGCCCTTCTACACGACTTATGGCAGGAGGCCCGGTTCAAGCTCGCCAAGGCTAAAGAATACCACAAACACCACGCCAATGCCCACAGACAAGCGGAACCAGAGTACAGGGTAGGGGACGAGGTATGGGTATCGATAAAAAACCTCAACGTACATAGACCCAAAAAGCTGCTGCCAAGATACGTCGGTCCTTTTCCCATCGAGAAAATCATCAATCGGGTGGCGATGAGGCTTACTCTACCCCAGCAGATGAAAGTACACCCAGTATTCCATGTTTCCCTCCTACATCCCGTCCATCCTGAGACCCGTATTGCTAGCCCTTCGCCCCCCCTCCTCCAGGACGATCACGAGGAGTATGAGGTGAGGGCCATCCTTGATTCCCGTAGGACCAGGGGGCGGCTCTTTTACCTGGTGGACTGGAAAGGGTATGGGCCGGAAGAGCGTTCCTGGGAGCCCTTGTCCCATGTACGCCATGCACCCCTGTTAGTCCGCGCCTTCCATGCTCGGTGTCCGTGCAAACCTCGCCCTGCTACCCCCGTGTAGGAAGGTATGGGGGATTATCTTGGGAGGGGGTACTGTCATGGTTCCACCCCAGGGGGAGACAGCGGGATGTGTGAGGTTGGTTCCGGTACGTATACAGCACAACCTGCTACGATAGGTCAGCGGTCTAGTGCTCAGACCTAGAAGTGCACCTGAACAACATGAAGCACTTCCGGGTGAGACCGCATATAGCCGCGGCACCCATTCCATTCAGTGCTTCCAGTACTGTACCGTGTCTGAAGCCGGCCGCCAGTTCCTTTTCTATTCTGACGATTCCGCCGGCTCTTTCCAGCGCAGGAGCGCTTGTTGTGTCTTCTTCACCCGCGACACGCACAGGGAAGCGTGGTCGCGGCTGGTTCTTGTTCCGCACAAGCGCAGGAGCGCTTGTTTGTCTTCTGCACCCGCGACACGCACAGGGAAGCGTGGTCGCGGTTAAGTCTCACTCTTACCGGCGCAGGAGCGCTTACTTTGATTACTGCACCCGCGACACGCACAGGGAAGCGTAGTCGCGGCTGGTTCTTGTTCCTCACAAGCGCAGGAGCGCTTGTTTGTCTTCTGCACCCGCGACACGCACAGGGAAGAGTGGTCGCGATTAGGTTTCACCCATTACAGCGCAGGAGCGCTTGTTTGTTTTCATTTCCGTGACACTCACAAGGAAGAGTGGTCACGGTCTTTTTCTTTACCCTTATCACCACGCAGGAACGCTCTTAACCTTTCTCTGTCACAGTTCAACTGCCACGTAGGTGTGCGTGGCGTTCCTTCATTTTCCTGGCACTGGAGTCGGGAGCACATACACCAACCTCTTCTGGTACTTACCTGCTTCCTGTCTACGGTGTCAGAGAGACCCCATTTGGAGCACTAGTTCTCATCCTACAGGTGACTATACAACCTTGAACCAACTTCATATGTTGTATGACTGTTGTGTGTACATAATCAGGTCAGAAAAGAGGGTAGAAGCACTAACCAGTCTCATTACTCATTTTCTAGTTGGCGATCCCAAGAGAGCATCCTCGGTCTAGTGGGACGCCTTACCCGGTCATCCCAGACGACGTCACTTCTAAAAACACCATTAGGCACCTTCCCCTGGTCCCATCCTTGCCTAGGTCTGTATATTTACCTTAGATCAGGTGAGGAGAGGGACGGTGGAGGTTGCTCACGTCGTCCCTGCGAGATAACTCCACGAGTATAGAGGTAAGACTTGTGGGGCCCTGACACAGATCCAGTGATGCCTGTGCTGGGTGGCTGTGGGGTGGGGGGTAAGTCAGCCCTCTGGGAGTGGCTGGCACATCAGAACAACTAGACCAGCTGGTCACCACACTGTGACGGGATGAGAGAGTGTGACCCGTGAGCCAAGTCTGCACACACATGGAATGTCCAAGGAAAGGAGAGTGAAATTACATACATAGCCATGCCCCATGGCCAGCATGGACTCAAATGAGGGAAGGAGTCAAAACGGACAAAGGTCTCCTGCACGGTACCAATGTTGTGTAATGAAACATCCAACCTGTGAGCCACGCTTGAATATCCCTTGACATCTGACTGGCGTCTCTTGGCCATGGGTCAAATTGTGAAGGGTCAGTGGCGTAGGCAGACACTCAGAGTTGTCCATTGTCTGCTAATCAGACATACGTGTAATCCCTAGCACACCCAACACACGTACTGGTGTGGCATGCAGTGTGCCTAGCAACCACTGCCTGTAAATGTCCCCACACATGTCCTGAGCCAGTGCTTCTCCAGACCAAACGCCCTCATAAATCCTGCCCACCAGTATGGATGACATGTGATTACCACACCTTGCAATCCTCATTGGCTCACGTGACATTCCCTGTCGACTGATGCACTTACACACTTGCATGACTGATTGTCTCTGTACAATGGGCCTGATTCACAGAACTAACTTACGTCAAAAACGTAAAGTTAGTACTTTTTGGTATTCACAGAATACACTTACTCATTTTGGTATTCACAGAATGAACTTACTCATTTCGGTATTCACAGAAGTTAGTAGTCCTAACTTTAGGACTTCTAAATGCCTTCTGTGAATACCGAAAGTCTTAAAGTTAGGATTTTTCTCAGTTTAGGAGTAGTAAAGTTAGGAGTCCTAACTTTACTACTCCTAAACTGAGAAAAATCCTAACTTCAAGACTTTCGGTAGTCACAGAAGGCATTTAGGAGTCCTAAAGTTAGGAGTCCTAACTTTACGACTCCTAAACTGAGAAAAATCCTAACTTCAAGACTTTTGGTATTCACAGAAGGCATTTAGGAGTCCTGAAGTTAGGAGTCCTAACTTTACTACTCATAAACTGAGAAAAATCCTAACTTCAAGACTTTCGGTATTCACAGAAGGCATTTAGGAGTCCTAAAGTTAGGAGTCCTAACTTACGACTCCTAAACTGAGAAAAATCCTAACTTCAAGACTTTTGGTATTCACAGAAGGCATTTAGGAGTCCTGAAGTTAGGAGTCCTAACTTTACTACTCCTAAACTGAGAAAAATCCTAACTTCAAGACTTTCGGTATTCACAGAAGGCATTTAGGAGTCCTAAAGTTAGGAGTCCTAACTTACGACTCCTAAACTGAGAAAAATCCTAACTTCAAGACTTTTGGTATTCACAGAAGGCATTTAGGAGTCCTGAAGTTAGGAGTCCTAACTTTACTACTCCTAAACTGAGAAAAATCCTAACTTTAAGACTTCCGGTATTCACAGAAGGCATTTAGGAGTCCTAAAGTTAGGACTACTAACTTCTGTGAATACCGAAATGAGTAAGTTCATTCTGTGAATACCAAAAGTACTAACTTTACGTTTTTGACGTAAGTTAGTTCTGTGAATCAGGCCCAATGTGTGCGTGATGTAAAGCACTGTCACACCCCACACTCATATCAGTAGCGCCATACAACAAATGAAATGCACATGAGCGAGCGGACATGGAGAGATGATGGGCGATGGACGAGGGTGGCAGAGAGTTAATCCGACGAGGAGGGCATGAGTGAGAGCATGAGATGTGTCACTTGCCTGATACTCCCACCTCAGGTAACCTCCGCCTCCCATCAGGAGGTCCCTACAAGGATAAAACACACTTCTCGAGAGTGACAACATTAAGCAAGAGAATTAGGAAGGAAAGAATGCGTCTCCCTGGCCCTTGTGAAACTGAGGAGAGACAAAGTGGGGCCCTGAAGCAGGCCTGGTGAGAGACATAAGTGACAACTTGGGCACGCAGTGGCCCACCCGAATGCATCGTTGAACCACACAAATAAAGATGCCTGGAGCCGGCCCTGCCGGGGAGGCATCCCAAATGTTGATGGCAGCCATTGATGGCACACACATTGGCCCCATACCACCACAGGCAAATGAACCCGTCCCTAGGAACCGCAAACACTACCACTCCATCAACGTGCCAGTGGTATGACAGGCGGAGCAGATCATCCCACACATGTGTGCAGAGTAACAGGGGTCAGCACATGACAGCTACATCTGGCGGAACAGCACCATCTCCCCCACACCCAACCCACACATGCCCAGTGACGATGACAGTGGTGAGGAAGAAGGCCTTGACCAGCGTCAACAGCTCATCGTCAACTACTTCAGTTGAGTGGGATGCAACAATGAGCGACCATGACTGTGACTGTGTGCCTTGCTGTCGTCTCACAGACTCAGACACATTCCCCTGAGATTTCATACACATACCGGACTATGTGCCGGAGTTGAAAACACATGCATGCAGGGACTGAGCACCCAGAAGCACCACTACGCATAGGACACCATTGCCATACTGCCTCACTTGCTCCCCTACTCACTCTGAGGCATCCAAGCGCATGTACACAAGCAGACAATTGGAAGACACGAAACGTTTCTAAATGTGAAGTTTTTACTAGAGTGTCAAAGCATGCTAAATACGTTCCACAACGGGTTGAAAATGCATGAGTACTGGACCAGTAACCACAGTGACATATCCATTTCACATGAAGCAAGATGTGGCATCAATAACCCCTCTGGATGTCGAATCACGAGCATATCCCCCACCCCTTGCAGGAAGGAGTCGTCTGGGATGCCCCTGGTCTATGGCCTCTGTCAGCAGAACCCATTACCCAGACTACACATGGTGAGATTACACAACATTGGCTGTGTTGCACTCATCACTGGATGGATGACCCTCCAAGTGAGGGCCATCTGGCCCGCATTCCCATGTCAATAAAAGGGGATCCGTGTCCTCTAGCAGCTGTGAGACCTTGTAGATTTGGGGTGCTATGGCCTGAACAGAACCGAATGACAAGGGACCGGCTTCTGCGACCACGGACAGAATGTCCAGACAGTACTCCTGGACCGTGCAGTGAACAAGCTCTGCGGACACCTCTCATGTGACAGACATGTCCTAAGGTACTTGCAGGGCACAAGTCCTAAACAATAAAGTGGGGGTACTGACCAAGTAAGACAAAACGCACTTGACCTCACAACGCCCCGACATAGCGCTATGAGAGAAGGTAAATCGTGCGACTAACATGATTTGTGCAAATACTGGGACAGACTAACCCATCTGACAGTCTCACAGTGTCAGCATTGATATACAGGGACAGAACAAAGACAAAAGCATGTCTCCCTTAAGTACCTGTGTAGAGATGGCAAGCTGTGTGCACAGGTTCCCCTCTGTGGCATCTACATTCAAATGTAAGGTTCTAGGCGGACCCCAGTCAGCATGTACAAACAAAGGGATGCCGGATATCCCCTTTACTTAGGCCCGGCAGGAGGTGAAAAAAGGCACACTCGCTGCATGCACGTTGCTGCTGGGAAAGGACTGCAGACAACATGGAGGTGCTGTAGAATGTTTACCGGTATCTGGACGGCACACCGGGACAAGTAAAGCATATCCCTGTGGGGACCAACGTCCTTGCAGGGGGGCCGGCATCAAACCCGGCCAAAGAGGGGGGGCGCCGTGTACCTTCGTGTACCCCCGACTCGAGCCCTGGGTACTTGCAAAACAACAGCGCCATGTCTTCTTCGTGTGCTACAGCTGCACAATGGAGGCGGGGCTCATGACAGACGACAAAGTCCACGACAGCCTCCACTTGCCCTGGTCTGTGGTACCAAGCGCAATAGAACGCAGAGCACAGCACAGTCCAAGCCAATGCAGACAGGGCCATAGTCAGAGAGCTGGATGCCACATCTTGTCAGGTGGCGTGCAGAAAGGGAGACGAGGATTGAATTAGTCACCAACAGTTCCTGTTGCTGTAAAGTAGTTACGAATCCAAGAAGGCACAGGCAGCTTCGAAGGCAATCATTTCCAATAGACGATCAAGCTCATCTTCAGCGAAGAGGACTCCCATCCAATTCAGCAGTATGAAGGAACAGATGTGCTCCTCGCACCACGAGGTTGAAAAGGGCATCCCATCGCAACTTGGGAGAGGTTTCAATGTAGGCATGGCACAGGAGCCATTGTGCAAACGCACAGGCGCAGCTGTCAGCCTGCCTGACACATTGAAAGGCATCACATAAACGTGTCTCACCAAAGCAGTCTTGCACGTGGACCAACAAAGGAGTCACCCACAGCTCATGATCCAGGTCAGCAAGGTATGTGTTTGAAAGGCAGACATCCATGGCCCACTTAAACAGACATCTTCTGCAGGAAAAGACGGGTTGCAAGCAGGTGAAGTAGGCATAGCGGAACGTCAGCCTGTAACTGATGCCCAGCACAGCCAGTGGGACACATCCAAATAGAAGCTGCATGCGGGCACGGTACAGTTACAACAGACCGGGCTCAGCCTGGCCCACTGGACGGTCAGACATGGCGTGAGAGCAATCTCAGAACCAGCGCTCAGATGTACAGCCAAGGTAATGGTCAGAAAGCGTGAAATGCAGTGTGCAAATTGGGGGCCTGACATCCGATGGTACTTCCGGAAAAGCATGGAGGAAGGGACAAGGCCAGAGCCCACAAGTCTGATAAAAAGTGTGCAACAGCCTTGAGTATCAGACGCTATCAATACTCTGTGTGTCTGTTCACCGTGAAAATAGTGGGAGAGCCGTGTTCAGCACTGACTGAATCGCGCGAGACGGTCAAGACACCTGGTATCCGAAGGTCTTTGGGCTGGTGTGGGAGCAACTAGTTGTCCAATCAGAGGCCCATTGTGCCTGCACACTCATTGAAGTATGCTTTTGCTGTGGGAATGTGAGGCCACGATTGACTATCCACAATCACTTATGGGGGAGTTAGCAGAACATTGGCCCAGGAAGGAGACGTTGTGCAACTGTTACCATATGCGTAATGCCTGGCCTGTGCACACAGGAGGGGCCATGTAGGTCCTCATCACCTGAACGGACCAGGGACTCTGCATCCGAGGCTTCACCTTCCGGGTGGGGGGCTGGATGGACTTGTCCATGGCATGCTCGCCTTCTGTTGCTATCGAGTCACCTTTTGGAGTTAGGTCACTTTTGTCAGCATGTTCTGCAAACAGCAAAACTTAGCTGTTCATGTTTGCCACATTTGAATTGAGGTGACTTGACTTTTGCCTTGGCTTTACTAGGCATTCATGTAAGAATGTCATCAGTCGCACATCGTGTTGGTGTACATATAGGGCTTTCAGGGGGCTGGTTCTCACTGGTGCTGTGCACCGTCCCTTTTTCTGAGTGGGCCTCGGTACGGGTTTCTTTCGTGCTCTGTTTTGTGCCCTGCCACAGGCGGTCCCTTCGTCCTGCTGGGATGCATAGCCAGCAGGCACATCGATGTGTGCATGGTCACACTCCTCACTTCTCATTGGTGGAGTAGTTACGGCATGACGTCATGCCAGATTAGCGTTGTGGGGAAGTGTAGTCGTTTGTGGATTCATTTTGTGTCTGGAAATCACTCCTTTGGAGACTCATGAGCAGCAATATCCTTGTGGGGGCCATTTGGCTCCATGCGTTTGTGAGGGGAGACAGAGAGCCATGTGGGAGTTGTGGTGTTGCGGTCAGGGCTCAACATCCCCCTCCCCAGTGAGATGGCTAGCTACCTGTTGGTGGGCACAGTCAACGGCGTTAGCTGCCACATGTTTGTGGGGTGGGGAGGGTGTGCCATGCTGTTCGGGAGGAAGGCCAGGGTGCATGAGCTGCCACCTACCTGTGAGGTTGAGCTGATAAAGGAGATGCTGTCCTTGTGATCCATTTGTGTTGTAAGCATGCATTCCACATGATTTTGATGTGGGCGGGCGATTTGGGCTCACTTGTTGTGCATAACGGTGTATTGTAGTGTGATGTGATCATTTTGTTGGTACTTACCAGCCTCCAGTCCCCCCCGATTCCTGTAGGACTCTCTGGATGCATTATGGCAGGCACCTTCTCCTCCCATTTGGTGAAGGTTGGTGATGGAATGGGAGGGACGCCACCAGTACTCTGGGCCTCCACGTTGTTCCTCTGGGCCAGATGCTTGTCCCAGCCCTTGGGGTCGCACCACGTTTCCTGATATTACGCACAGTGCGTAGGGTGGTCCCTACGGCATTGACTTGGCTGTGGATCCTTGCCCACATCTGATTCTTGCGCACAAGTGGGGTGTGTTGGACCAGGTGCCCAGACAAATGTGGTTCTGCCCTGATTGTCTCATCTGGCATCACGTTCAAGTCTGAGTCTGTGATGTTGGGCATGTTGTTTGGGGGCATGGTACACATGAATGAGGGGTGCAGGGTGCATGGTAATGGTGGAGATATGTGTAGTGTGTGAGTTGTGTGGGTGTGAGTGGTGTTGTGTGGAGATAGGTGGGTGTGATGTTGTGCAGTGTGAGTCAATGGTGTCCTGTCTCTCTGTCTCAGCTTGTGGTGTGCAAGGGCTGCTGGCCCAGGTTGGGGTTGGTTTCCATCTGTGGTATGTGGGTGTGTCCACATGGGTGATGACCTCCAGATGTCTCTTCCATGCTGCGCATGGCTTTCCCTACCAGGAGCAGGTTGAGGTGTGTCATTGTGGCATGTGTGTTGTGATTGAGGGTGGCAGGGAGTACAGGCACACTTCGGCATTATTGTGGGGTTGGTTCCGCACGCCATTCATTTTGCCTGTGTGCGTGCAAGGCGGTCGGATGGCAGTGCTCGGTCCGCCAGCTCCGCGTTCTCATCGTAATTGGCCGTGCGGTCATGCCGTGGCAGGAGCGGTCTTTTCGAGCCATTGTACGGCTTTCCCCATCCGCAGCGGTTGGATTTGCTGCTTTTCCGACCGTGGTGGACGGTGTTTTGTGGCATCCGTCCGCCGCGGTCTGATTTTGCGTACGATGCATCGTAATCTGACCGACGGAAATGCCGCGGGCCATGTGGGGGGATTTTTTCAGACACCATGGCGGTCGGAGGGCTTTTCAGTCTGGCATCGTAATGACCCCCTAAGTCAGTTGTTATGTGCACCCTTTGGGTGGCCGGGATTGCTAATTATTCATTATAGTTTATCAAATCAAACACAGGAGAAGGTTTTGTACAGTGCGCATCCTGAATGCATGTATTTTGAGGACTTCTGATATGTGATAATGAAGAAAAAGGAGGGAAAGTGAAATAAAACAATTGCTTAAGATCACTTAATTTGGTCAAGTGGGGAAGCTGTGATGCATCCCAGGTTTTCTGGTTCCACATTGTGCAATTCAGTTCAGCCACTAGATGTACATGCGTTGCTTACCCTATAACGAACTTACCCCTCCATCCCAACCATCACCCTGCTGGCATAAGTGAGGCTCTCAGTCACACCACAGACCAATCATTTTGGCCCACGGGAAAATGTTTGCGAGTAGCCGCGCCATAGACTCATTGATTCATTGATGAAATCCTTTCTCATGTGACGCCAGATTTTCTAGTATGAAGGGGTGTTTATCTGTGAGAATGTGCAATGTTCTTCTTCACAACCTTCAGCGAACCTCACATTGCATCTAAAAAGAAGCATGAAAGGTGCACATGCTGCAGTAAAAACGTACTGCACCTTTTGCCTTTACCCATAGGGTTATGACATTTTTTTAAATAAAACCTGCCCACCTAAAAGCCCACATTCAATCGAAGCAATAGACGAACACTTTAAAAAAGTATATGAATTTAGAGTGAAACCATAAGCACACTCACAAAATATATTAAGCTACATTTAGCTGAGGAATTGAAAAGAAGCGAACAATGTAGCTATGTGAAAAATATGACATATAAGTCAAAGCAAACAACACGTCCGGCAATCTCAAATTCCTATTGCAACTATAGTTTCAGAAAAAGACTATTATGAGAACATTGAAACCTTGAATTGTAATGTACTGGTACATAAACATTTTCCCACGTAGCAACACATACAATAATGTTGCTTGAAAAATACATTGTGATGAAGAGATACATTCATCGGGCCTAAGGGCTTTTCTGAGCCCCATCCTCGGGCACTTGTATCTGCTTGTGAATCGCTGAACTAGTACTTCAATCAACAACCTTTCAGGGAACGTAATTAATTCATTTGAGTGGAACACACTGCGGCGCATGTTATTGTTACTGTCACCTTGAAAGTATTGCTGTTGTATAATCTCATGAGAGATAACTTTTTACTATTGGTGCTGGGATTACTTTTCGCAGTGGAATAATTACAGGTTATGCCGATTCTGCGACTGGATGAGTTTCCTGCTATTAACCACAATTTAGTGTACGCCTTGGGGTATATTCACAAGAACGTGTGCTAAACATCTCAAAAGAATGTTAACGCAACTTTACACATTGCAGCCTATCGCGGGAAAACAGCCCTGTGTTAACGTGGAATTCACAACACGGCGGTACCATGCGATAGTCTCCCGAAACTGCGGCCAATGTCCGCGATACAACCACCTCGACGGAGATAAAAACACAAACTCCAACACCAAAAAATATGCGACCAGCCAATTCGCGAGGAGGAAAGCAGCGATAAGCAGCGCAAGGCCCGCGACACATATACGGCATGCGGGAATAAGCACAACAAAAGCAACAAAAGCAGGGAAAAAAAAGACAAACCAAACAGAAAACAGCCAAGCACAATGGAGGCAGTCGGAGCTAGCACACAACCCCCACAAGCACCATTGGCAACAAAACATTAGACATGGCAGGCCATCATGGACAAGGTGAATGCAGCCGGAGAGCGGAGGAGGACAATGGCAGAAAACCAGAACAGCTGGAATGATGCAAAACGCACAAACAAGCACAAACACACAAACAACCACAAGGCAGCAATGCACACCGGAGGTGGAGTCCAGCGTCACACCGGGAGCTGGATGGAGGAAATGTTGTCCACCACATCAGTCTGGAGATGGTGGCAGGAGTCGGGGACCAGAAACTGCACAAAATCAACAGACACAACAGCAACAGGGAGAGGAATGACCAGGGACTGGGGGGACGAGGTGAGATGGGCACAACGGCACACATGCACAAGTAAGCACAGCACAACTGCAGAGAAACCATGCCCAAGAGGAACAACACCAACCAAGAGCACAAGTCACACAACTCGGCAATATCACACCACTGAACAAGCACAGAAGTGAAAACCACACTGCCTGAAAGGGAGAAGGGTGAGCCAAATCAGAGCTGAAGGGACATCCCACACACAATGCAGCACACACACATAGGAAGCAGAGCACCCCAACATCCAACACAATGTGGTACAAACACCAACATCAGCACAACCGAACACAGGACACAAGTGCACCCGCTTGTTCCCGGGAAATGGCTATACGCATCTGGCAAAGCACGAAACAGGGACATGATAATGCACAAGTACCAACTCACAGCCCTGATGGGGCAGCAATGCATGTAAGGCAGGGACCCAGATAGGCCGTGACACACACATTGGCATACAAATAAACACTCAACACAGTTGGAGACAAGTGAACGTGCGGACACTTTATCAAGAATTGCGTGTCAGTACGGCCAAGGGAAGTGCCACGACATGCAGACCAATGCAGCAGCATGTCTGAATGAGGAACATTGGAAAGCGCCCATGTCCACCCCGGGGGAGTCCATCACCAACACAAGTCATTGCCAACCCGCGTATGTTGTCTGCGCATGGATCAGGAGTCCAGGCCAATGCAGCCATGTCCACTGTCTCCCAGGGACAAGTGACCAGATCCCCAACATGCAACCAGGCGTCGGGACACGTGCAATGGGTCACATGCAGTCCTGGCTGCAGTTACCTTGTCACTCGTCCATGAACGCGAGTGCAGCAGCGTAGGCCAACATTTCCAATGCGAGATCGTTGTCCACCACATCTGACATGTCGCGACGTAACCCATCAGCTGTCCCGGACAGATGTGCTCACTCCAACCCCTGGCCCCAATGTGCTCCCAATCAGGGAGCGGCTCGATGTGGTCACTGCACACGACAATTCCTGCAATCTCCCAGGTCCAGTCCCCAGCATGCATGCCAAACATTCAGGCATGCCATAAACGGGCATCACGGTGACACTCCTGGTCGTGGTCTAACAGGGGGCGCACACACACGTCGAAATCCAGGTCAGCTACTGTCACGTTGGAGAGGCAGACATCCATGGACCACTGCAATATGCACGAGCGACAGTGCAACACAGGCTGAACGCAGGTGACATTGGCAAGGCGGAAGCTCAGCCTGTAACTGATCCACAGCACTGCCAATGGCAGTGCCCCCAGTACATGCAGCAGACGTGCACGGTACAGGTCCACGTGACTGGAGTAGAGCATGTGTTCGGGATGGTCTGCCATTGCGTCAGTGGCTCTGCTTGAAGCGGCACTGTGAGGACCTGCGCCAGTCCTGTGGATGAAACGCCACAGCTCGGAGCAATGAGCAGTGTCTGTGTGCAACGGGTGCAGGCCTGGGGTGTAGAGGGAGTACTAGTGAAGGCCATTTCACGCACGCAAACTACGATTAAGGACTTCTGCGTGTGGGATGTGTACATGTTGGCCTCACGTCTGGCAGTGCGTAGTGTGGGAGTCACCTGGAAATGCTATCCTATCTGTCAAGGGGTGCTGGGCACATGTAAGTCACATCCAGGAGCTGCAGATATGCTACCCCCAGATAGTGCAGACAAAGGACCATTCATCCCTACAGCAACTACACCATGGGCATGCATCCAGGACACGCAGAGGCCGGCCGTGTGTGTGGTGGGATGTCTGCGACCCTGGGAATCATGGATGATATGCCCAGCACGTGGCACATGTGCGGCCTCACTGTGTGTTACGTTGCCTCACAGCTGCTCCACACTCCCACGAACCCCCACATTTGTGTGCCCTGCATGGTTGTATCACGTGCACTCCTACGGCACACCATTGAGATGCCTGTCCGCACATGTCCAGCGGCATGCCACCAACACGTGACGCTGGCCTTTGAAGGTGTGCGGCCAATTGAGTGTAGGCCAATGGTCCGGACAGGGCGGACACAAGTGTACAGTCCATGGCTGGCTGTGATCACGCAGCGAATGAGGCTAGGCAACTGACTCATGCAGCCACAGGACCGATACACATAACACATGGCATGCATGTGCCAAGACCCCGAGCGGTCTTGCGCTCCTACATTTCCCCGTCCGTGCGGGCCCGCCCTCCTGGTGCATGCTACATTGCAACATCGTCTACTGTGGCCCTGGTGGCGACAACACCCCAACACAGAGACACACTTACCGCACATCCTGCCAAGGCCAGGTCCGAGCCATGCCCGTCTCCCCCTGCCGAGGCAGCACACCCCTGTGCTGAACTGACGTACGCCAGACCAGCACACGCCGCTTGTGCATGCAGGGGGCAGGCGAAGCTACATGTCCAAGGTCACTGGCAACGCTGAGGTGACATGGTATCGTCCGCTGAGGATAGCACACTGTGATGTTGCAGTGCCGTGCCCATCATGCTGACACAATGACCACACTGGCACACTTGCTCAGATGGTGTGAACGGCTACGAGCACGTGCGCCCGGCCACATTTATTAGCAGGCACACATATCGAGTGACACCTGTGTTGGATGTGTGTGGGGTGTGTGCACACCAGCCGGCAAGGGATGCCTGATGCAGTCAGAAATCGACAACAGTGTACATCATAAAGGACACAACCATTCAACCGTAAAGGACCCATGACCTGGAGCTGCACAGAGTTAGTGGCCCCGGATGCACAGCGTCCTGCACGGGCCTACCGCCACAGGCCGCTGACTTGCGGTGCACTGGGGCAGGGTCACGAGGGCAGAGCAGGTTCCCGCAGATGACTAGGGGGGTTGTCGCGGAGTGTCTCGATGGACAGTGGAAGGTGTACCCCCAGGGCATGATGCCGAGGGCAGAACCACGCAGAAACAGTCACCATGGTGGAGATGAGTGGAGCAAACACATGTCGGACACCAAGTCCGTCCCAGCCAGATGATGATGCAGACAACCCCCAGGCCATGGACTCAGACGAGACCAAAGTTCAACCAGAGAGTGCCCATGAGTCATTGCGCACAGAGTTAGTGGCACCTGTGCTGATAGGGGATGCCGCCTGCGATGAGGCGTGTCCAATGGTGTGGACTCCTCCATATCTTACCCAGGACACAGTTCCACATGTGTGGCCTACTGGACCGCAGTGTAGGCCTGAGGCAGCGGCCAGCAGTGGCCATTCACCGAGTGTCGCCGGGTTAGGTTGGATGGTTCCACCGGCCTGCGTAGTTCAGGTTCAGTGGCACCACGGGACACAGACTTGCGTTGCACAGGGTTAGTGGCACGAGGTCAGTTGTTGCTAGTGTTCGGTCACCTCCGTAACGAGGATCCGGCTTTCATCCGGACTGAACCGCATCTTCCTCTTACTCCTCTCCTGGCACTGGTATGGACTCTGCCATCCATGAATCACGACTGGGTGCTGGATGTGGGGCCTACTGGACCGCAGTGTAGGCCGGGGGCAGCGGTCAGCACGGGCCCACAGACACGTGTTGTGTGCTTGTGATGATTTCGTTTGCTTCTCTGATAGCAGGGAGTTTTGTGATCTCACCCCTGCAGTAGACATCTGGTCACTGCCATTCATGACTCAGGACACAGTTCCACATGTGGGTCTACTGGGCCGCTGTGTAGGCCTGTGCCCTCATCCACGTGTCGCCGGCTTGCATTGAACAGGGTTAGTGGCACCACGTGTCGCCGGCTTGCATTGAACAGGGTTAGTGGCACCACGTGTCGCCGGCTTGCGTTGAACAGGGTTAGTGGCACCACGTGTTGCCGGCTTGCGTTGAACAGGGTTAGTGGCACCACGTGTCGCCGGCCTGTGATATGGGATTATGCCTCACTGATTGAAGGGAGTCTGGTGCTGTGGCCACTGCCACGGACTTGGGGTCACTGCCATTCATGACTCAGGACACAGTTACACATGTGGGACCCACTGGGCCGAGGAGGACGCAGGTGGAGTGTGTGAAAGTTAAAGGAGTACTGTGGGCCAGTGCCGTGGAGGCCAGGGAGGTGCTGCGGAGGCTGCAAAGGTCACGGGCATAGGGCCTGGAGCTTGCACTGGCATGTGGTGAGCCCTCTTTGACACACGCCGGTGTAGGCAGGTGAGCGGAGCCTAGTTGGCGCGCTGGTGCAGGCATGACGGGTCGGGCCCAGGGGCCCGAGGGTGCAGCAGGCGCACAGGGACGCAGGCCCCGCCACACTCGGCGCCGGACTCGGGGTGGGCTGAGAGGCGCTGCCCTGGCAGACGCGTTGTCCATTCCGAAAGAGAACCATGCTCAGTGCGACAGGCTTTTTATTCACACCCCTACGCAGGCCTGGCGTACGCAGGGACAACCCACTCCGCCCGCGCATGCAGGGGGAGGACGTAACGTGCGACATTTCCGCGTTCTGCCGCACAGCCTGTGGGGACATGGTAGCGTCCACTGGCCCCTACACTCCATGCTCCAGCAGTTGATCTCCACATGGCCCTTTCCGTGGTTTTGATGCTGCGGTCTGTCCGTCATCTCCACGCCACACCTGGCATTGGGTAGGTTCACATTCCTTAGTCACTTGCCGCTCTCGCACATGCCTGCTCCATGCCTCTCCTCACATCCTGCTATTGTGTGTTTGTGGTGCCATGCCGTGGCTGGATTGTGGGCATGGCAAGGCCAAGTTCCTAATGGAGTCGTGTTCTCGTGTCTGGTAGGTTGGCATGTTGTGTGGCATGTTGGGTGTAGTTGTGCTGCGTGCCCATTGCCAGTGTCGTGAGCTGCATGAATGTGGGCTGGAGGTGTGTGGTGTGTTCATTTGGTACTAACCAACGAGCACTGCATTGCCATGGGTGCCATCCTGGGTGCGCTGGGTGATGATGGACTGTCGGGAGATGTGTGAATTAGGCACTCTGCCTTGGGAGTTGGCCACAACATTGTTGAGGGGTCCCGGGCGGTCCACTATTGCCTGCACATTCATGGGATGTGTGTGCTTTCAGTTGTGGTAGTTGTGTGCAGTGTGGGCAGGGGGCACGAGGAGTACATGTGTGCAGTTGGCCCTGACACGTGAGAGAATCCAGCTATGGCGTAGGGGCCTTGCTTGGTCTCCAGCTGCTCCTGCGCAGTGTGGGTGAAGTGGAGGGGCTGGGGTACCAGGCTGATGTTGGCATCCAGGACAGGTGTGATGCCCTTGTATGGGGCTGGCTGTGTGACTCCTCCGACTCTGGCAGTTGTGGGTTGGATGGTACCAGGGGCGGACTTGTGCTGCGCAGCCAGCAGCTTTGTCTGCGGAGGGATGTTGGTTGTCCGCTGGGTTGGTACTGTCAGCAGGTGGGGAATGTGGGTCAGGATGCGGGGGTTTGTTGTCCTTTTGGGCCTATAGTGGGCAATGTCCTCCTCTGGCGTTGGGTCTGGGTGGCAGGTGCGTTTCAGGTGGGTCCGCAGTCTTTGTGTACGCTGCCTCTGTGGTGTTCCGGGGGTGGGGGCGGGGGGGTCCTGGGGGTGGTGGCGGGCCTGAGGGTGGTGGAGGTGGGTGTTGTGGCCCTCATGGGTATCGGAGCTGCATGATGATTGTCTCCATGGCATCTGTGGGTCTTCAGGTGTGGCTCTTGGCTGGGCTCCCTTTCATGCTGCGGGTAGTCGTCCTGCTTAGCACCAGCAAAAGGCAGGTGTTAAATCCCTGGTGCTACCGCGCCTTATCGCCTGTTTTTGGTTTGCATCCCGGATCTGGCAGTTCGTTGTGAAAGTGGTGTTGTGGTTTTTTCATGTGTTTTTGCACGGGAACGCCTACTCTGCATTTCATTAGGGTTAGTTGGTGGTGTCCACCGTGGAGATACATTTTGGGGCAGTTATCTCGGGAATACTGCCGATGTCTGCAGTTTGCACCCGCTTATGAATGGGGTGTTAAATCTATCTCAACTTTTGATGAGTTAAGGTGGCGATAAATCGGAGATATGTCCTTGTGAATATGCCCCCTTGTTTTGTGTATCAGTTGAGGGGTGGGATATAGCGGGAAGCCCTTTTGGATTCCACACGTGACCTTCAGCTCTATTTAGATAAGGTTTCCCAGTTTCATACTTTGGGTGCTTAGGGGAAGGGTTTGAACCTTCTGATTGCCTTGTTAGAGGTAGGGGCCCATGCCCATAGTGAAGTAAGTTTTCGTAGGGTGAGGGGCGAAGCTACCAGTGGTGTAGCTGGTGAAATGCAACAGGGCCCGGGGGCGAGAGATCCCAGTCTGCCCTACACCGGTAGAGTTATGAGTTATTTGTGATGGGTTTAAAATTATTTTTTATAAGCACTTGTACACCTGGCTTCAGTGTTTACTTTTCCACTCAAGGGTGAGGAGGAGAGCGTGAAAGGGGTCGACTCGGGCCCAGCCCGCCCGCAGGGCAGTGATAAACACAGGCTTGGGCTGACAGGCCTAGCTGGTACAGGTAAGAGCGGTGAGGCGGGGCAGGGGGGAAGCCGACATATGACGGGATAGGGAAAATAAAATAAATGCATAAATAAAACCACATACCTTGTACTGGCTCCATCGCCGAGTTGGTGATGCGGCGACCGCAAGGTAAGTGGTTTTACTTATTAATTTATTTTATTTTTCCCTATCCCGTTGCATATCGACTCACTCCCCTGCCTGCCCCACCGCTCTTACCTGTACCGCCCACGCCTGCGGGCTGCTGTTTTCAAGAGATGAACTCTTCTGGTGCTTTGTTATTGGATAAGACATTCAGTTGCAAAGCAGTTAAGTTTATAAGGTCACAGCTCCAACCAGCAAAGAGCACCTGCATCACGTACCTTCTTCCCAGACCAAGCAGACAACCATTGGAAAGCAGACATGGCTGGTACAGGTAAGAGCGGTGAGGCGGTGGGGCGGGGGGTCAATCGGCATGCAACGGGATAGGAAAAATAAAATAAATATAACCACTTACCTTGCGCTTGCTGCATTGCTGACGTGCCAGGCGATGGTCAGGCGCGGGCTCCCTGGAAAGCTGTTGTGGGTATTTTGTTCCCACCTTCCCAGCCTCCGCTTTTGTTTGTGATGTCGTGAAAGGGGGTTCTGGGAGGGTCTGCTGGAGCTGGCCAGCGAAATTGCCCTATATTTCTATAAAAACTGACAGCTGCAATTGTGCAGTTACCCCAGGCTAGTTCGCCTTGGCACTTGTCAGTGGAGCATAGAAAAACACAAGATTTTGTCAACTCACCATCATCCCCTGTTGCCCAGGCAGAGGTTCATCCCTCAGAGGATTTCAATGTCCCTCACTCATTACCCAGGTAGAGGAGTCCTAGTGCAGGTACCTGGCATTGAGGCTTTTGATGGCTCTCCTCCTTGCTGAGGAATGGGTGCCTGGCATCGAGTCTTTTGACCAATGCCCATTGGTTACTTGCCCCAGTATGCCTGTACATGGCTGCAACTAACCCACGCCAACTCAATTCCGTTTGCCCCTTCCTGGTGCAGGTGCCTGGCATTAAGTCATGCTTTCAGATGCCCCACTCAGTTTTCCTGGTTTAGGTGCCTATCACTGAGACTATCGGTGCTCCCTCCCTCGGTAACTTGACTTTGTATGAACAGTTTTTTTAAAAATGGGTTCAGTACCTAAACTAATTGTGAAAGAGTGTCCAGCATCGGTCCAGGAGGGTCGGACGCATGCTGAATTTTTATGACATCCACTTGATAGATGTTAGAACTGGGCTTTCTGATTGTCAGGGTATGAACCCTGCACAAGCAGGAACCACCACTCTCGACGTGGTAAGCTAGATACCCACTAATAGATGACCTGTGCTCACCCTCTCGTAGCTTGGCACAGAACAGTCAGGCTTATCTAATAAAGAGGCAATGTGTGAAGAATTTATGCAACACACAGCAACACAATGAAAACAGCAGAAAATTACTTCAGAAAGGGTTAGAAAATAGATAATCAAGACCAAACGACAAAAATCCACTAAGTAGAACCTGAGTTATGAATTTTTTAAAAATAAATCAAAAAGTAGTCCTTAGAAACGAATAGTGCTTAGGGGTTTATTGAGGTTGTGATGAACCCGGGTAAATCCAAAGTTCAGGCCAACTGAGATGGAAGGCAGGTTGACTACAGGACTCACGCAGGTCCTGCTGAAAAAGTAACTTGGATGTAGTAAGCGTCAACATCGAAGACTCAATGCGTCAGTTCCAATCCGTGATGGCGATGAAGGCTTTAGCGGCAAACCCCTTTATGATGCAGGAGCTGTGTTGTTGTCGAGCTGCACTGTCTGCCGTCATCGAGCCGTACAGTCTGTTGAAACAATGTGGTCGATCGGTTCCTGCGTTGTGTCGAAGGACAATGAATTGGTTCTGAGTCGTTGATGATTTTGATGATTCTGTACAGCAGAAGTTGCCTTTCAAGGGCCCTGGACTGGATTGGCACAACTTGGCATGGCAGGACTCACAAATGGCAGAGTCCAGGTGCAGTTGCAGGGTTGAAGGAAGTCTTTGATGTCCCTGAAATTTCACAACAGGGGGCAAGCCCTTGAAGTCACTCTGGGTTCAAGTGAGATGGGTCCAGTCCTTGTCCTCAGCAGGACAGAGATCAGCAGGCAGCAGAGCAGCACAGTAAAGCAGAAAAGTAGTTCTTCCAGAGCAGCAGTCAAGCAGAGTGGCAATCATTTTAGCACATCATCTTTACTCCTGACAGAGTTCTTCACAGGTCCAGTAGTGTACTATCTTGGTAGGGTCATAGGCCCAGTACTTATACCCAGATGTGCCTTTGAAGTGGGGGTGACTTCAAAGCAGGCCCTTGAAGTATACAGGTCTCCTTTTCTTCCCAGACCTGGCTCCAGACTATCAGTCGGGGGTAAACAGCCCTTTGTTTGGGAAACAGGAAACTGCCTAATCAGGTGTAAGTTTTAGCTCCCCCTCTCTCTTCCTGCCCAGGAAGAGCTATCAGAATGCAGATAAGGGTCTCGGTCACACCGACCCTTCCTGTGTTTGTGGCTGTCTGAAGAGAGAATGCACTAAGTGTAGCTGACATCCATCCCAGATGTGTATTGGAGACAGGCTACAAGGCACACAGAGTAGAAAGAGCAGAAAAATGTCCACTTTCTAAAAGTGTGCCATGGGCATTATTCACTGACAAGGGTTTCTTTTACTGATATATATTCTCTCAACAGATCTCAGTAATCAATGTACCTATTATATACAAAGTGCAAATGACTCAGTGATCAAGTGAATGTGACAGTACATAAAAGTGAACACAAAACACTGTACAATCCAATAATTTATGACAAAAAATATGTTAGCAATTATTGCACGTTCATAATAATCATAATAGAAAAGTGAGAAAGGAATAAGATGTCGATGTTTCGACCCAAGTTGAATAGAAGGGTCTCCTCAGGACTAAGGGGTTGATTACGATGGCGGAAGGACCACCACCTCCAGCCGTGCAGTGGCGATCCGTCCGCCATCGAACGTGGATTCACCGCCCGCCAGAATAGGATGGCGGGCGGATCCAGACTGCGACCGTGGCAGACGCAAAGACCGTCCGCCGCGGAACCACCACAGGCAATCGTACTGATTGCCTGGCGGAGTGGTCTGCATGCGCAAAAAGGTGGCGGTGCCTAGCAGGCACCGTCCACCAAATTACGATGCAGGCAAAATCCAGCCTTTCCATGATGGCGAAACCGTCATGGAAAGGCTGGCGGGGGATTGGTTTCGGGGGCCCGGTGTGGGCCCCCAATGTGTTGGGGGGAGGTGTTTGTCCACTGGGGGTACATTTCAGTGCACTAAGTGGCAGGCACCTGTGGTGCCTGCCACGTAGTGCAGTGAAATGCACAACATGCATCTCAACATTGCGGCGGGTGCTGCTGTCAGCAGCACCCGCTGCAATGTTAAAATGCAAGATGCGACCGCCATGGTGGCGGTCGCATCCTAATTTGGTGTGCGGAAATGGGTGGTCCTTGTTATAACGTACACACTTTCTAAAAGAGGCATTTCTAGAATAGTAACATTAAATCCAACTTTACCACTAAAGAGGATTTATCATTACCATTCCAAAGATATGAAACATGATGCAGTTACTCCTTTCTTATCAGGAATTACAGCATACAAGTGTATTATGGAATTCCCAATGCTAGCCTAAGGGAGGAGTAGGCCTCAGAGTTGTGAAAAATAAACTTGGGTGTTTGTCACTACTAGGATATGCAAAACTTAACAGTATATGTCCCACCTTTTACTTACACAGCACCCTGCCCTACGGGCTACCTAGGGTTTACCGTAGGGGTGACATGTGTAATAAAAGGGGAGCTTAAGGCTTGGCAAGTAGTTTTAAATGCCAAGTCGAAGTGGCAGTAAACTGCACACACAGGCCTTGCAATGGGAGTCCTCAGACAGGTTTGAAAGGGTTCACTGACACAACATTGATGTAATAAATATTGATGCAACAAATATCGCGTAAAAAATATAGACAACAAAAATATCGATTCCTATACTAAAACAGGTAAGTACAAAAATATTGACTAAAAAATATCGATGTAAAAAATATAGATGTATAAAATATTGACGTTTATATAAATATGAAATAAAATAATATATATTAAATATTACATTTAATTTTAACAAAATAAAATAAATTAAATATGCATTTTAATAAAATATAACAAATAAACTTAATAAACAAAGATAAACACACACACATAATTATTTATACATATATATTTACTTTAAAACAATTAATAAACTATTATTTTTAATTTATGTTAAAAGTTTAAAATTATATAAAAAATAAAAATATAGATCAATGATTTAAAATATAAAAAAACAAAATCTATAATAAATTAAAACATCAAATTATTAAAAAATATTTCAACTTAAATTTCACATTACAGTCAGTCAGTCAGTCAATAAACTTTATTCGGTTTTTGTTTGTAAAACCATAAAAGTTACACAGATACAATACATATGAACAACAAATTATAACATATCAACTCCGCTACCACACAATAGATCATCTAAAAACATGTCTAAATAAATAGACTCTACATGTCCATAAAGTGCCTAGATTTCATAGATGCCTTTAAAAACCCTACAATAAAAATGATACAATCATCCTTCAATAATTGAAGATACATTAATGCA
This sequence comes from Calotriton arnoldi, assembly GCA_963921515.1. Lineage (NCBI taxonomy): Eukaryota > Metazoa > Chordata > Amphibia > Caudata > Salamandridae > Calotriton > Calotriton arnoldi. The sequence continues at coordinate 297,159 of CAWUFW010015090.1, read as the reverse complement.
GGTCTAACCTGGTTAAAATTCAATTTCTTTAAAATAGGAACTAAAAAATGCCTCCTGGGGACTTCATATAGTTTACAAAAAAACATGAAGTGCAGCAGGTCCTGAGGAGACTTTCCGTCTGCAGCCACAGGGAGTTAGCACTTGACCTCTGGAAGCCCCCGTGGGTCTTGCTAACAGGAGATGGAAGAGATTCATCCGGAACCTAGTTAAAAGAAATTTTTCATGTGTCACCAAAGACCCCATGAGATATGGTTCGGTCAGTGGCGTCGATTTAAGCAATAAATATGCCCGAACACTAGGTTTCCGAGCCTCTTCTGCTTCCCGATCAGCTTGCCTTCTGCTCAGAAAGGCTACCTTGATTGTTTCCACGTCCTTTCTTACAATAACATCTGGTTTAGAGAATAAAACTCCCCGCCTAATCCATTCAAATCCTCTTTTGATATAATTAAGCCAGGGGATACGAGCCACATTATCTAAGGACAGGCATTCTCTTAAGATCAAATGAGTGAGGATTAGATCTTCATTTAACCAACACGTTAACCAAAAAATCAAGGGACGCAGAGCAAGGGTATCATTTAAGTAGGAGACCCCCAATTCCTCATGTACCACCATATTCGAGGTTCCTTGCGGGACACATAATAACCTTTTTAGAAACCCATTTTCCACAACCTGGAGGGGTTCTGTTGCCGTGTATCCCCAGATCTCACTACCATAAGTTGCTATAGCTAAGCTTTTTGCTTGATACACTTGAAGCATTGCTCCTGTCGGTTTCTTTCCCACTTTAGAGGCAAAATTAAAAATTGCAGCATTGACCCGCACCAGTTCCCCTTTTTTCTTTTAATTAAGGGGTCCCACCTGAGTTGATCATCAAATAAGACCCCTAAATAAGAGAAAACATTTGTGCGTGGAATCTTGTCATTACCGGTTCTGAACTGAAAGCTCCTCTTCGTATTTTTCCCTACCTTCATGACATAGGACTTTGAGTTATTAATGGTCAGGTCCCGATCTGTCATGAATCCAGAGAATGCAGTTAAAAGGGTTTGTAAGCCCAGTTCAGTTCTGGATATTAGGACGGCGTCATCCGTGTAAAGCAAAACGGGAACACCTCGCCGTCCTACATAGGGAAATCCGCTCCGGTTGCCCTCAGCGCGCTATCTAATTCATTAATATAAAAATTAAATAAAAATGGCGCCAGAATACAACCCTGCCGGACACCCTTCATGATCTCAAAGTCCCTAGATACCTGCAGGTTTTGTGCGAACCTAACGTTGGCTTTAGTTGATAAATGCAGGTCCTCAAGAAAATTAACAATACTATTTTCTACCCCCATTGCCCTCATGGACTGCCATAGCTTGACTCTGTTTACACAGTCAAAAGCAGATGACAAATCCATGAAGGCAAGGTGGATAGTTCCAGGGTGCGCAACAGTGTATTTATTCAATATCATAAATAAATTAAGACACTGTGCGACTGTGGAACGCCCCGGCCGGAAGCCATACTGGACGTCCGACAAGATCCCATTCTCATCTGCCCAGGTTGTTAATCTCTGTAAGATGACACGACCCACCACTTTGACCACTGAGTCAATGAGCGAAATTGGTCTATAGCAGTGAGTACTATTTCTGTCGCCCTTTTAAAAACTGGGACTATGGTTGAAGAAGCCCAAGACTGAGGACACCCATTCTTAGCTGCCGCATTAAATAGTGACTCTAAAATCGGGCCCAGAACAAGGGGTCTGACTTAAATAAATCCGGGGGATCCCATCTGGACCTGGGGCTTTGTTAATAGTTAGCCTCGAATTCCTTCCATGATCTCACTCCTATCAAAACATATCGGAGCATCCATCCTATTCTGGGGTACACTACGGATCGGCTCGGACGGACAGTCAAACATAGTTTTAAAGTGAAGTACCCATTCTTCCTCTGAGATATGAGCCACAAGGCCCTCCCCCCCATCCTTAACAAACAGGGGCCCATTCACAACACTCCAAAACCTCGAGCTGTTCCTCAAAATACTAGAGTCAATCAGCTCCTTCCAGGCCTCTTCCTTCAGTGCTCCCTTACGTGTGGCCAGGGCTATCTTGTATTCCCTACGACGAGCACAGACCTCAGTTTGAATTCTTGGTTTGGCTACCAGAGCCTCCCTCAGTCGCTTAGCTGATTTGGAGCAATCCGAGTCAAACCATCTGGGGCCAGGAAAGGCAGTGCCTCTGGCCGGGGCACTTAACAGTTCGCCAACTGTTTGCGCTATTGCCTCATAAGCACCAAGGATCTCTTTGGGCGTGGACCTCTCGGAAGTACATAATGATAATTCTTGGGCACAGATTGTTTTCACCTTATTATAAAAACTGGCAGGAGACACCTGAGACCATTTAATCTTCGCTTTCCATCCGTTGGTTTCAGAATGCCCCCGTTCGAAGCCTCCCCAGTTTTTATCGAAAATGGGCCCGACATATGGACTGTTAAAGGATTGTGGTCACTAAATTCACTTGCTGCAATATTAAAACCATTAAAAAAAGATAACAGCGACGAAGAAATTAAAATAAAATCAATAAATGATCCTCTTCCGTTTCCTTTGAACGTTGGTACCGGGAACTTGGTATAAGAGTCAGTTAAAGACATCGTGACCACCAGGTCTAGTTCGTTTAACATATTGTTCAACAGTTCTCCTTGGAGATGGTGGTCAAAATGGAAGCCCCTCATAAGGGGGCACCCAAGCTTCGAGATACAGGATATTGAGGGGTTACCACAAGGGTGTATGTTAAAATCACCAGACACCAAAAAGTTAGAAAATCCACGACCCATAAGTTGTTTTGTGAGTACTCCCAGGCTGGTAATGTTACACACCTCGTGCGAACAAGCCACCGAATTGTAAAAATTAAAAATTCCCCATCTGGTATCCCCCTAGTTACTGACATTACAGTCAGTGCAACAGTAGGGAAAGTGTTGGATAGCGGAGGGGTAAAAATAAATATTCCAACTCCAGTGAGCGCAACAGTAGGGAAAGTGTTGGATAGCAGAGGGGCAAAAATTACTATTCTCACTCCAGTGAGTGCAACAGTAGGGAAAGTGTTGGATAGCGGAGGGGTAAAAATTACTATTCACACTCCAATGAGTGCAACAGTAGAGAAAGTGATGGATAGCAGAGAGGCAAAAATTACTGTTCACACTCCAACAATTAAAAATATATATTTTTATATTAAAAATTTTGAAGAAATGTAAAAAAAAAATATATATATATTTTAAAAATTGAATGAACAAATATATTAAATATATAAAAGAAAACGTATTATAATATTAATTACATATAACAAATACCTACAAATATTATATAAAATTAAATAATAAATACATTAAAAAAATTATTCTTTTAAACTAGAAAGTATTTACAAACAAAAACATTAATTGAAACATAAATGTATTTATTTTATTTACTACCTTATAACACCACACCAATACAACACACTTCAACATTTTAAATTACATTTACTTCCATAATTAACATAATTAATAATCAATTAACAAATATTATAAAAAAAAAACTTAGGGGCCCATTAGGATGGCGGGCGGAGGCACCACTGCAGTGCTGGCGGAAAATGCCATTTTCTGCACGCCAGCAGCGGTCTTCACGTCCGCCATAGTAGTATGGTCAAACACAGCCCATTTCCCGTCCGCCGTGGTGCGACGTGAACTGCCATAAAAATGAGCCCACCACCGCGGCGGTGGGAGCCAATGGAGACCCACCGCCGTGCGGAATGACGTCCCGACTGCCATACAAATCAGGATGCCCCAAACAGCCAGTCGCACCGCAGCGGAGAAACCGCCCAACCAGAGACGGCGGAAGCACGACAGCGGAGCCCGAAATCTGATTCCCGGTCCTTTCCGCCGTCCAGCTCTACACGTCTTCCCGGTGCTGTACCTGCTCCACTACCAGCAACTCATGCACCGTCGCGGAAGCCGCCGCAGGTACGCAATAACACAACTCCGCACACAACAACAACACACAATTCATGGGCAGATATAGGGTTCCTGTCCACACCAGACACCCTGGTGGGGACAGGAACACATCCAGAAGTGTACCCACACATGTCCTACTTGTCACCAAATCACCCCTCCGCATCCAGGTCACCCACCAACCGCGATCTTGATGTAATGTCCCGGTCACGTCACCACAGCGGTGAAGACGCAGGAAAACATGTGCACAATGCAGAAGGCAGGGCCAGCGCCAGGCATGGGCAGTGCACAAAGATCATAGGGCCACACCTCTACCCTCCACACACTAGGCCCCCCCAAACATGAAGGGACATGCCATGTGCCCCTCTTGTGCTCCCCCATGCACAATAACCAGCCAAGTGAACCCACACCCTGCACCACACAAAAAACAACTAGGGAGACAGCACAGCAGGTGGGGCTGCAGAGGAACACACAGCACAGAAGCACAGGGCCAGGGCAACCCACACATCACACCTACACCACACACCACACCTACACCACACTCATGGCAAGAAAACTGAGTCAAAGCACAGAATGAACACTCATACAGATAATGAACAATCACTCAACTGGACACACAGCCTGCCAAGTCACACAGACATACCCCACACTGACACACAGCCACATACACAGACCAGATGTCATCAGCAATGGAGGACAACAAATAGGAAATCTAAAGTGAGGTGCACACAAATGGAAGGCCAATGAGCTAACCACTAAGCATGTGTACATCACATGCAAGAGAAGGAACATATAACAACACCCTCAGCCCATCAAATCACACATGGCTGGCACAGTGAGTGAAATCAAACCACAGTCACCTCAGTGCAACAACTCAGGGAGACAGCAAGGCAACCCATGTATAGGCACAGGGATGAAAGGAAGGGTCTGAAGTCAAACAGTGAACAGCCACACATCTGTATCCAACTACCTGACAGGTGTATGTCAGCAGCACAACACACAGGGCCCATTGTAACACTCCATGACTGTCAAACACAAGTAGGAACCTTCACACATACCCCACCCTCTCACACCTGCAGCACACAACACCAGTGTCAAACACACAGAAGGGTGCCAATAATGTCCAGTCAATACACTGACAAACAATCACACTCCCTGGGGGGTATCCACAAATATCACACACATACACTCAGGGATGCCTGAACTAATGCTTGCACAAAACCAACAGCCAAGCACAAAACTCTATAATAACATACACAGAAGTAGAACAAGACCAGACCTGACCTGTGCAGCAAAACTGTGGAAAGGCAATGGGAGCCCAGACAGAACAGGAGTACACAACCTCATCAGTCAGGAACAATGCACAGATACCATACCCCAACACAGACAAGAAGTGCATCATCACAAAACAATCTTGGACACAAACTGGGAGAAATGGGCCTACAATGATACACAGACAGACATACCACACCACCCATCAAGTCAACATGGTGTTATAGTGTACCACATGCATGCACATGCACAATAATGACAAGTGACAGCTCAAATATGAGAGGAGAAAACCCCAAGGACGCACCCAAAACAAGCCCAGAAACAAGAATAGCCCTAAGTGCATGTGACAGACACACAAGTAATGCACACTACACTGGCAACACACATCTGAATGAAACACAACACACCAACAAAACACACACACTGACATGCAAATAGAACACCACACACAGAGCATCTGTCAGCTGCAAGAGACAACACAGCCCAAACACTGCACACATCCACATCAAACACACAGATGCACATGCCAAAACATCACATTGCAAACACAGCAGGACATCAGGGGATGCACACCAGGCAAGGACAAGGCAACATACACTCACAGCACTGCATGCACGACAAGCAGTGTGTGCACACCAAACATACCAGTTCCACACAGATATGAGTGACACACCATGAACACCCACAACACCAATCAGCAGGGCACACAGACAACATCACACTCAGGAAGTGAAGCAGTACCTCAGCAAACACACATACAGCTAACCCAACACCCACAGATGCACAAGTCTGGGACACCCAGGTGAAAACAATATGACCAGAGGACTGTGCAGCACAAACAGTTGAACAGCATATGAGCAACCATGGCTGCAAAACAGTACCAGAAAATCACATATAACCAATTGGGAAACTGTCATGAGTGGCACATTGGTCCTGTGCACAGATCAGCACCACAAAGCATAGTGTAACAAATGAAGTGACGGGGAGGCACACACACTGGCAACCCAAGGGGACAGCTGACATGAGAGTAAAGTGGTGTGTACGTCAGTAGTGGACATGGCAGGAGTGCACCATACACAAATAGATGGAGTGCAGACTCACAATGGGTAGGCATCAGAAGCACAGATAGGGGATGGTATGACTCCACACCCCACATGCCATACTGGAGGCAAAAAAGGCCCAAGTGACAGCAATGCATGAGAAAACACACCCACAATGTCAGTGTGGCTGAGCAGGTCTGCACAGTGACTACAAAGAGTATCAAGACACATGGCTGATCAACAAAACACAACACTGAATTGCCAGTCACACACTCTGCATACTCACAATTGCCACCAACAACAAGTAGGAGTCCCCCAGAAGTGCAAGGACACACAAACACACTGCACAGTGCACAACCTACAACTCCCACATGTGCACACAATCACAAGCACAGGGCTGACCAATCAAACAAACATGCACTCAACTCCTGGCTGACACATGTGTGCAGTTGACATTGCAGGGGCACACACACATCAACACTACTGACAAAGTCACCCCCTTCACACTGCACACTTCTTGACCACCCAAGTGCACACATTGAAATTAACCCAGGTTGACTAGGATGACTGGTCATCACAAGATGACCATACACCAACACTGCTGTGCACACATCAAGTAAGATCACACATACATGATGACCCTGGCCAGCCTGCCTGCAATCCTGTGGATAGAATCCCACTTTGTGCTGGCAGTGCATACAAACATGACATGTGTACAATATAGCTAACCTGACAAAAGAATGATTATGATAAAAGTAGTTCATCACAAACCACCATCATTGCACCATCATTGCACCCCCAAGTCTCAGAGTCAAGAAGAACTGAAGTGCATGTCACCTCTGTAAAACCCTGAAAAAGTGAGACAAGCCATTGGCAATGTTGAAGTGGCATACAGAGCATGTGTCACAGTAAACCATACCCACACAGAAAATCCTTTATTCAGCAAGGACACTGACAAAACAGACAACAGGAGTAGCTGTCTTTATTCACATATTACACAGATAGGCACCAATAGTAGACAAGAGCAAGGCCAGTGGCCAGCACAAAGTGCAGATGAGGTACATGAGAAGCTGCACAGGGAAGGGGCAAACAGCAGTGAACATCAAGGCCAGTGGCCAGTCCAAGGTGCAGATGAGGTACATGAGAAGCTGCACAGGGAAGGGACAAACAGCAGTGAACATCAAGGCCAGTGGCCAGTCCAAGGTGCAGATGAGGTACATGAGAAGCGGCACAGGGAAGGGGCAAACAGCAGTGAACATCAAGGCCAGTGGCCAGTCCAAGGTGCAGATGAGGTACATGAGAAGCTGCACAGGGAAGGGGGAAACAGCAGTGAACATCAAGGCCAGTGGCCAGTCCAAGGTGCAGATGAGGTACATGAGAAGCTGCACAGGGAAGGAGCAAACAGCAGTGATCATCAAGGCCAGTGGCCAGTCCAAGGTGAAGATGAGGTACATGAGAAGCTGCACAGGGAAGGGGCAAACAGCAGTGAACACCAAGGCCAGTGGCCAGTCCAAGGTGCAGATGAGGTACATGAGAAGCTGCACAGCGAAGGGCCAAACAGCAGTGAACATCAAGGCCAGTGGCCAGTCCAAGGTGCAGATGAGGTACATGAGAAGCTGCACAGGGAATGTGTGTGACTGTACCCTGCCATGGTCAGCAACACAGTCAGGGGGGTAACAATGGGCAGTCCAGGCACCGCTGTGGGAGAGACAGGTGTGTGAGGGGAACTTCCACTCAGACTTGGCTGTCAGTCGGACTGGGAGGTGGCTGAGTGTCAGGGACAGTTGGAGGACTGGACCGGGGAGAGAGAGGCCCAGCTGAGGTAGAGCCATCAGTGGCTTTGGAAGCCGGAGGGCTGCTTGGACCAGGTGGTGTGGTGGCACGTGGAGGTGGAGTCATGCTGCCGTGAGACACAGTGTGGGTGGGAGATTGTGGAGGGGTGCCTTTCCACTTCTTGGGGATTCTAAATGGCTTCCCTGTCTTGGTATTAGTGGTAAGTGGGGTGGACACAACAGGCACACTCACCACCAAAGCTGCATCAGGTATAGACGGTGGCCCTCCCTCTGGGGACATGCTGGATCCAGCGGTACGCTTGGCCTGGCCTTGCCTTTGCCCCTCCATCCCCTTTTTACCAGGTGTCCCCCCTACAGTGCCCTCCTTTCCCTGCTTCACAGGGCTCTCGATGGGAGTTGAGGTTGTGGGTCAATATGCCTTGGAGCTCTTTTTATGTGTACTCTTAGCAGGCACCAGCTTCTCAGCGGGCACGGAAACTGTCTGCTTGTCTTTGTGAGATGCTTTTGGGACAGGAGAGTCCTAGGCTGGGTATGTCTCTGAGGCATGTGAGCCTGAGGCCTGCTTCTTGGCTTTATGGCCCTGGGTGTTGCCTGACAGGCTTTTGCCTTTGCCACTGGGGGGTGGCTTTAGTTTTCTGTGGAGATGGTGTCTACGTCCTGGACCGCTTGGGCTGCTGTTGCTGTGTGCTGCGTGTGCTGTATCTTGCCCTTGAGGTCTGTGGTATGTGGTCCCTATCGTCAGATGTAGCCACTGGCAGGGGGGTGGCCAAAGGGACTGGAGCTGGACTCTGTGACTGTGCCAGCTGAATGGCTGCCGTCACTACGGAGGACAAAGACTGGACAGTCCGGTGTAGCCCACCCACGTCTGAATGAATGCCCTTCATGAAAGCAACAACCTGTGCCAATTTTTTGTCGTGGTCTAGGAAGGCGTTTATGAGAGTTGTCTGGCCCACACACAGCTGGCGCAAAAGGTCCACCAACTCAACACTGAGGGCAGCAGGGGAGACAGGGGCAGGGGCAACTGTGCCTGGGGTGAAAGACACTCTTCCCTTCTTACTGGTGCGAACACGGCCAGCACAAGTGGAAGTAGGAGGGAGGGTGGGCGCTGGACACTGTGTGGTGGAAGAGGAGGCAGAGTTCCCACTCCCTGTGCCCACCAACATAGATGTGTCACTGCTGGCATCAGATGACGTTGAGGTTGGTGTCTCTGGCTGTGATTCCTCAAGCAGACTCCTGTCCCCCTCCGAGGCGGTGGTCACATCAGTGTCACTCGGCTCGTGTGTAGCAGTCGTGCTTGATGCCTCACCACTGGTGTCCGTCCCCTGTCCTTCCGTGCCCACGGGAGATGCTGCAGGAGAGAGAGAAATGTAGGGTCAGTTCATTGGCATCAACACATCCATCATATGCAAGCAAAGCAATAAACAAGATGATGATATCTCCATGTTGCACACCACCCTGTGCAGTAACATTGTGCAACCTCAATTCTGATTTCGAATTTTGCGTGTTATCAAGCAAACGTGGCATAAGTGAGCCATGTGATGACCACACAGCCAAATTGCCTGCCGGTGGCTCCGTTTAACCAGACACACAAATACCTCTGAGCACACCTAGGGCCCTGAGGGGGGCAAAGATGTAGCTCCCAACATGTTGCCACTGTCACATCTGGAGGGAGCAGAAGGGGACAACACAGATACAGACTACAACATAACAGTCCACAATGGCCATGAGCACATGCCATCCACCAGGTCGTACTTTGGGGCACAACTACAGTTGCACATTGGTGTCAGATGTCTAGTCCTCACAATTCTGAGGTCAGGCAATGCACACATTGATGAAAGCACACTCAGATGATGCACACTGCCGTTCCCTTCCATGGGATTTCCCTGACTACCCCAATGCAGACGATGCCAGAAGGCCACGGCTCAGAATGCAATGTCAAGGGCCATTACTCCAATGACATGAGGAAGTACAGGTAGGGCAAATGCATGACAGCTGCACCCAACACAGAGGCCACTTACAAGCCATTGCATCACACTACCAACATCACAGAGCCCAGCGCTGGCCCAGGCTGTGAACACATGCAGCCACTCACAACCAAAGTCACCCTTCCCAGAATTCTCACCCCCATCTTGCTGCTGATGCTCCTTCAAATGTGCAGCCAGCTCAGGCTGTGTCACAGCTAAGATGAGGGCCATTAGTGGTGTCATGCTCCTGCGCGCCAACCTGCCAGTACGAGGGAGCAGCCCCAGCATCATCTCCGCCACGTTCTTGCTCAGCCGGCAGATGTCATCCCACCTCTTGTGACAGTGTGTGCGCCATCGGCTGGAGACACCCAGAGCCCGCACCTTGCATGCAATGGCCCTCCACACGGCCTTACGCTGGTGGACTTTGAGCTGCAGGCATGGGAGACAAGAGGGGGAAAAAATCAGTGACACAGTGTTATGTACCACTATCTCTCAGTACAGGAGCATGATACTAACTCATCCCAACTTCACAGATATGTCTAGCAGAGACAATAATGCATCTCACATGGTACATTAGCATGGGAGAATCATATGAAAATGCATGCAGGTATGAGGCTGGACACAGTACCTGCCCATCTCATACACATGCAGGATGCCAGCACAGAAAGCTATGTGTAGGCTGCCCACATCTACTGTCCATTTTGAGGGTGAGCAAAACATACATTACATTTCAATATATGTTTAGGGGAAGACTCACTGTGTCCAACACTGCGCAGCCCTCAATGTCCTTGCCCTGTGAATGGCTCACTGTGTCATGGAGGTCACATTGAGGGACATGATCTTACAAACCCACACCCTTCTCACAAGGCCTGTCGTGGTGCAATCTACAGGGCTGAGATGGCTCTTTGATGGAGAGTCCAGCAAAAAACACACATGTAACACTCTGTACATTCAGTGATGTGTCCTTGTCAGATTGGGCAGTGACTGTGCAGGCCAGGTGGGATCACACTGAGGTCCAACCTGGGGCATCAGAAATGTCACATGAAGGGACAATTTGAGAGCGTAAACAGTGCCTACACATGCGAGTCTGTACACATGCTGGTGGAAATGGAAGGGGCTGTGCACAATAGTACGACAATCTGCTGTGTCATAGGTGAATGACCACCAAGAGTGTCACCCTCGGGTATTGAAGTCCTGAGCATAGTGCTCAACTATAGATGATGCAAATTTTGAGTCAGACACAATTCCATCACTACCCTCTGGACGAAAACCCTTGCTAAGGCCACAGATGATCCTGTGAAGGACATCAGGGACCCACACAGCCATTCACACAAGCAATTACTGTCCTGACTCCTGCATTACCAACTTGCTGCGTCACTGTATGGCTGACAAGACAATACATGTCCCTCCAATTTTGATGTTCAGGCAGGGAAACGTGTGAAATAGGCTACACACCCCTTTCACCTGGTGACAGCATGCTAGGCAGTGCATGACACAACCCCACACTCTCAGGTACATACTGCACCACATAAACGTCATGTGTGCACCCCCTGCACTCTCACTTCCACTCTGAAACACTTACCACAACATTTGGAGCACCATATAGCCTCCCATTCTGTGTGAGCACCTCGTCCACCAGGACCTCCAGCTCCTCGGTGGTGAAGGGCGTAGGAGAGTAGGATCTGCTTCACATGGGTACCCCCACTTTTTGCTGATGCTTCACTGTTTTTCGACTTTAGTCTGTCTGGGGCCCTTGTAATCAGAACCCCAGCCTAGCTGCTTCCTCTCTAAAATGGTTTCCATGTGCCTTAGGCACATCTCTGATTGGAATCTGAGTGCCCTTATAAGTCCCTAGTATATGGTATACTATGTACCCAGGGCATAGGTACCTCAGAGGCCTACCAGGGGCTGCAGCATGTATTGTGCCACCCCTGGAAGGCCATCCAAAATGACACCACAGGTCTGCTACTGCAGCCTGGGTAAGGTGGTGCATGCACCCCTTACAGTGGTATAGGCTACCTATATCACTACAATTGCACACACATATAAACATATAAGTCACTCCTATGGCAGGACTTTACAATCCTGAAGGCAGAGTGTGTGGTTTTTATGTGAGAGAGTGCCCCTGCATGAGCAGGGCCCCTCTGCAGCATTCGGAGTCAATCCTCTGATGCTGTTTGTGGTGCAGCCTGACCATATACTCTTAAGTACATTATATCCTCGCGGTAAATGCTAACTTTGGGATGGCTGCACAGAAACATGTCGTGTTTGGTGTCAAACATCTTGGAATACTACCCCCCGCCAATTCTGGCGGCGGGGGTAGCATTCCACCCTTCTAGAGGGAGAGACATGTACACACCGGGCTACCCGGTAACTTCTTTCCAGAGCCCTGGCATCACAAAATGGATGCCGCTGCCACAGACACGGGTCTGGCCTCCTGCTGCTGACTGAAACTCCGGCAGGGGAGGCCTGGACAATAGATTTCCTGTCCCAAGGAGGTGTAACCATCTCCCCAGACAGGATAATGTGTATTGGGGCTGGGCGGGAGCACCCTCTGGTGCTTTGAAGTCCTGCACTGGGGGCACATTTGGTGTCCCTGTGCATATGCCAGTTCAAACCGGTTGCAGGGGCTACCTGCCCCTGCTCTGGCACGAAACTGGACAAAGGGAATGGGTGTAACCACCCCTCTTCCCTGACCCTCCCATAGGTGGGTCCCCAGAGTATGTCCAACCCCCTAACTTTGTATAAGTATGGGACCCCTGTCCTTAGGACTTTAGATTACCCTGGACAAAACTCTGACACTGAATCCTGGACCTTCGACGCTCTACCTGAAGATTAGAGGACTGAAGAATCTCCCTTGGGGTCAAGGAGTGACTCCCCTGCTTGGCAGGCACCTAAGAAGCAATTGTCTGGTCTGCATCACTGAAGCTCCCGCCAGACGCTAAAGTCTTTGCATCACCAGAGGTTGATTTCCAGACTTCCCCGAGGCTGCCCTGAGTCCCCAGCAAAGCTGAGGCCTGTAGCTATCGTGGGTAACGTGGAACTGTGACCCCTGGACACTGAGCACATTTGCAAGTGCATCCTCTTCCTGATCTCCCACGAAGTTGTGCTTTGGGCTCCAAGTAGCCCCCGCCTCCAGCACCGACTGCACCGAAGATCACTGGGCTCCACTTCACAAGTGTCCTGCAAGCCAGATCCAAGTGCGTCCACTTGAGGCTCCTTTGCGGTCTCTAGTCTGTTGGCTAGTGGGCCCTCCCGAAGGCAACTTTTCTTCTGCTTGGGCTTTTCTGGTTGCTCCAGATGTGCCCTGACTTACGCTTGCTGGGTGAGTCCCTCAGACCTTGCTGGTCTGTACCACCGTCCTTCTTCTATTTCCATGAGACTTGCCTTTGCCAAGGCTTGTTGGGTCCAATCCGGTCGCCGACACTGCAGCAATGGACAAACGTTGTGGCACAGCTCGAATCCAGCTCCTGGTTGTCGTCGACGCCTCCTGGACCTCGTGGCTGAAGAGTCCAGACAACCATCAACCTACCTGAAGCACCCGACATTGGTGGGCATCTGCTCATCGCCTTCCTGGTCACTGGCTAGTGACCCAGACTCTGTCCCCTCTGCTTTCAGGTTCTTCAGATCTTCAATCCACCTTTGGATCCACCCGAACACTTTCGACTTGGTCGCCAGCAGCACTTTGCAGCAGAACGCCATTGAAAACGACGACGAAACCCGACCCCAAAAGACACCTATGCACCCGGCTTCCCTGGGTGAGGTAACTCGAGTACTCCGGTGCTCCCGTGGGTATAGACTCTAGAACAACCTAGTTCTAAAGGGGTTTGCTCCAAGTCCTCATCTAAGTGTCCTTTTTCTTTAAAACTCCAACCGCGACATTCCCCATAGAAGTCAACGGAGGCTCGCGGCTGTATTCTCACACTGCACGCATCCCCCGTGGGTCCGCTGTGTCACTACCTTGGGTGGTTCCTTGAGGGCCAAGCACTTCTACAGGCTCTAGGCCTTGTGTCTAGCTCAGTCGTGGTTCTTATACCACTTTATTGGTAAATGGTTTGGTACGCCCCTAGGGCTCAAACGTGTATTTGTGCTATTACTGTTGATAACTGACTTGTAACTTATGTACTTCGAACTCTAGCCTCATAAAGAGACTAGAGGGGTGTGTTTAAGACTAAATACATATATTTTATATATATACCTGGTGTGGTCCTCTTTCATTTGGTCACTCAAGAGATTATAGACTGGTAAAACAAGCTGCTTTACATTCCTTCAAGACTTAGCCTGAAGGCTGCTCTCCATAGCTACCACTAGGATAGCTTTCAATAAAGGTTGTCTTTAACCTATCTCCAATAAGGGGTTGTTTGGACTGGTGCAAGGTGCCCACTATAATTAGTGGACAGCATATACCAGGCCAACTTCTCACAAAGGGACTGGCACGGATCTTCTCAGTCCTCGCCATCACTGTGTCCAGGGGACAGGAGCAGCAGCAGTTGGTGGTGAGGGGTGTCAGGCAGCAGGCTCTGGAGACAGGAGCAGCAGCAGTTGGTGGTGAGGGGTGTCAGGCAGCAGGCTCTGGAGACAGGAGCAGCAGCAGTTGGTGGTGAGGGGTGTCAGGAAGCAGGCTCTGGAGACAGGAGCAGCAGCAGTTGGTGGTGAGGGTTGTCAGGCAGCAGGCTCTGGAGACAGGAGCAGCAGCAGTTGGTGGTGAGTGGTGTCAGGCAGCAGGCTCTGGAGACAGGAGCAGCAGCAGTTGGTGGTGAGGGGTGTCAGGCAGCAGGCTCTGGAAGCTTTGGAAATGTGAGGCTCTCGCCCACACATATAAAGCCCCCTGGGGTAGTTTCAGTGGTTCTAAGCTGCTGCAATTGGTGTTTCAGGTCAGCCTTCTTCAAATGGATCCAATGACCGGCTCCGCGGTGGCGGAGCACGCCTACCGCGATTTTCAAAATTGCATTGAGCTACCGCAATTGCGGTTCCCATTGGCTGTAAGGGCATGGTCCATGGCGGTGACACACCGCAGGGGCAAGGCGGGTGCTACCGCCGTCGTACATCTTTCAATTGCATCCAATGACCGGCCCCGCGGTGGCGGAGCACACTTCCGAGATTTTCAAAATTGCATTAGGCTACCGCGATTGCGGTTCCCATTGGCTGTAAGGGCATGGTCAATGGCGGTGACACACCGCAGGGTCCAGGCAGTAGCTACCGCGATATGTGTGCCATGCCTTGCTAAGAATGACCGTGATTTGGGTGGCGGAGCATACCAACCGCCATTTGACCATGTGTATATGCCAAGCACTACCGCGATTGTGGCTTGGGCATTGGCGGTGACACACCACAGGGGCCAGGCGGTAGCTACCGTGATATGTGTGCCATGCATTTGAGCCAGTGACTGTGATTTGGGTGTCAGATCAACTTGACAGCACCTATGGACACGTCATGCAGTGTGAATGGCCAAATGCCAGTTCTCAACAGTGCACAGTAGACACATGATTCATGGCACAAGATTGTGCACTCAATGCCAATTTGACCTTTACCCCACTGCTGACTACACATGCCATGTTGTTGTATATGATTAGAAACATTGGCATGTACTCACTCACATGTCACTTGTGATTTTTCTGGGCATGTACACAGAACAGTGTTGTGATGGACTCTCCAATGGGTACACATGTCAATGTGTGAAAGGGCTGAGCAACTCACAGTGATGAATGTCTTACTACACAATGTGCAGATTTGACTGTCTACTTTTCTTGGCTCATGCACATACTTGTCAATAAACGCACAGTCTTGGGTCATTGTGTGGTTGATGTGTGCCCTGTGTGACTTACGCAAGAAGGTGTGGAAGGTACAGCAGCTATGTAGGAGACAGTAGTGTGGCAGTTTCACACATATGCTGTTGGTACTACTCTCTGGGCTGCCCATTCAAGATGTGGCCATATCCCTTTGTGCATTCACATAGTCGGATATTGTTTGTAAGATGCTAGCTGTGTGAAAAGTGGACAGGTGTATGGATGGTGTAGCTGAAGGTGTCCCTACAAGTAAGTTGTGCTGTAAGGTGGACTGTGATGCTAGTCATTGTTTCTGTTGTGTCAGTCAAAATGTAAGATGTCATACACATCTCCTGGTGGATTGCATTGACATGTGTCCTCTTTCATCTCACCTAGGAGGAGACCAAATGTGCATCGTCCCTTCACAATGCTGGCAGACATGGAGGATGAGGAGGTCATACGGAAATTCCATCTGGATCGAGATACCCTCCAAGACCTATGTGCTATGTTGGAGCCCCACCTGCAGCCTCGCAGGACATATCCGGGTGCTTTCACACCAGCGTCTAAGGTGATGGTGGCCCTGCATTTTTTTGCTTCTGGATCTTTCCAGTACACGGTGTCCAGCGCAGGTGGGCTGTCGCAACCTATGTTCAGCATGGTGCTACGTGATGTCCTGTCTGCTATGATGATCTACAAGGACAGATATATCCATTTCCCCAGGAGGCATGAATTGGCGGCTGTGAATGGAGAATTTTATGCACTTGGGCACATCCCCAATGTTGTTGGTGCCATTGACTGCACACATGTTGGCCTGGTTCCACCACAGGCACGGGAGCACATCTTCAGGAATAGGAAACATTTCCATTCCATCAATGTGCAAGTGGTGTGCCAGGCCGATATGATCATCTCACACGTCTGTGCCAAATTTCCTGGCTCGGCCCATGACTCGTACATCATGCGTAACAGGATTGTGCCACAGCTGATGAATAATCTGCTTCTGGAGCATGCATGGATTGTGGGTGAGGACGCAGAGTCAAGTAGCGTGCTGTGTGTGTGACATGCTGTCCTCTGCCACAGTTATATTACAAAGTTGGTCTGTGTATCTCCCACCTAGGTGATTCAGCATATCCCAACCGTCCTTGGTTGCTGAGCCCACTGCGGAATCCCAGGACCCCAAGTGAAGTCTGCTACAATGATGCCCATGGGAGGACACGTCGTGTGGTGGAGCGTACTTTTGGTCTCCTGAAGTCACGGTTTCGCTGCCTGGACAAGACCGGAGGTGCACTGATGTACTTGCCCAAAAAGGTGTGTCAGATTGTAGTAGCATGCTGCATGCTCCACAACCTGGCCTTGCGCAATGAGATCCCCCTGCTCCTGGATGCTGATGAGCAGCCAAGGCCCCTACCTGCAAACCAACCTGTGTCCAGTGACGAGGATAGTGGAGAGGAGGAAGGTGTCGACCTGCGTCAACAGCTCATCAACCGCTACTTCACTTGAAGGTGAGTGACAATGTACAACAGACCCATTGTCTGATGATGTCGCTGTTGTTGGCAAGGCGTATGTTAGCTTTGTGACTGCAGCCGGTTGTTGACTCAGTAGTGGCTGCCGATGTTTCTGGGACAGGGTAGTTTGGCACATCTACAAGATGTTTATGTCGGCACTGTTGCTCATTGTAATGTGTGAAGATTGGAGTACCTTGATGACAAGTGTTGTGTGATGGCTGTGATGCCAACACCTGACTAGTGAATATTGTTCTGTTGTGTTTTCCTAGGTCTCTTCAGCCTCTCCTTGCCTACATACATTCCATACTCCAGGACATTGTAATCATGGTGAAGACTGCACTTCCTGGAATAAAGACGGAGCAGACACAAAGACATGTGTGTGTAAGGAGTGTTTATTTACAATGGGGACATGTGAGGGGGTGAATATTTACAATAAGTTGATTAGTGAAGCAGTGAGTTGTCAGTTATGGTACATGAGACAATCGAGTAGTCACCACATTGATGTGGTGACCCAGTCCAACAGACAGATGCCATTCACAAGGCAGTGTGGGTGAGGACAGTCCAAAAAGTCAATGCAGTATTGAAGAGTGTTGCCATCATGGCTGGCTCCGTGACTGGCGTTTGGCAGGTGCTTTGCCACGTGATCCTCCCTGGGATTTCTTGGGACGGCCCCTTGGTCGTTTTGCGGGGGGACTCTGCTGCGGGGCCAGTGGGGTCTGAGGACTCACCCCTCTCTGTGTCCGCAGGGGAGGATGATGAACTGTCATCCTGCGGGCCACCAGAGTGAGGTGGAGGTGTTGGTTGTGGCGCAGGCCTGTCCCTCAGTACCGCCACTAGCTGGCCCAAGAGGTCCACAATTTGGCCCATGCGGGTGTCCATGGACCTCCTCAGCAGGAGGAGCTCGCGTGAATCTTCCTCAGCCCGGGCCGTTCGTCCATGGGCCCGTTCATAGGCCCCAAGGACTCTGTTGATGTTGTCCAGGGCTTCGGTCCCAATGTCCAGTTGTCTTTGACTGACCCTTGCCCTCCCACCTGCCCTGCTGCCACGGACCTGTTGCCTCACCACTGTAGGCACCCGCATCCTCTCCCTGCCCTCCTGGGTGGTGTGGGGTAGTCATCCTCTGGGGCAGGGAGAGTGTTGCAGGCAGCACTGGTGGTGGTGGTGGTGGTGGAGGACGCACAGGCCATTACAGCAGGGGTCTGCGGAGAAGTTGGTGTTGCTGCAGATGTGGTGGGTGGGACAATGGGGTCCTGGCACACCAGATGGGCCGGCTTCGAGCTCCACGTCCTCAGAATCCCGGGAGTCAACATCCAAGAGTCCATGTTCCGGGGGGGGAGAGAGTGGCTCTGCAGGTTGCTGTTGTTGTCCTCTGCAGTCAGTTCTTGGTCGCCCGTGGGACAGAGGGGAAATGCTCATAGAAGTGAACCCCTCAAGCTTGGTGTTAGATGTATCTTATTCACTGTTTATACACCACACAGTTTACTAGTTATCACATTGTTTTCTGCACACTACTGTGCATCCTGACTAACCCTGGGCGTAGTTCGCGTAGTCGCACTATGCGTAGCTACGCAAAGTGCAATTCGCACTACGCGAGCTACGCATAGCACTACGCGAACTGCGTAGTTTGCTGTTCGCACTGTGCAATGCGAGAGAACGGCATCTCGCACAGTGCGAGCAGTCGTTTTCTGCTGCTCGAGTAGATTTTTACTCGAGCAGCAGTTTTCTCAACGCGGACTGGTAGTTTCTCATCGCGAGCGGTCGCGAGCATACGCGACCACTCGCAATGAGAAACCTGACCTCCCCGCGTTGAGATCCTTGCTGGGAGGTTTATTTTCCTCGCTCGCGATCGGCAACTTGATGTTGCTGATCGCGAATGAGGAAAAAGTCTCGCCGGGATGTCATTTTGCTTGCTCGCGGTCGCCAACTTGACGTTGAGGACCGCGAGCAAGCAAAAAATGACCGCTGCACTACGCTTCGCTGCGCTACGCGTGTTCGCACTGTGCTACGTGCAAATCGCGTAGTGCGAAGTTGCGCAAACTTCGCGAGCGTAGCGTAGTGCTTTGCCCAGGCCTAATCCTGACATGATGTGGCGGTCCACGCATTACTTGTCCATGGTGTGACATGTCAATACACACCATGCGCCACGTGCATATTTTGTGATTACAAGGACATGTTGTCATCTAATGACTAGCACCACAACGATTTAATGTGAAGCATCTTTGTTGATTAATCTGCCTGGCAGACGTTACATCTGAGCATGAACTGGCCATTGTTATCTCATGCATACCTTTGTCATGTCATGTGCAAATCTCAATTTGTACTACCGACCATGCTTGCTTTGTTTTCATATGGTCCTTGATGCTCTGGCCCCATGGCACTTACACATGGCATTCAGTGCTGTGCATCATTGTGCACAGACTTTCTTCAACATGTGAATTGATGAGTCACACTTTGGTTGCTCTAACAGTTACATTCACTTAGCTGTCTGCACACTGTAAGTGGCAATAGGATCTGTGTGAATTTTTGTGGGATGAGAGGGCTGGTGTTGTCATATGGCACCATGCTTTTTGAGAGGAATGGCTGGGTGCATGTACTGTCTACTTACCTGTTCTGTTTTCACATTTGGGTGGAATTTGTGACACATCTCTCTGTGTGTGTGGTGGAGGGCTCCATCCTGCTCAGGGGTGGAACAAGACAGCATAAGATGGCTACCTACCTGTTATTTTGAAGTGTACAATGCAATGGCTGACACATGCATCTGGTTTGGAGTGAGTGCTCCATCTTAATGATTTGTGGAACAAGGGGGCATGGTGGTAGTAGTAGTGCAGGCCTCCCACCCACAAACAGAACAACCTTGGAAAATGGATGCCTACCTGTAAGTTTGGTTGGTGTACTACGATGGCTGCCACATGCTTCATGGTGGGGGTGAGTGCCACATCCTGCTCAGGGGTGCGACAGGGTTGACTGGTGGGAGTTGTGGTGCAGGCCTCCAACCCCCAAACAGCCCTCCCTGGGAAGATGGCTACCTACCTGTAAGTTTGGTTGTTGTAATACAATGACTGCCACATGCTACTGGATGTGGTGGAGTGCTACATCCTGCTCAGGGGTGGGACAGGGGGGCCTGGTGGGAGTTGTGGTGCAGGCCTCCCACCCCCAAACACCCCTTCCTGTGAAGATAGCTACCTACCTGTAAGTTTGGTTGTTGTTATACAATGGCTGCCACATGCTTCTGGGTGTGGTGGAGTGCTACATCCTGCTCAGGGGTGGGATAGGGGGGCCTGGTGGGAGTTGTTGTGCAGGCCTCCCACCCCCAAACAGCCGTCCCTGGGAAGATGGCTACCTACCTGTTAGGTGAGGGTGAACCATAAAATGGCTGCCACATGCTTCTGGGTGGGTGTGGAGTGCTCCATCCTGCTCAGGGGTGGGACAGGGGGCCTGGTGGGAGTTGTTGTGCAGGCCTCCCACCCCCAAACAACCCTCCCTGGGAAGATGGCTACCTACCTGTTAGGTGAGGGTGAACCTTACAATGGCTGCCACATGCTTCTGGGTGGGTGTGGAGTGCTCCATCCTGCTCAGGGGTGGGACAGGGGGCCTGTTGGGAGTTGTTGTGCAGGCCTCCCACTCCCAAACAGCCCTCCCTGGGAAGATGGCTAACTACCTGTTAGGTGAGGGTGAACCATACAATGGCTGCCAAATGCTTCTGGGGGGGTGGAGTGCTCCATCCTGCTCAGGGGTGGGACAGGGGGCCTGGTGGGAGTTGTTGTGCAGGCCTCCCACCCCCAAACAGCTCTCCCTGGGAAGATGGCTACCTACCTGTTAGGTGAGGGTGAACCTTACAATGGCTGCCACATGCTTCTGGGGGGGTGTGGAGTGCTCCATCCTGCTCAGGGATGGGACAGGGGGCCTGGTGGGAGTTGTTGTACAGGCCTCCCACCCCCAAACAGCCCTCCCTGGGAAGATGGCTAACTACCTGTTAGGTGAGGGTGAACCATACAATGGCTGCCAAATGCTTCGGGGTGGGTGTGGAGTGCTCCATCCTGCTCAGGGGTGGGACAGGGGGCCTGGTGGGAGTTGTAGTGCAGGCCTCCCACCCCCAAACAGCCCTCCTGGGAAGATGGCTACCTACCTGTTAGGTGAGGGTGAACCTTACAATGGCTGCCACATGCTTCTGGGTAGGTGTGGAGTGCTCCATCCTGCTCAGGGGTGGGACAGGGGGCCTGGTGGGAGTTGTTGTGCAGGCCTCCCACCCCCAAACAGCTCTCCCTGGGAAGATGGCTAACTACCTGTTAGGTGAGGGGGAACCATACAATGGCTGACACATGCTTCTGGGGGGGAGTGCTACATCCTGCTCAGGGGTGGGTAAGGGGGACCTGGTGGGAGTTGTAGTGCTGGTTGTCTGGACACATACAACCCTGTAAATGTTGGCTGCCTTTGGGGTGATTCAGATGGAGTGCATGTTACATCTGTGAGACCTGTGTTGGGTATTGTGGTGCCGATGAATGTACTTGGGACTCGGAGATGTTGCTTTGTAGCTGTGCAGGACAGTACATAGCAGTGTAATGGTATACATTTGTTGTTACTTACCAGCCTGCACTCCCCCGGCTATTCCTGTGAGACTCTCTGGATGCAGGATGGCAAGCACCTTCTCCTCCCATGCAGTGAATGTGCTTGGTGGAATGGGAGGGCCACCGCCAGTCCTCTGAACCAGCTCATGGTTCTTGTTCCTCTTCTTTTTGACAACACTCTTCAGGTCATGCCACCGCTTCATGATTTCCTGTTTGTTGCACGGGGTGGTCCCTACTGCATTGACCTTGTCAACTATCCTTACCCACATTTGCGTTCTGGTGGCTAATGGTGTCTGTTGGACCAGGTTACTAAACAATTGTGGTTCTACTCTGATTATCTCAACTACCATGACTGTCAACTCACTCTCTGTGAATTTGGGCATTTTCTGTGGTGCCATGGTGTGTGATGTGCAAAGGGGTTAGAGGTGCAGGTGTGTAAGTGGTGGTGGTGGTGGTAATGTGTATGGTGTGTGTTGTGCAAAGGGGTTAGAGGTGCAGGTGTGGAAGTGGTGGTGGTGGTGTGTGTGGTGTGTGTGTGTAGTGATGGTGTGTTGATTTGCCTCTCCTTTCAGCTGTGGTGTTTGGCCCTTCACTTCTGGAGTATTGCAAAGGATTGTGGTCAGGGATAGGGCTGGTTTAATACTCAGCTATGTGGGTGTGTCAGAATGGGGTATTGGTGTCAGGTGAGTTGTCCTTTGATTTGTATATTTGAAGTTGCCATGGGGGTGTGTCATTGGGGTGTGTTATGTGTTTTTGGGGGCAGGGCTAGTTTGCTGTGTGCACTTGGTGGCCTTGTTGTAAGTTTTTTTTGTCAACCACCATATTTGTCACGGAGCGTCCGCAGCGGTGGCTATGCTACAGCCCTTCCGCCGGCTCTCCCATTCATCACTGTTTGCGACCGCGGCGGTCGGAAACTGCGAACGTACCGCTGTCACATCGGGGGAATCCTAATTTCACGGGCGATTACTCCGCGTCCCTGGTTGAGGTTTTGTCTGTTTCCACCGCGAATTTGACCGTCGCAGACGGTTTTTCACCAGCTCCGCCCGCTGCGGGCGTTTTTTTGTTGCTTCTTTCCGCTGCGGTCGGAATTTTTGGGCGGTTGATCCTAATCTGACCGCCAGTTTTGCCGCGGTACCGGCGGGCGGTTGATTTCCGCTACCATGGCGGTCGTGGTGGTTTTCCGACCGCCATCCTAACAGACCCCTAAGAAACATTAATTAACTACACACACTTTAACGTCTAATGTCCACAACCCACACCTAAATTAAACTATAAAATAATAAAACACAATTAAAACTTATTTTTAAATTAAAAACTATTACTATTACTATTAACAACTAATTATAAAGTAATTAAAATCTATTTAATACCCACCCTTTAACCGTTTAAAAGTAAAAACAGCACACACAAAAATAAACAATTACCCAAAATAAATATCAAATTACTTAACAACTATATATTAATTAATTAAACACAAATGACTTCACATCCATTACACCTATAAACTCCACAACACACACCTGAAATTAATTACACAATTGCCATAATACATTTTTAATTAATTTAATTAATATCAATTAACAAATAATTATTAATAAAAAATAAATAAACTACTTAACACCCTTTACCCCTATAAATCCCAAAACACACACCTAAAATTAATTACACAATTACCCTAATTATTTACCAATTAATTAATTATAATTAATTAACAACCAACTATTAATTCATCAATTAAAAATAAATTACTTCCCACCCTTTACACCTATAAACACCAAAACACACACCTAAAATTAATTACACAATTCCCATAATTAATTACAAATTATTAATTAATGAATAATAAATTACTTTACACATTTAACACTATGAAATCTCAATTAAACAAATATTAATAAATAAAAATAATCAATTAATTTAATATAATTAAATTACTTCCCACCCTATTACCCTATAAACCCACAACCCGCTACGGAACTAAAAACACAAAATTCTAATAAAAATAAATTAATAACTACTAAAAATTTAACACGTATTAAAAATACAAACAATTCTTATACAAAAAACATACATCGCATACAATTAAAACATATACTAAAATACATAACACTAATTAAAAAATGATATTTTAACAACTGAATTTTTGCAAACTATATTAACCTCTTCGATATTTTTAAAATCGATATTACTTACCTTAATTCGATATTCTTGACCACGATATTCTTGCTGTCGATATTTCTGAACCACGATATTTCTGACTCGATATTTGTGCAACTCGATAGTTTAAACTCAATGGGCTCGATTCACAGAACTAACTTAAGCAAAAATCCTAAACTTACTACCATTTTGGTATTCACAGAAGGCACTTACTCATTTTGGTATTCACAGAAG
Source organism: Calotriton arnoldi (assembly GCA_963921515.1). NCBI lineage: Eukaryota > Metazoa > Chordata > Amphibia > Caudata > Salamandridae > Calotriton > Calotriton arnoldi. The sequence continues at coordinate 272,914 of CAWUFW010015090.1, read as the reverse complement.
GCACTTACTCATTTTGGTATTCACAGAAGGCACTTACTCATTGATGAGTAAGTGCCTTCTGTGAATACTAAATGAGTAACTTACTCATTTTGAGTAACTTACTCAATTTGGTATTCACAGAAGGCACTTACTCATTGATGAGTAAGTGCCTTCTGTGAATACCAAAATGAGTAAGTGCCTTCTGTGAATACCAAAATGAGTAAGTGCCTTCTGTGAATACCAAAATGAGTAAGTGCCTTCTGTGAATGCAGAATGCACCAAAATGGTAGTATGTTTAGGATTTTGTCTTAAGTTAGTTCTGTGAATCGGGCCCATTGAGTTTAAACTATCGAGTTGCAATATTCTGTCTGCACACCGTTTGAAAGGCTATTTGTGTGAGTAGTACAATCAGTGCTACAGACCCATTATTAGCATTTAGGTTACAGGTCCTGGGTATATGGTATACCACTTTTCAAGGGACTTACAAGTAAACTAAATATGTCAGTTGGGTATACGCCAGTGTCACCTTGTTTAGGGGTGAAGCACATGCACTTTAGCACTGGTCAGCAGTGGTAAAGTGCTCAGAGTCCTAACACCAACAAAACGATACAGCAAAAGAGGGGGTAGGCAGGCAAAACATTTGGGGGAAGACCACCCTAAGGATGACACATCTAACAATAGATATGCATGCATACAATGCATTAAAATTGGAATCATTTTCCTAGCTAGTGGTTATCCTTAAATTCTAACAGTGCTCTGGACTTCGAGATGCAGACTGGACATTCTACATGCTGGGCACTTCCTGCATAATGGATGCGGCTCAGAGACTATTTATGCACAGTGCATGCACACATCGGGAATTCCTCCACAGTGAAAGAACATACTGAGCCATCCTGCATAATTCATGTGCATACTGGTATCGCTCTGTTTAGAGCATTTAAACACAAACTAGTTTTACACACTTTATCCATTTCTGTCTCTCTCTCCACACTTACTAACTCTGGCCTCTGTTTCTTCTGACTATATTATTCGTCTCTCTTTCTCTCTCTTCATCTCACTCCTCCCCTTCTCTCTATTCTCTTTCTCCCTGCATCGTTACCCTCCTTTCTCTATTTTTATCTCTGTTTATCTCTCTTCCTAGCTTCTCCTTCTGCCTGTATCCCTCTCCCACCTTTCTCTCTTTTGTCTAGTTTCCTCTCAGATGCACTCACATTTTTTGTACATGGGGGCAGGACCCTATCCTTTTGGGCAGTCTAATCACTTCCCCCTGCTCTTTGGTTCACTAGGAATTTATTTTAGAGTGAACAGTGCAGATGTTTGTATGTGCGAGTTCGGGCAGGATGCCACATCCAAGAACAATGGACAACATGTGGAAATGGCCGCTTTAATGAAACAGGCGCACAAGCCTTAATACATAACCTTGCCACTATGCCATACATACTAACCATCAAAACCCGGCCTACATATACATCTTAATAAGTATCCATCCCCTTCCCCCTCCCCTAAGTAACCCTTTACAAAACTAAAAGCCCAATCACAACTTTCCTCACTCAAACTCCTTGCATCCAACCATCGTGCATACACCACTGTTGCCTTTTTATTGCATTCAGAACCCCATGTATCTTCGACTGGGTCTCAAAATGACCGGTGTTTCTTGCAATAACTTTCAACTTGGTAACCAACTCCAATGCACCTGCTCATCATCAGTGACTACCAATAGAGGGGCCGATTCCGATTCGGGCCGGAAAACATACCGACTGACTCGGTACGGGAATATAGTCCGACCGACACATACCGGCGCTGCCCGATCTGGGTAGTACGATGAAATGCATGTGAATCACGACCGACTCGTAAGGAACACAAGCCGAACGACCGAACCGGACGGAAACAAGCTATCCGGCCGGGAAACCACGCGAATCGAACCGACCGACACGCACCAGGAATGAACCCGAACGAAACGTACCCGCGAACTCCGACCCGCGCAGTACGATGCAATGCGTGGAAAACCAGACCGAGTCACACGGAGCTCAAGCCGTACGACCGACACGCATACAAAAGCCAGCAGAAGGAAGCCAATACTCGGCGAACGACGCGTACGCTGCACAATAAACCTAGCAGAAACACAGCGTAAACCGCTCGGAGAAGCTCGCACGAGACAACTGCAGCGTCCTACTCGGTCATAAGAACGTCTCCTACATGCACAAAAAATACAAAGGAAAAAATACAAAAAAAAGGGCCAAACAAGCAATGACAAAGTCAATAAATACAGGGAAAAAAAACATGGAACAAGGACACACCCCCAACTCCACCTATATAAAGGCCACAAATCCCTACCATGATCCTTTGCAAATTCAACTGACCTGCCAGCACAGAACACCATCACACAGCAACCACAGACACACTCACAGCTCATCCATCACACAAGCCACACACCATTAGCACCTCAACAAATAGCACCCTCACATACACCCAGCAAAACCTACACTCACACACCCTCACCTGCACACACACACACATCAATCACCACCACCACCCATCACCATGCCCCCAAAGAAGAATCCAAAGTTCCTAGACAGTGAATTGGAAGTCCTGGTAGATGAGATCCTCAGGGTAGAGCCACAGTTGTTTGGTACATTGGTACAACAGACCCCCATGTCGCAGAAAACCAAGATGTGGGAGAGGATCGCCGACAGGGTCAACGCACAATCACCATGTTTGCGCACAAAGGAAGACATCCAGAACAGGTGGTATGATGTGCGCAGGAGGGTCAGGGACCTACTAAAGAAGGATTACATCGTGAGTCAGCGCACCGGCAGTGGCCCTCCTGCCAAACCACTATACCTCAGGCCCTGGGAGGAGAAGGTGCGGGCCATCCTACCACCAGTGAGCGTATATGGACTATCAAACATCCCAGAGCCTGGTGAGTACACAACTAATATACACAATATTGTGTGACAATACACACACATCACTGTCAAGGGGATAGTCAAACCATGCACCCTTAGCAAATCCACAGCAACCAAAAGATAATCACCCCAAGATTTGTCTGTCAGTCAGATAAACACAATACATGCCATCTCATAGTGATATGTAACTGTGTCATGATATGTACAAACCTAACTACAAATACAGCAAGGCAGTGGCACAAATATAACCAACAAACACAGTTAGACATTTTGCCACCACTAGAACACCACCTCACAGGGAAGCTCACTGAAAGGAAGGAATTCTGTGTATGCTGGTGAAGTCAGTGTAGCCAATAGCATGATGGGAGTTGTAGTCACAGATATTGGTCACACTCACAATTGGCCCATCAACACCACTCTGAACCATGCTCACATCACAGGGAGTGGAAAACAACTGACAAGATGGCTGACACTGGGTACTGCTGTGGGGAGCACAAGGCCCTGCTGGGAACTGTGCACCAACCAACAGCAGGACACCACTGACTGACATCCTGAAAGCCAACTTGCACTCCCTGCAATGGAAGCACGTTCCATGGTGGGATATCTGGCTGGGTGGGAAGGAGGACTGACAGCTCTGACCATAGTTACAAGCAGCTTTTCTCAAACACACCCTTAACACAAACTCCACACAACTCACCTGGGAGAATGCAATGCCTCACACTCTAATTAAATATCCCACAAAGAACCACCACCTTGGGTTATGCTGTGTGAAGCACAGGGACACTCTTGGGACTTGTAGCCAAACAAACGCCAGGACAACACTGTCAGCCATCCTGTCAGCACAGGCACACTACCCCACAGGGAAGCAGAGTCAAAAGGAAGGAAGTATGGGCATGCTGGGAAGGGGGTGTAGGCAATAGCATGATGGGAGTGGTAGTCACAGCTCAACATCCCCCACCCACATGGCCCAGCAAGCTCACACTGAAGCATGCACACCTCACAGGCAGTGAAAAGCCACTTCAAAGATGTCTGACACTGGCCTCAGCTGTGGGGAGCACAAGGCCCTGCTGGGAACTGTGCACCAACCAACAGCAGGACACCACTGTCAGCCATCTTGCCATTGCTGTCACACTCACACACAGTGAAGTCCACTCAAAAGGAAGGAAGTATGGGCATGCTGGGAAGGGGGTGTAGGCAATAGCATGATGGGAGTTGTAGTCACAGATATTGGTCACCCTCACAATTGGCCCATCAACACCACTCTGAACCATGCTCACATCACAGGGAGTGGAAAACAACTGACAAGATGGCTGACACTGGGTACTGCTGTGGGGAGCACAAGCCCCTGCTGGGAACTGTGCACCAACCAACAGCAGGACACCACTGTCAGCCATCTTGCCATTGCTGTCACACTCACACACAGTGAAGTCCACTCAAAAGGAAGGAAGTATGGGCATGCTGGGAAGGGGGTGTAGGCAATAGCATGATGGGAGTTGTAGTCACAGATATTGGTCACCCTCACAATTGGCCCATCAACACCACTCTGAACCATGCTCACATCACAGGGAGTGGAAAACAACTGACAAGATGGCTGACACTGGGTACTGCTGTGGGGAGCACAAGCCCCTGCTGGGAACTGGGCACCAACCAACAGCAGGACACCACTGACTGACATCCTGAAAGCCAACTTGCACTCCCTGCAATGGAAGCACGTTCCATGGTGGGATATCTGGCTGGGTGGGAAGGAGGACTGACAGCTCTGACCATAGTTACAAGCAGCTTTTCTTACACACACCCTTAACACAAACTCCACACAACTCACCTGGGAGAATGCAATGCCTCACACTCCAATTAAATATCCCACAAAGAACCACCACCCTGGGTTATGCTGTGTGAAGCACAGGGACACTCTTGGTACTTGTAGCCAAACAAACGCCAGGACAACACTGTCAGCCATCCTGTCAGCACATGCACACTAGCCCACAGGGAAGCAGAGTCAAAAGGAAGGAAGTATTGGCATGCTGGGAAGGGGGGGTGTAGGCAATAGCATGATGGGAGTGGTAGTCACAGCTCAACATCCCCCACCCACATGGCCCAGCAAGCTCACACTGAAGCATGCACACCTCACAGGCAGTGAAAAGCCACTTCAAAGATGTCTGACACTGGCCTCAGCTGTGGGGAGCACAAGGCCCTGCTGGGAACTGTGCAACAGCCAACAGCTGACATCCTGAGAGTCAACCTGCACACACTGCAAGGGTGGCATGCTTCATGGTGGGATAACTGGGCTGGGGGAGAAGGAGGGCCGGATGTCCACCAAATACCACCAATGCTGGCCATGCACACACCTCAACATTCACATTGAAAAGCTTCAGGTTGGCAGGACAATGTGCTACACCAATATCAACCTCTGACTGTGACAACTGAGGACAATGCAATGTACAGGCCCGCATCCAGAGGTACAGTCACAACTGTCAGGTGTGTGAACCATTGATGCCCGTAGAAACATAACATACATTGTGTGTCTCTTCCAAAAACAGGTGATGATGGGGACACAGCAGCAGACGATGAGGAGTCCCTGTCCCAGGCTCCAGGGGACACTGAGCTCACTGGTGTGGAACAGCCTCTGCACTCCTCGGATGGCGAAGACCTACCTGGCCCCTCCGGTGTGAGTCATCATGCAGCACCAGCAGGACCAACATCTGCACCCCCTGCACCCACCCCTCCAACAACTGCCAACACACAGACCACCCCTGCCAACACGGACAGACCAAGGACCACCGATGACAACAGCACAGGGACCCCGGCCCAACGTGGAGCAACGGACAACGACCCCAGTAACAACCCCCAAGTGGGCCTACGGTCACCTGTGCGTGCCACCACAGGTCCCGCACGTGTCGCCAGGGGTGGTGGGAGGGGTGGTAGACATAGGTCGCTGTTTGCAGAGGGGTCTGGACTGCATGATGACCCACAACTGGCACGCATTGCTGAGGCGTACCAGAATAGCACCGGAGAGGTCAGCCAGGTAGTGGGGATCCTCAAGGACATTCAACAGCAGCAGGCTGCCCATCATGCCCGCTTGGACTCACACATGTCCCGTGTGGAGACACACATGTCCCGTGTGGAGACACACATGTCTGGCATGGAGTCCAAGTGGGACACATTGGAAGAACTGACAGCGGTGCATAGGGACATATTGACATGCCTCCGCCAGATTAGCACCAACATGGCCACACCTCCCTGTGTGCCCACAACATCTGGTGCTGCAACAACTGCAACTGCCACAGGGAGGGAGGATGACTCTGGCGGAGAGTCCTCTGCACCGCAGCAGCCTGCACGTGAGGGTCCCCCCGAAAGAAGAGGGGTCGTCCGAGGAAGGAAAACTGAGAGGCCGATGGCCATGTACATCCCCCAGGAACCCAACACCTGTTCTGGAAATTCTCCTTTGTGTGCAAACTGTTCACCCTGTCGAATGCAACACAACTCTCCCACATGACATGGGGAGCTTAAGTTGGCCCAATGTATCAGATGACTGTGGACTTTACTCAGGACATTTCTGCTACCAAGACTTCCAACTCATCTGGGAACTTTGGATTCCAATCCCAATGTACAGCACCCACCATCCTGTGCACTATCCTCACACATGTATGGAAATAAACTCACTAATACACCATACTTGCCTCTGTTGTGATTCCAACGTGGTTTCTGTCATGGAGATGGTGATCTGCTAAATGACACTGTGCATGCTAACTGCTACAGCAAGTTCAACACCGTCATGTGAGTCATGGCGACGTGACACATATGAGGGAGACACACCACTAGGGCTACACAACACATACACACCAGGGCCATCAGACTCATCGCCTACACTGATGTTGCCAGGAAATACAGTGGAATGCACAGACACCACACCTATTCACAGTCTGTGTTAACTAGCCCACAGGTGCAGTAAGCACATGTCAGTCAGATGTGTGACCACAGACAACGCACATCCCAAAGTGAAGCACAGGTTTATTACACATTTGCAACATGTTGTTTCCACTACAGATGCAAGGTAATCCTACGTGGCAGTGGCCACACAGTCAACAAGTGTAGAAGAAATAAAGTCCAGGGGTGTGTGGCACATCACCTGTAGGGAAACGACTGCTTCCACCCTGGAAGTTGAATCATGGTGTCGGGGGATCACAGTTCACCAAACAACTCTGAAAGTACCCTGTGAAGGACAGACATGACACACAGTCAAAAGCACTGAAGAACAGGACAGAACTGCAATACTCATGGCCAATACATGTCACAAGATACTCACAGAAAACCAAGTTAGCATGTCAACACTGTTGGGGAGTACAGACTACCTGTAAGGACACATCGCTGCACGCTTCCAGTCAAGTAGCACATGGCCACACTCAAACAGCACCAGAGCACCACCAACACATATCACGCAAACTCACATCATTGGCATGACAACTCTCTGGATACTCACATTCAGCTGAAGAAGTTGGTGATGAGCTGTGTGCGGACATCACCATCATCATCATCATCATCACTGGCATCGTGGCCCAGGCCAGGATCCTCCACAGGTGGCGGATGTTGGTCATCGTCATCCAGGATGAGAGGCAACTCCTTCCGCACTGCCAGGTTGTGTAGCATGCAGCAGACGATGACAATCTTGCACACCTTTGCTGGGGCATATGGGAGGGCCCCTCCTGTCTTGTCCAGGCAGCGGAAGCGGCTCTTCAGGAGACCAAATGTCCGCTCGATCACTCTCCTGGTCCGACCATGTGCCTCATTGTAGCGCATCTGGGCTGGTGTCACAGGGTTCCTGAGGGGTGTCAGCAACCACGGCATGTTGGGGTATCCGGAGTCACCTACAGACAGACAATTGCACATTAGCTGAGTTGGAAAAGAGGGCGGAATACAACATAGCAGAACACACACAATGGTACAAAGTCAGTACACACCGACAAGCCAGGCACGCTGGTTCTGCATCTGTGACATCATCCTCGGGATGCGACTACTCCTCATCACGTAGGCATCGTGTGCCGAACCAGGGAAACGGGCACACACATGTGAGATGCTCATATCTGCAAGACATACCACCAGAGCATTGATCGAATGATAATGTTTCCTGTTCCTGTATGCCTGCTCATGTGCCTGTGGTGGTACCAAAGCCACATGTGTCCCATCAATGGAGCCAATGACATGTGGCATCCTCCCCAGGGCATAGAAGTCACTCTTGACGTCAGTGAGTTGTTGACGTTTAGGGAAATAGATGTACTGGTTCAGGCATCTCAACATTGCCTCCAAAACATCGCGTAGCACACGGCTGAACATAGTCTGTGACATCCCACCAGCAGTCGCCACAGTGTGTTGAAAGGTACCGGTGGCAAAGAAGTGTAGGGCTGCCATCACCTTCACCTTGGGGGTCAGCGCTGTAGGGTACGGCCGGCCAGGTTGCAAATGTGGGGCCAAGCGCACTGCCAAATCCTCAATCAGCTGCCTGGTGAAGCGGTACCGTCGGATGCTGTCACGTTCCACCATCGTTGCTAGGTCAGGGAATGGTCTATGGACAGCTGGTGCCCTGCAGTGCATAGGTGAAGAAAGAAAGATTGTCAGTCACCCCACATATGTGCCATTCACCATACTCAATATCACATGATACATCATTACGAGACACAAGTACTTGATGTGTGTGCCGTTCTGTATGGACATATATGGCACCTACATGGCCATCATCTAACATCTCAGTTCAACATGTGTTGACAACAGGTTCCAGGTTGTGCTATGGGAAACCATTAGGCTGTGTCACAGTACCCATTTACTGCTGTCACGTTCCAAACACACACCACAGTGACATGTCTGGACAGATGCGCCACAGGCATCACAGCTCATTGACAGGTAGATTCCCAGGGACCCTGTCTTGCCACATGGACACTGGCATGACATGGCGTATCATGTACACGTCAGAAAAACAAACATGACTCCCACAGGTAGTGGCCCCTGTTGCCTCCGCAGGACAGACATGGACGTCTGTGACACACACACGCACAACATCAAAGTCCATGCACAAACAACGTGGATGTGGAGACTGTCTCCCATTGTGCACATGGAATCAGAGACATCGGAAACACAACATGCACACAGTCTGTGGAGGGCCATCACTATTGTGGCAATGGGTCACCCTGTGACGTACATACCTTCCCACATGGGACTCTGGGGGTATGTGACATGTCATACACATACACAACATGGAAATGTGACCATGCCACATGCTGTGAAATGAACAGTTGCACATCACAGTGGTCATGTGCACAACACACAAAGGATCCTGTCCCCATGAACACGTGCACAGCCTGGGAGTGGCTGCCCCCAAGTGCCACCCCAAAAACCACATGTTGACCCCCATACACAGAAAAGGTAATGCAGCCTTACATGCCTTAGGATACAGTGTGGACAGGCTGTGGTGTTGTAGGTGTGCCCCTGAGTCCCTGGCAAGTATATGTGGCTGGCACACGTTCACCAGTGACAAGCAAGGTGACATATGTGAGTGAGTGACCTGTACAGGGACGCGTCGTACAGCAATGGACCGATCGGTGTGCACGCACTGGCCATTGAATCTGTTGTGAGCGGGAACGCGTTGTTTCCCGGAATATGCGTTGTACAGCAATGGACAGATCGGTGTGCACGCACTGGCCATTGCATCTGTTGTGAGCGGGTACGAGTTGTACAGCAATGGACCGATCGGTGTGCACGCACTGGCCATTAAATCTGTTGTGAGCGGGTACGCGTTGTACAGCAATGGACTGATCGGTGTGCAAGCACTGGCCATTGAATCTGTTGTGAGCGGGTACGCGTTGTACAGCAATGGACCGATCGGTGTGCACGCACTGGCCATTGCATCTGTTGTGAGCGGGTACGCGTTGTACAGCAATGGACCAATCGGTGTGCACGTACTGGCCATTGAATCTGTTGTGAGTGGGTACGCGTTGTGCAGCAATGGACCGATCGGTGTGCACCCACTGGCCATTGAATCTGTTGTGAGCGGGTACGTGGTGTACAGCAATGGACCGATCGGTGTGCACGCACTGGCCATTGAATCTGTTGTGAGCGGGTACGCGTTGTACAGCAATGGACCGATCGGTGTGCACGCACTGGCCATTGCATCTGTTGTGAGCGGGTACGCGTTGTACAGCAATGGACCGATCGGTGCGCATGCATTGGACATTGAATCTGTTGTGAGCGGGTACGCGTTGTTTCCCGAAATAAGCGTTGTACAGCAATGGACCGATCGGTGTGCACGAACTGGCCATTGAATCTGTTGTGAGCGGGTACGCGTTGTACAGCAATGGACCGATCGGTGTGCACGCACTGGCCATTGAATCTGTTGTGAGCGGGTACGCGTTGTACAGCAATGGACCGATGGGTGTGCACTCACAGGCCATTGAATCTGTTGTGAGCGGGTACGCATTGTACAGCGATGGACCGATCGGTGTGCACGCACTGGCCATTGAATCTGTTGTGAGCGGGTACGCGTTGTACAGCAATGGACCCATCGGTGTGCACGCACTGGCCATTGCATCTGTTGTGAGCGGGTACGCGTTGTACAGCAATGGACCGATCGGTGCGCACGCATTGGACATTGCATTTGATGTGAGCGTGTGCGCGTTGTTTTTGGAAATACGCGTTGTACAGCAATGGTCCGGACGGTGCGCATGCATTGGCTAGGGCCTGGCATGGCAACGGACGCGTTTTCGAAGCTGTAACGAGTCTGATGCAGTGAATTCAGTTGGCCAGCCACAACAATGTTGCAAATTCATGGGTGTCATGAAGTTTAACTTTTGAAGGATGCTGTGGGCATGTATAAGTGGTGCAATTCCATGGATTGGCCAGATTCAGAAGATGCAAACGACTTGGACCTATCACTTTGGACACATGGGACAGTATCTGCCTCTGCAGCACACATATAATGCTGGCTGTTCACCTGAGAGCTCACTTGCCTGCACTACATGCTCCAGGACGACATCTGCCACCAACACTGCTGCTGTCTCTGCATCCTCTGGCTACTGCAATGGCACGTACTGTGGAGAGAGCCCCAGCCTTCAGCCTTGAGGAGAACCAGGCCCTGCTGGACAGCCTCCTTCCACAGTACAGCAAGCTGTATGGGAAACCAGGGGAGCAGGTGAGTGTGCTGTCCACTGCCTTACTAATTGTGCATGTTGTCTGACTAGCAAGACTTACAGTGTGCACACCACTGGCTAGCATGCTCACTGAGTAGTTCTCACCCCCAAAGTGTGTAGTTACATGCACTGAACAGGTACAGTGCAGTAACAGTGCATTCCAACAAGGTTATACTTCCCAGACAATGATACCATGTAGTAACTGCTGGCAAACTGTTCATAGCCATCGTTGCACTGCCTGTGTACATCATATGCCCCTGTGATTGAGACATGTATATCCAACTGTGTGATGCACGTATATGTTGCATGTGTAGTAATGGCATTTTCATTTTGTCATCCTCACAGGTTGATGCCCACCAGAAGCAGGAAATCTGGCTGACCATCGCCCGGGCAGTAAGATCCGTGGGGGACTACAAGCGCTGGATCCGCAGCTGCCAGAAGAGGTGGCAGGACCTTCGGGGCTGGACCCGGAGGATCGCAAGGGTCCAGCTGAAGCTGTCGCCTCCTCGCAGGAGGGGCGGACACCGGACCATGACCCCCCACATGCTCAGGATCCTGGCGGTGGTCTTCCCTGACCTGGATGGGCAGCTGAAGGCCAGACAGCAGCAAGGAGTGGGTGAGTCCATGACTGCACTGTGAACTTTGTCTGACATGCTATGTGCCCTCCTCTGGCCTGGTTAAACTTCCACAGTACATCAGTCTTGTGGTCCAGGACCCATGTCCCTCAATTGTGACATGCCCACTCCTCATCTGATACGCATATGTGTGGCCCTTACAGTCAGGAAATTGTGTCACTTGGGTACTGTGTCCTTGCATTTTGCTTTGCTCAAGGTGGGGGACAGCATTTGTTCCTGTGACTTTGTTGTGGGATTCATTGGTGGGTCAATTGCTTACACAATGCCTAAGTTCTGACATGTAATCTGGGTGTAACTTTGATATGTGGTCCACTTGCTGATCTGAATCACCACATGTCCCTGGGGTATTTGGCACACACCCATGCTGCGGGTGGGAACAATGTTTGGGCCTCAGGAGTATGTATATCAAGTGTGTCACACATGTTTAGCCACCTGCCTACTGTCCAGGGCTCATCCCTCTTTCAGGTGGAGCAGGACAGTCATGCCTACTCCAGGGCATACAATACACTCTGTACTCCCACTCCCGTGTATCAGCTGACATGTTTTGATCAGTGAAATGTTCACTCAGGTGTCTGCCTCTGTGTCATTGTGCTGTGGCTTCGTTGTCAGGACTACTGGGATGTTTATCGTTTAGGGCTCAGCATGCCATCTGAGATGTGACCATGAGAGACGATACTTCTGTGACTTATAGGTGTTTGATTACTTGACTGTGCACACAGGTGTATGCGACTGTGAACTTCAGGAAGCTGTTTTTCATTCACAGCAGACTGTGAGGTGCTCAGGTTCATAGAGTTGTGTTTCATGTCTCCCATATGTCCAATTGGCATGACGTGGACAAATAAGAGTTCAGATGATGTGGTTTGTGGGGGATGGACACGTGCACTTGTCAGCTACATAACTTGCATTCCCCATTACCTAGGATTGTGACACAGTGCAGACTGTTGTTGGCTGGCTGCCATGCCCATGTGACTGGAGACAGTGATGTATGACTTTGCAGGCATGCCTGTGCCATGGCATTTAACTTCCTAAGAGTGATCCTGCAGGGGAGTGACATGTGCAACATGCACCCCATTGTGGCATTGACTATCCGGACATGGGTGCATCATGGTGTCTGGTGCTGGTATGCATCACATGCATTTCTAATTAGACTCTGGCCATCCCTTTATCCGGACACCTGTACTAACTCAGTGGCAAGAGATGTGATGTGAGCATGTTCACATACTTCACCGTGTTCTCTGCAATGTCCAACAACTGTGTACGTGGTGCATGTGTCCACACTGGGGTATTACCATCCAACAGGCACCAGACAGATGGGTGCAAGGGCAGGAGGGGTGTGAGTGCCATGGTTGACCATCATACTGACAATTGGCTTCTCCTAATCTGTGTGAGGACTTTTGGCAATGTTCAACTGAGGATGCCAGGTCTTGCTCTGTAATGTGCTGTACTTACTGTGGTGTGTGCGGTCAGTGCAGGTGACTGATGTTTGTCTGTTTCCCTAATTGTTTGCAGATACATCCACGGCCACAGGAGGGGACAGCTCCACGGACCAGGAGGAGCTGCAGAGCCAGACTGGGTCAGCAGCCGATGAGTGGTCGGAGGGACCCAGTGGCACGGAGGGCGAGGGGAGCCACACCGAGGAGTCCTCAGCACCATCCACCTCAGCTGAGGACCACAGCAGCTCGGAGGATGACTCCCTTGTGGAGGCGGGTGTCAGCAGCCACCACACCCCAGCTAGTATGTCTGGCCCGCCACCACCACCACCACCGCCCTCCCATTGGCTCCCATTCCAGAGGTCCGTGGAAGCTCCCGTGTTCGGGAGCGTGTCTCCTTCGTGCCAGGCACCGCACCCCCTGCCCCTGTGTCCCCTGCTGCCCTGAGTGAGGAGTCTGTGTACCTACTTCGGCAGCTCCATGTAGGGCAGACAGCAATGCTGAGTGTCCTCCATGCACACACCACTCTGTTGACACAGCTGGTGTCGTTCATGGAGGGCATCTCGACGGGCATGTCTGCCCTACAGAGGAGCAATAGGTCCATGGACTCCTCCCTGACGGCAGCAGTGTCCCTCCTCCAACAGTCCATCACCCCTCCTACCTCTGCCCCATCCACACTTCCTGGCACCCTACCTGTCCCAAGCACATGCACACCTGCACAATCACCCAAACACACAGACACGAGCAGCACAGAAACACACAAAACAAGGGCAAAACGTGCACACAAGCATCCTCAGGGGACTGATACCACACCCACAGGGGATGGGGAACAGACACACACACAGGCATCCACAGTCACTCCGCAGTCCTCAAAATCCTTTCCCTCCAAGACCCATTCCCTTGCCTCACCTGCAACCCCACCTACAAAGCAGCTCTTCCTCTGTGACTTCGGCCTCTTCCCCTCCGATCCCGCTGATCCAGCATACAGGGGGAAGAGGAAGTCCACCCACACAGAGGGGAGTGCCCCTCGCCCCCGGACACCCTCTCCCAGGCGCAGACAGACTGAGGCCCCCACTCGCAAGTCCCCCCGGGACCGGAAGAGCAAGACCCCACCACCGCCCTGCAGGTCAACCACACAGTCTCCTTCCTCCATCCCTCAGGCACCCACAACACAGGTTCCCCCACCACACCCTGTCCCAGGTTCCCCCACCCACAGATACACCATCCCCAAAATGATCCGGCCTTCTCCACCTACCACTTGCTCTTCCAGCCCCACACCCCCACTGCACATGTTTGTGCCACTGGTGTGGAGACCGTGTCCTCCCCCTCTGTCCTGCCCACCTTACCCGAACCCCATTCTACTCCCCTGGAGATGGGCACTGCAGTGGAGTCCACTACCACCCCGTCTGACTTGGGCACTGTAGTGGGGAACCTGTCCACTCCATCTGGCCAGCCCACTGGAGTTGTGCCGGCACCCACACCATCTGACTCATGCCCCACAGTTGTGCCGGCACACACCATGTCAGACACCTCCACTGCAGTTGTCAGTGACTCTCCACCACCAGCCACCCCTTCCCTGCCTCCTTCTGGTGAGCCCTGATCCTGTCCCTGCGGTGCCTGGCCTGACCCCCGTATGCCCCTCCGAGGGAGTGTCCCTGGTTAGTAGCAGTGCAGGAAAGCAAAGGGTGACATCTGCCACTGTCACCCTGTTTGGACTTTAGTCATGGACTGGCCATTGGCCTTTGAGTTTTGTCTGGACTTTCTATTTTAAAATCACATATACTGAATAAAGCTCCTTTCAGTTCTCCAGTGGTTTTGCTTCAGATGTACATGATGTTGAGGATGCTAAACATGCCCTTGCTGCAGTGATGGTGATTTTTGCTATCAGGTAAATGAAGTGTTACTGTTAAGGACCCCATGTGGTCCAGGGTGAATGTGTCCTATCCTGGTGTGTAGCCATGTCATCCTTTGCAGCAATATGAGGGTGTCATGTTTTTCATATTTGCCAATGGGATTCCCTACATGTTTTTGCAATATCACATCTGTGGCTTACACCCCTGCACATCAGATGTGCTTGCCATTGTTCAATTTGTCTATTTCCCTGACCGTGTGACCATCTCCACTGGACATGTAAGTTTGGGCATCAATGGGGAAGGACTCATCTGTGGTATCAGTGCAACTTGCTATACATGTGTATTTGATCGGTGCAGATGATTTCGGTGACACTGCCATGACCAGGCTGATGTGACAAGAGCCTTCATTTTGTGCTAATTGTTGACTGAGTGACCAAGTGTTCTGCTGACATGATTGAGCCCTGCAGAGACAACGTATGGCACAGCTTTCCGTACACAGGAGTGGAGTCCCCTCATGGCAGTGTGTAATTCCGTGACATTGCCTGAGCCCAAGGTGTGTGTTGTGTGAGCATGTCTGTGTGTGTTCACCTCCATTTTGCTACGCAGGCGGGGGTCCCTAGTGATGTTCCTGTTTGTGATGCTTGCTGAGTTGAGCAATGTTCCCCCCAAATCTTCGCCCTGGGTTCTCTGTGATGTGGGTGCATGGCACATTACTGGTGATCAGGGTGTCATCCATAGGTGTGTTTGCTGTCAGGGCTGAGTTTGTGGGCAAACGCAGATGAGACACAGTCAGGATTCCCCTTGGCACTTGTTGGTTACACAAGTCATGTAATTTACAGTTTGTGTTAGCTTTCAGTGATTGTGACACGTTGTGTGTGACTGCTGCCACTCCTCAGGGTCAGAGCTGCAATGTTGGAAGTTGTCTATGTGTGTTCTTTGTGGGTGACCTTGGCTTCTTCATTGGTGTGTGACTGTGGCCGGGATCCCATTGGTTGGTGTGGATTTGACGTCATGCCCATGTACAGCGTACTGTGCAGTGTGTCAGACATTCACAAGTCTTGTTGACTGGCCATGTGTGATGGGTATCTCTACCTTAGTTCCCCCCACCACCCCTGGGATTGTCATGGGTGAATGTGCAATGTCACCAGTCCATGTGAGCTTCACTGCTGCACATTGGTGGAGGTCAAGGTGTGTGGTGTTGAGTGTATGCAAATGAGAGTTGTTGCACGGCTAGACCCCTACCTCCATGTTGGCCTTGGCTGACAGGCCGTGCTGATTGATTTGTGCTTGTGTAGGTGTGATGGTAGTTACTTGCTCAGGACACATGACTGTGGTTCACAGTGTGTACGACATCTACCTTTGTCATCACAGTGGGATTATCATGCAGGCCAGTGTCACCACAATGTGGGGTCCCTGGGGGTAGTGCTGTGGTGGGTCTGTCTCTTGCTGTGTTAGTTGCTGTTCCTACAAGTTTGTGTGACATTTGTAATTTGGGCTCCCTCTCATCTAACAATGCCTGATTGCCCACATAGGGGAATCCGATCCATGAGTTACTTTTGTGTGGCACTGTATTGACATCTGTGTAATAGGGATTCAGGCTTCCTCATGTGTTGTGTGGTTGCCTGGGGACACTGGCACACCCCCCATCACCTGTTGTGTTTGATATGCAGTGTGAGTCTGCCTGTTTGTGTTTGTGCATTTGCACCACTGCATTGGCATTTCTTTAGTGTGCCATTGACTGTATGTTGTTTGGTGGGTTTCCCCTGCTGTCCCTGGGACTCCTAGGTCATCAGTCAGCACAATGATCATGGTTTGTATGTCCTATTGCTGCCATGGAATGGTATTTGTTCACCTGACATCTACAGTCTCCACAGGATATCTACATTTGTGTGTCCATTGGTGCAGATATGTGGGTCTGCATTATGATGGTCACTTCTGTCATTGTGTTATTCGTGAATGTTGACAATGTGAGCCCCCATGGGTGATGTTTGTCTGCACATGGCCAAAGCGATGTTTCATTGGCACTGCACTGTTTGCCTCACCCAATCTATGTTGCTATGGGACACAAGCACTACTATGCCACTGATGTGTTTGTTGTTGTGTGACCAAGAATCATCCATGCAGTTTGGCATTTGCAGCTTTTCCCATGACAACACTTACATTTTGGTCACTGTGGTGATGGGGCTTTAGACCCCATTGCCACAATGTTCGAAATGTGCTTCAGCTATGGACCCCACACTTACCTTTTGGTCACTGTGGTGATGGGGCTTTAGACCCCATTGCCACAATGTTCAAAATGTGCTTCAGCTATGGACCCCACATTTACCTTTTGGTCACTGTGATGATGGGGCGTTAGACCCCATTGCCACACTGTTCAAAATGTGCTTCAGCTATGGACCCCACACTTACATTTTGGTCACTGTGGTGATGGGGCTTTAGACCCCATTGCCACACCCTTCAAAATGTGCTTCAGCTATGGACCCCACACTTACATTTTGGTCACTGTGGTGATGGGGCTTTAGACCCCATTGCCACAATGTTCAAAATGTGCTTCAGCTATGGACCCCACACTTACATTTTGGTCACTGTGGTGATGGGGCTTTAGACCCCATTGCCACAATGTTCAAAATTTGCTTCAGCTATGGACCTCACACTTACCTTTTGGTCACTGTGATGATGGGGTGTTAGACCCCATTGCCACACTGTTCAAAATTCGCTTCAGCTATGGACCCCACACTTACCTTTTGGTCAGTGTGATGATGGGGGTTTAGACCCCATTCCCAAAGTGGTCATGGTCTGCTTGCATTGTGGAGGCCACACACATTTATGTGTGACACATGTGATAGGGGGTCACATTGTATGTTCAATGTCATGTTCAATGTTGTAGGCATTTGACACAGACTACACACGCTTGTCATGGTTTTAGGGTGGATGTATTTTTCAGACATTCCTTATGTTGGAGTATGCTGGTTGTGTCATGCATTACCCGTCCTATGAGTAGGCGTTGTGTGGGTGGTAGGCATCCAGGCCCCCATGAATAGGGGTGGTGGTGGTGGTAGGCATCCATCCCCCTATGAGTGGGGATGGTATTAGTGGCAGGCATCCATCCCCCTATGAGTGGGGATGGTATTAGTGGCAGGCATCCATCCCCCTATGAGTGGAGAGGGTAGTAGTGACAGGCAACCAGGCCCCCATGAGTAGGGGTGGTGGTAGTAGTAGGCATCCATCCCCCTATGAGTGGGGATGGTATTAGTGGTAGGCATCCATCCCCCTATGAGTGGGGATGGTAGTAGTGGCAGGCATCCATCCCCCTATGAGTGGGGATGGTATTAGTGGCAGGCATCCATCCCCCTATGAGTGGGGATGGTATTAGTGGCAGGCATCCATCCCCCTATGTGTGGGGAGGGTAGTAGTGACAGGCATCCAGGCCCCCCTGAGTAGGGGTGGTGGTAGTGGCAGACATCCATCCCCCTATGAGTGGGGAGGGTAGTAGTGACAGGCATCCAGGCCCCCCTGAGTAGGGGTGGTGGTAGTGGTAGGCATCCATCCCCCTATGAGCGGGGATGGTATTAGTGGTAGGCATCCATCCCCCTATGAGTGGGGATGGTAGTAGTGGCAGGCATCCATCCCCCTATGAGTGGGGATGGTATTAGTGGCAGGCATCCATCCCCCTATGAGTGGGGATGGTATTAGTGGCAGGCATCCATCCCCCTATGAGTGGGGAGGGTAGTAGTGACAGGCATCCAGGCCCCCCTGAGTAGGGGTGGTGGTAGTGGCAGGCATCCATCCCCCTATGAGTGGGGAAGGTAGTAGTGACAGGCATCCAGGCCCCCCTGAGTAGGGGTGGTGGTAGTGGTAGGCATCCATCCCCCTATGAGTGGGGATGGTATTAGTGGTAGGCATCCATCCCCCTATGAGTGGGGATGGTAGTAGTGGCAGGCATCCATCCCCCTATGAGTGGGGATGGTATTAGTGGCAGGCATCCATCACCCTATGAGTGGGGATGGTATTAGTGGCAGGCATCCATCCCTTATGAGTGGGGAGGGTAGTAGTGACAGGCATCCAGGCCCCCCTGAGTAGGGGTGGTGGTAGTGGCAGGCATCCATCCCCCTATGAGTGGGGAGGGTAGTAGTGACAGGCATCCAGGCCCCCCTGAGTAGGGGTGGTGGTAGTGGTAGGCATCCATCCCCCTATGAGTGGGGATGCTATTAGTGGTAGGCATCCATCCCCCTATGAGTGGGGATGGTTTTAGTGGCAGGCATCCATCCCCCTATGAGTGGGGAGGGTAGTAGTGACAGGCATCCAGGCCCCCATGAGTAGGGGTGGTGGTAGTGGTAGGCATCCATCCCCCTATGAGTGGGGATGGTATTAGTGGTAGGCATCCATCCCCCTATCAGTGGGGATGGTAGTAGTGGCAGGCATCCATCCCCCTATGAGTGGCGATGGTATTAGTGGCAGGCATCTATCCCCCTATGAGTGGGGATGGTATTAGTGGCAGGCATCCATCCCCCTATGAGTGGGGAGGCTAGTAGTGGCAGGCATCCATCCCCCTATGAGTGGGGATGGTATTAGTGGCAGGCATCCATCCCCCTATGAGTGGGGATGGTATTAGTGGCAGGTATCCATCCCCCTATGAGTGGGGAGGGTAGTAGTGACAGGCATCCAGGCCCCCCTGAGTAGGGGTGGTGGTAGTGGCAGGCATCCATCCCCCTATGAGTGGGGAGGGTAGTAGTGACAGGCATCCAGGCCCCCCTGAGTAGGGGTGGTGGTAGTGGTAGACATCCATCCCCCTATGAGTGGGGATGGTATTAGTGGTAGGCATCCATCCCCCTATGAGTGGGGATGGTATTAGTGGCAGGAATCCATCCCCCTATGAGTGGGGAGGGTAGTAGTGACAGGCATCCAGGCCCCCATGAGTAGGGGTGGTGGTGGTGGTAGGCATCCATCCCCCTATGAGTGGGGATGGTATTAGTGGTAGGCATCCATCCCCCTATGAGTGGGGATGGTAGTAGTGGCAGGCATCCATCCCCTATGAGTGGGGATGGTATTAGTGGCAGGCATCCATCCCCCTATTAGTGGGGATGGTATTAGTGGCAGGCATCCATCCCCCTATGAGTGGGGAGGGTAGTAGTGACAGGCATCCAGGCCCCCTGAGTAGGGGTGGTGGTAGTGGCAGGCATCCATCCCCCTATGAGTGGGGAGGGTAGTAGTGACAGGCATCCAGGCCCCCATGAGTAGGGGTGGTGGGAGTGGTAGGCATCCAGGCCCCCTGAGTAGGGGTGGTGGTAGTGGTAGGCATCCATCCCCCTATGAGTGGGGATGGTAGTTGTGGCAGGCATCCATCCCCCTATGAGTGGGAATGGTAGTAGTGGCAGGCATCCATCCCTCTATGAGTGGGGATGGTATTAGTGGTAGGCATCCATCCCCCTATGGGTGGGGAGGGTAGTAGTGACAGGCATCCAGGCCCCCCTGAGTAGGTGTGGTGGTAGTGGTAGGCATCCATCCCCCTATGTGTGGGGATGGTAGTAGTGGCAGGCATCCATCCCCCTATGAGTGGGGATGGTAGTAGTGGCAGGCATCCATCCCCCTATGAGTGGGGATGGTATTAGTGGTAGGCATCCATCCCCCTATGGGTGTGTATGGCATTGGTGATAGCCATCCCGCTCCTATGGTTCTGCTGTTGCTAGTGTACGTCATTTGTGCATCCCTATGTGTGTGTGACATATTTCGGGTACGTGTCGTTTGTTTGTGTTGTGGGTGTTTGACTTACCGTCTGCGTCGTACGCGTCCGTACCGGTCCCGGTAATAGATGTAGAGTATTGGTAGGACCTGCGCGATGGGATTCATGGTTGGGTCGTCTCGTTCGTTTTTCTCGTGGCTTCGACTCGTACTCGTCGCTGGCTTGTCCATCTCGTCGCCGTGGATCGTCTTGTGGCACGAATCGGAGCTTATGTACAGCTCTCCCGGATGCTCTGACGTGCCGGACATAGCGACGGGTTCGGCGCGTACGGAAGGCACATCGTACTAGTCCGGCCGGAAGGTGCTGTGTATTTGCTTCCGTGCAACTCGAATCTGGCTCGGGCGGGGAACAGGAGCTGGAATTGGTGAGTACGGCTCGCTCGGAATCTGGGCTGTTATGCGCATCGTACTTGTTCGTTCGGACGAGTGTTCAAATCGGTCGGGAAACACGCGTTCGGCTTGTATTTTTTCCGGACAAATACTGTTAGGTGCGCTTCCGGCCGAGATCGGAATCGACCCCAAAGTGTCTATCCTGTTGCACTTGGTTCACCAAAACCAGCAAAATTCACCAACAGCACAAAACCCCAAAAACATGAGCACACCCCAGCATGATCACCAACACAAAAACGAATCTGAACCTGGGGAGAGAGGACAAGTAAATTAAGCAACTGTCCCTACCTAGCCGGGGTGCAACGGTAAAGCTAAAATTGCACCCGGGGACACATGTACTCCAACTATAGTCCCTAAACACCACCCACACGCCAACCACCCAATCAGCTTCTCCCTCTGCCCTTGTACCCTACCACCTGCCCAAAGATCCAGGGGGAGGTAGGGCATTTTGCCCACTCCTCCAAAACTCCTAATGTGGTACTTTATTTGAGTGATCGCATTGCGCTTTATTTGAATATTGGGAAGTGTGGTGCAGAGACAGAATATAGACGTAGAAATATTGAGTTGCATGAATATCGAGTCAAGAATATCGATGGTGGAAAATATCAAGGTAAGTTCTTTCTTTGTTAAAAATATCGATTTTTGCATAATGTAGAAATATCGAATTAGAAAATATCAATAGCCAAAATATTGTTGAAATTAATATCGACTGTTTATATTTTTTTGTTTTTGTTTAATGTTGTTTTTGTTTTTTTAAATTAATTTGGTAGTAGTTATTTTATATGTTGTAATTCATTTGTTAATGTTAAAATGTTTGTTTTATTGTATTTTCATTTACTTTTAGGAGCGGGATGTTGGGTTTATAGGGGATAAGGGTGGGGAGTAATTTAAAAATATGTGTTTAACGTTTTAAATATTTTTAAATTCAGGTAAAATTATAGAAGAGGGATGTTGGGTTTATAGGGGATAAGGATGGGGAGTACTTTAAAAATATTTATTTACATTTTTAATTTTTCTTTTAATTTTATGTAAAATGTTAGCAGTGGGATGTTGGGTTTATAGGGGATAAGGGTGGGGAGTAATGTAAGAATATTGGTTTAAAATACATTTCAATTTAAAAAAATTGAAAGATATAAGAATTTTTTTAAAGTGCATTTTTTTACATTGGGAAGGTTTTTTGGGTGCATATATTTTGATGTAAATTGTATAAAAACTTTTAAAACATTTTTTCGACTTTAAAAAATATTTAAATTATTATATGATATGATAATTTTCTTAAATTAATTTTACATTATTTTGTATTGTTTTTGTTTTTTACATTTTTATAGTATTAATAATTGTTTTTTTAATTTGGATAATTTTTAATTTAAACATTTTAAAATATTTAATTGTAAATTAGAATTTAATATTTATATATTTTTTATTTTTGTGAGGGGTTATATTAAATTTTGTTTATGAATTTTGTTAAATATTGTAATTTATAATATGTTTTTGATGTTTTCATTTTAAAATGTTTTAAAAATGTTGGGATAAATGTTAAAAAAAATGTGTAAAACTTTTAATTATGAAAAAGAAATTCTCTTTTTGTTTTTTTCATAGTTTGGAAAGTTTTATATTTTTATATATTTATAATTTTGAAATTATTTAGAATGTTGCTTTAGTTTTTTTGTTTTGGCTTTGGAATAGTAATTTTTAAAGTTTATTATCCAGCTATTTCTTCTGAGTTTAGTTGATTTTGGAGTTGGAATAGTAATTTTGTATGGTTTATTATCTAGCACTTTTCCTGAGTTTTGTTGGTTTTGGAGTTGGAATAGTCATTTGTTATGGTTTATTGTCCAGCACTTTCCCTGAGTTTAGTTGGTTTTGGAGTTGGAATAGTAATTTTTTTGGATTTATTATTCAGCACTTTCCCTGAGTTTAGTTGGTTTTGGAGTTGGAATAGTGATTTTTTGGGGTTTATTGTCCAGCACTTTCCCTGAGTTTAGTTGGTTTTGGAGTTAGGAATAGTACATTTTTATGGTTTATTATGTAGTTTTTTCATGTAAATTTGCAAAATGAAAAATATATTTTTAAATACAGAGGGGCAGATTTACAAGCCCCCTGCGCCACCAGTACGTCACTTTTCGTGACGTACTGGTGGCGCAGGAGGCTCCTCGATATTTACAAGGAGAGGAAAAGCCACCATGCGTGACTTTTCCTCTCCTTGTAAATACCGTCCCTTCACACGCAGCACTTTGCGTTGAAGGGGCGTTCCATGGGTGTTGCTGTGGGTGTTCCCACGCAACACCCATGGAACAAGACACATCTCCAGATTTACGAGAAATCGTAAATCTGGAGATGCGTCTGAAGCTACGCCACCCTAGAGGTGGCGTAGCGAGGCGCACCGAGGAGAAATGTTTTCATTTCTCCTCGTTTTTCCTCTTTCAATGCGTGCTGCATTCTGCAGCACGCATTGAAAGAGGAAAAGCCTGTACTGATTGTTTTTGTGCAGAAAGGTGCCCCTTCCTGCACAAACACAATCTCGCCATGGCGCAGGCATCCTTGCACCATGGTGCAAGGGTGCCTGCGCCCGGCGCTTGGCAGCTGTTTGTGCGCTCAGCGCAGGGAGAGCACAGGAATGCGACATATTCTTGTAAATATGTCGCATTCCTGTGCTCTGAAAGTGCCGCAGCGTGGCGCAGCCAAAGGGCTTGCAGCGCCACGCTGCGGCACTTTCTTGTAGATCTGCCCCATATTTTTTTTAAACAGTTTTCAAAAATGGAAACTTTTTCTGAAGTATAGTGATGCAATAGTAAAGTAAGTATATTTTCAGTTCTTTCATTATAAACTTTTTGATCTTAATTATTTATCATTTTTTATGAAAAAAGTTAATATTTTAGTACATTTTTCTTAGTTTTGTAATACATTTTCTATAATTTTATTTTTGTTATAAAATTATATCATATGTATTTTACAAAGTTATAGTTTGTACATTTTGTTATTGTTTAGTATATTAGATATTATTATTAAAAATAATACTATTTAATATATTAAATAATTTACAATTTTTTTCACAAGTATATTTTTGTATCATATATTTTTTTAGTTAAACATTGTTATATTGGTTGCACATTTGCAATAGTCTTATTGTAATTTTATATGTTGAAGGTGAGTACATCAAACAAACATACATTTATTTATTAAATAATATATTTTTGTTTTTTGATAATATAATATTAAATATATATTTTACAATTTTTGTAAATTTTTCTACATTTAAAAAACAAATTAATAATTAAAATATACACTTAAGTTTTGGGATTTTTAATTTTTACTCCATTCTTTTCTGTGGGAGTCAGTCTTTTTTCATTTTTATTACGCAGGCATTTTTTTCTGTCTATCTGTTTCGTTTTTAGGTAATTTTGCAAGACGGAACCTCTCGATTGAGAGCTGTGTTTTGTCGGTTAAGGTAAGTTTGATTTAATTTACTTTTAAGGTAGTTTTAGGGTAGGGGCGAGGTAGTAGTAGTGTAGTTAGATTTGTTAGGGCGTTAAATGTTCATTTTTTTGTGCAGTTAGGTGTTGTTTTGGTAGTTTAGTGTTTGAAGTGCTGAAGAGTAGTAGAGTGTTATGTAGTGTTGGTTATGTCTTATGTGTAGTTTAATTATGTTATGTTGGTTTTAATGTTGAAATTAATGTTTGTGGGTTTATATATGTTATTGTGGGAGGGTGTTGGTTTTTATTTTTACAGATTTCCCGTTTCATGAACGGATGGTGCTGAAGGCGCATTTCAGGTTTTTTTTAAAAGGAAAATGTATTTTGTTTCTTTGAAACAAATTACTTTTTTACATTTCCTTTTATTTTTCGGGTTTGATGAAGCATTTTTTAAGCCAATTTTCGGGTTTTGAGGGTTTCGTTATTGAGAGGATTGCGTTGTTGGAGCCTTTTTTCTACAGTTGTATTTTTGCATTTTTTGGGGGGGGCTTTCTTTTTGGATGCATTCGTCTTTTGATTTATCTACTATGGATTTGTTCATTTTCAAGGACCGTCTACTGCGACATAACTAACTTATTTTTTATTATTATGGGTGGAAATATTTTTGGTAATATTTGGTTTGCTTGTTTCTTTTTTATTCGAATAATTATATTATGTCATATATTTATATGTACGTTTTTAATTTTTGAATGACATAATTATAATTATTAATTTAAAAAATACTAAAATTGTCTTGTTTAAATGTTTTGTAAATGTAAAATGCTTATGATGTTTAGCATTGTTTTTTGTTTAAAGTATAGATTTAGCAATCATGTCTAGGCATTCTAGCCCTTTGGTGTTTGGAAATAGTTGAGTTTTGTGTTGTAGGTATTCATACATTGTTTTTGTTTGCTTACTGAGTTTAGGGCTTATTTTAGTTAGGGATTGCTCTAGTCTTACCTCTTGATAGCTCTGTTCTTTTTTGATGGCTTCTATTAGTTTGTGTAAGGTAGGTTGTCATCTTCCTATTGTGGCTTGATAGCCATTATGCCATCCTCCCACTGCGTTATTAGTTTTAGCTTTTTCAGCTAGAGTGCTATCCTAAACGTTCCACCAGGGGATTTGGAACTTTGGTTACCTTAGTTGCCCTGACCTATGTGGCCTTCCCAACCAGGGGGCCTATTAGGACGACGGGCGGACTTTCGTCTGCCCGCCACCCTAGCGGTGCTGGGACCGGCCGCCAGTGGTGCGGCGGTCCCGCACAGGCTATTAGGATGCCGCCGCCACCGTGGCGGTGGCATCCTCCATTCCCAGCATTGTGGCGGGCGGTGCACACAGCACCGCCCACCACAATGCTGGGAATGCACTGTGTGCATCGTCATGCACAAGGTGACAGGCACCGCGAGGTGCCTGCCACCATGTCCATGACAATGCAGTGGGGTACCATAGGTACCCCCCATGTGCACCCCCCACCCCCCCCCAACATCTTGGGGGCCCGCAACGGGCCCCCGAAAGTGGAATCCGCCTGGCTTTCCATGGCGGAGTCACCGCCATGGAAAACCCTGCACCGCCGACCATCGTAATATGGATGGCGGTGCCTGCAAGGCACTGCCACCATATTGCAGGCCTTTTCCGCCCGGTAGGCAATCGGGCGGATTGCCTACCGGCGGAAAACAGGCGGACGGTCTTTCCATCCACCTGGGTCCCCACCGCCATCGTAATGTGGCGGTGGGGAAATGTGAAGCGGGTGGTGGATAATAGCGGGCTTTCCATGGCGGAGTCACCGCCATGGAAAACCCTGCACCGCCGACCATCGTAATATGGATGGCGGTGCCTGCAAGGCACCGCCACCATATTGCAGGCCTTTTCCGCCCGGTAGGCAATCGGGCGGATTGCTTACCAGCGGAAAACAGGCGGACGGTCTTTCCATCCACCTGGGTCCCCACCGCCATCGTAATGTGGCGGTGGGGAAATGTGAAGCGGGTGGTGGATAATAGCGGGCGGATCGCCACCGTCATACGGGCAGTGGCGATCCACCCGCTATCCTAATGACCCCCCAGGTGTCTTCAAAGTAGTCTAGGAAGGGAGTTAGTTTTGTTTTGTTGGCTTGGTAGAAAGGGCTTTCAAGAAGTATATTATAGTGGTTGGCTACTTCTGTTGTTGGTACATAGGTGAGGGCTATTCATTTTTTGATCTGGTAAGCAAAGTTGCTATTTGTGGCATAATCTATACTTAGGGCCAGGTTACGATCTCGCTAGGAAAGCCCTCCGTGCGACTCTAATCCGGAGAGTTTTTCAAGCGAATCGCACTGTGCGAGTCAGACCGAACGAGTACGATGCAGCCGTATGCGGACGGACTCGGTTCACTCGAACTCCCATTGAACTCTATGGGAGCCCGTGCACCGAAGCATACACAGGCTCCCATAGCAAAAAGGGGTGGGTGGGGAAAAGTGTACACTCTGTGCCCGCCACACTGTGCATGCATGGATCTGGGGGACCCATGGGCACACCCCTTGACAGATTCGAAGGGCTTCGTGTGATGGGGGGCCTGCTACGCCCCCCCCGAAGTCCGATTCCGACAGCTGTTTCATCTCGCTGAGACCGAGGTGATACAGCTGATCGAATCGTGCATCATACTCGCTCAATCAGAATCCGGCTCCATTGCGTGGCACGATTCATCTGCGAACGAGTCAGTCGGACAGGATTGGGTTCCGGAAACGATTCGGTCGACGTGGACGAGATCTTCGCATCGTACTTGGTCATTCAGAGCAGGTGACGACTCGGTCGGAAACATAGGCGCCGAACCGGATTCGCACGTTCCGGTACCCGTCAGGAGGCTGTCCTAACAAGATCGTAATATGGCCCTTAAAGTAGATTTTTGGAGGTGTCTCCAGATACTTTGGTTGAAGTGATAATAGCAACCTTGTATTGCAGTGTGTGGGTATATTTTTAAAATTGACTGAATCATTGCTTTTCAAAGTCAATGATTATTTTTTGTGGGAAGTAGTTGTTGGTATGTTGTTTTATTACTGTAAGGAGTTCTATGTAGGTGGTATTTTGCTTGTTAGGGAGTAGTGCATATATGAAGGGGATGTTAGTGTCTTCATGTTCGCCGTGGATGGTATAGAGTTGGTAAAAAGGCTTGGGGCAAACTTTGAATGTACCATTCATCATCTATGTTTCGCAGTTTTTTAACTTTTGTATGTTGTTGGTGGGAAAAATAATATTTTTTTTAATGACTGTTATTGTCATGAAGAATGAATTTCTCATCTTTGTGGGTGATAGTGTATTCATGTAAGATTTCTATTTCTGCAAAAGTTTGGGGGGTGGGTGGTGTTTGAGCAGTAGCTCTTTTAGTTCTGGCTATTAATCTTTTTAGAATGGGGATTGTTGGTAGTTGTCCTGTGACATGTTCAGGAACCTTAGTTAATATGTTTTTTAATATTTTGGTACTGGTTTGTTGGGAGCTGATGCTTGCTTCTCTGATGGTTTCTAAAGCATTTCTGACCTTGATTTCTGTGATATTGGGGGGATGGTTGTGTTCCCTGACATTAATAACATTTGTTTTGACTGTTGTGGCTCTCCCATAGCAAGAATTGGAGTAGTATTTACTACATTTCTAATGGGTTTTGTTTTCTGTTATTTTTTGTTGCGTGTATGTATAGTTCATGTAGCACAGAAGTAGTTACCCTTTTGTGATGTGATGAATTTTGCTCCTTCTGCCATTTTTTTTGTCTATCTGTGAATATATTTCTATATATATTTATTAGTTATAAAGTCTTGAAGAGTAAACATGTTTTTATAATTGTTATATTTGAAAATAAACTTACATTTGTCTTCCTTTAATTTTCTAGATGGATATTTTTTCAATGTTCGTGTTTTATTCACTGGTTTCTTTTTTTCCGTTGGTTTAAAAGGAAAATGTTATTTTTATTAAAGTGTTACATTTAATTTGATTATTTTGTTTACTTAGGGCTGATTACGATGGTCCGCCCGCCATCGTAGCGGTGTTTGGGACCGTCTGCCATGCATGCGGAGGTCCTGCATACCCGATTAGGAGGGGACCGCCACCGCTGCGGTCAGATTCCGCACCGTTAACATTGCGGCGGTGGCTGCTGACAGCAGCACCGCCGCGATGTCGAAAAGAGCATGTTGTGCATTTCACTGCACTACGTGGCAGGCACTACACTGTGCCTGTCACATGGTGCAGTGAAATGCAGGGGGGTACCATGGGTACACCCCCAGTGCACCCACACCTCCCCCCAACACAAGGGGGGCCCGCAACGGGCCCCCAAAACCAATCCCCACCAGCCTTTCAATGGCGGTTCACCCGCCACGGAAAGGCTGGCTTCCTCCAGCATCGTAATTCGGAGGACGGAGCCTGCTAGGCTCTGCCACCATTTTGAGCATGCTGACCGCTCCGCCAGGCAATTGTGATGATTGCCTGTGGTGGTGCCGTGGCGGACGGGCTTTGCCACCGCCGCGGTCACGGTCTGGATCCCACCGCTATCGTAATCTGGCGGTCAGAGAATCGCGGTCCGCAGGGCCGGTGGACCTCACCGCCGGGCCGGCGGTGACGATCGTTCTGCCATTGTAATCAGCCCCTTAGTCTCTATTTTTATTTAGTTGTAAAAAAATACTTACTATTTTTAGTTGATGTAGTTTCTTTTGTTGATGTTGTTGTTTTGTTGAAGTCTGTAGAAGCTGTTAAGAGAAAAATATTTGTTATTTATATATATTTTTTTAATGTTGATTTTCTTGTTGTTTTGGAAGTAAATCTTTGTTTTGAATATTCTAGGTGGTGTTTTAGTGAAGTTTAATCTGTGACATATAAAGGAAAACATGTTATAGTTTTAGTTATTTTTTTTCAGCTAATTTTCTTTATTTAGTTACAAAGTTTTGTTCTTACCTTTAATGAGAGTTTTTTTAATAGTTGATTGTGTAGTTCTTT
The DNA here is from genome assembly GCA_963921515.1 of Calotriton arnoldi. Classification (NCBI taxonomy): domain Eukaryota; kingdom Metazoa; phylum Chordata; class Amphibia; order Caudata; family Salamandridae; genus Calotriton; species Calotriton arnoldi. Next base: position 243,409 of record CAWUFW010015090.1, on the reverse strand, counting down.
TTCGTTCCGTTTTCTGTATCACAAAGTTTCGTGCTTCTTGAGTGTTTGTCTGTTTCACGGCAAATTTTGTGTTAATTAATTGATTGATTTTATAGTGTTTATTTAATTAGTTAGAGTTTTCTATTGGTTTGTGTTGGTGTAGTTTAAATGTATTGGTCAAGATAGCTTTTTCAAATTTTTTGGCAGTTACCATTTAATTTGTTTAATATTAACCCCTTCGATGTGCGTGACGAGCTCAGCTCGTCCTGCTGCGCGGTAGCGCTGTGCGCATGACGAGCTGAGCTCGTCACGACCACACCCGCGATCGGAATGTCCAGCACACGAGCGGAATTCCGATTGCGGGCAAGGGGTTAAATATGTTTATTTAATGTTTGTTTTTATTTAGTTCATTTTTGTCATTAAAATGTATGTGTAAATAAATGTTATATAATTTTTATATATGATATATATTTATGTTTGTTTATTTTTGATAGTTGTTATATTTTTTTAAGTTGTATTGTTTGTTTATTTATTTGTTTTTGGTTTTTTAGTGTAGTTTTTTAGTGTATTTTTATTTTTTTTATTTTATTAATTTTGTGATTTTTTTAAGTGATTCTTTATAATGTTTGGAATATGTTATTTCATTTTATTATTGAAAATAGTTTTTTTATGTTTAAATGTTATTTTTCATTATAGTTTATATGTATTTTATCGATGTTTGTGTTGTCGATATTATTTATATCGATGTTTTTGTTGTGTTATATTATATTTGAATGTTGTCGATATTTTTGTTATTGAAATATTTTTAAAGAATATCTTTTTATCGCTGTTTGTGTTATTTTTGTTTTGTGTATTGTGTGTCAGTATTTTTGTATACAATATTGTTGACTCAATATTTTTGTAGTTCGATGTTATAGGAGTCGTCGTATCAGTGATCCAGGAAGTGTGTGGGACAACAGTTTCAATTGCTCAGACAAGGATGTTTTTCAGCAGGACTGATGTATGTCTGATTACTACTACAGGAGGGCTGAATGACAGCTAGGTTTAAGATCTCACACTTCGGGGTCGATTCCGATCTCGGTCGGTAGGGCTCCGAATCGGATTCAGCTTTACCGGATCCGAGTCGGAGGCTGTGTTTCCGACCGATACGTACAGTCGTTCGAGCGAGCAAGTACGATGCGAGTGAACGTGAAATCACTGACTGACTCGTTTCCGGGTCCGAACCGCTCCGTCCGACTCGTGCGCACTCGATTCGTGGCGCGCAATGGAGATGTTTTACGACCGAGCCAGTACGATGCACGATCCGGACAGCCGGATCGAGTCGGAGCCTCCGACACGAAAAAACATCCGGACGCGGACTTCGGAGGTCCATGCCGGACCCCCCTTCACCCGTAGCCGTACGAGTCGGACACAGGGGGGACCCATGGGTCCCTCCTATACATGCGTGTACGGTGCAGATGGCACCAACGCGTACCCACTACAGGGGGCCCCCTTGTGCGCAACGTACCCATTGAGTCAATGGGAGCCCATGTACACGTCGTACGACCGGCTCCCATTGACTTCAATGGGAGTCCGACCGAACCGAGTCCGGCAGCATACGGCCGCATCGTACTTGTTTGGTCGGACTGCAGGGGTCCGGCTCGGTCGGAAAACAATCCGGATCCGGATCGGTTTCAGAGCTTTCCGACCCAGATCGGAATCGGCCCCTTCATTGTTAGTCTGGCGTGGGTGCTCCAGATTGGAGACAGCCCCAGTGCTACCTGCCCTGAGAAGCATTACTATATAAAAACTCGCTAATACAGACTCCGTTCTCCTTTATCCCTTCATCAGAACTATAGGGGAGGAATGTCTATAGCACAAGCATTTAAAATAGAATAATGATTGTTTATATAAGGATATCAGATGGACTTCATGTCACCAAGGATGCAATGCTCCAAACCTGACCTTTAGTTTAAAAAATGATTGCAGACCTCTTTCACTTCCGTTGATGAAATTCAAATGAAACACAAATGAAAACAGTGATTTGTAAAAGAAAAGTCCAGGACAGAGCACTGTGTCCTTGGAGTGATCTAGTAACCTTAGGTTTATGTATATTATGGTAGATGGAGTTTTTTTCCGTTACATATATACTTCAAGTGGTGTATGGACATTGCCTTTTCTGGCTCACTTTCTTGAATAAATGCAAATGCCTACAAATACAATGGGTGTGCATAGAAGTGGCTGTGGGCAGCAGGGTGATACGTGCACTGAAAGTTGTTTGATATCAAAGTGCAGCTGTGTTATTAGTGGAGGGGGAGGGATTTTGTTTCCTTTCTTGCACTAGGGCCTATGGTTTCCGTTCTATGCCACTGAGTAGGGTTTTAAGGTCAAGTATGTTGAACATAACTGGTAGGTCATGCAGAATCAGCATGCTGACTTACCTCTTATCCACAATTTCAAGTAAAGCATCTGATTCATTAACCAGCACAGTTTCAGTTGGGCATTTGTATTCATCAAAGTGTTCTTCAGCATCTAGCATCCAGTTTAAAATGAGAGCTTTAAGAAGACAGCTGCAGAATATTCAGTGTGGCCCACTTTTAATCATTATTAGAAAGGTCAGTTAGACAAATGCTAACTGAATGAATGGTCAGAATTTTTTTTGGATCAGAATATGTGGATTGGGTGTAAGATAAGGATTAAAAATTGGGACTCTAGTTGGCAGAGGTATGCACCCTGTCCAATTAGGGAATGCAATTCTAGTCACTTAAATCAGCCCATGCTCAACCTCTGGTAGCTTGGCACAGAGCAGTCAGGCTTAGCATAAGATGCAATGTGTAAAGCTGTTGTGCATACGTGGATACAGTAACACAATGAAAACACCACCAAAAAAGTCTCCCCAATGAGGTATGAAAATAGCGTCTCTTTTTCTCTTCAAAACAAGATAAAAATATAAGAACCCAATTAAAGCATCTCAAATTACAGATACTCAAGAATGTTCAATGCTGAAAGAGCCTTTGTGCTTTCAGTAGGTTCTTTACAGTTATGCTGGGGAAATGACAGTGATCCACGCCTTGGATTGAGAACAGACTTTCTGCCCAGGTCAGCGCAAAGCAGTACTTCTCGGGTTATTACAGTTAAAATGCAATGTCATGTTTGCAGGAGACTGATCTACTCGCTCCGTTCGGAGCCACCCGCGAGAGTGCTGGTGGGCGGCAGGGACCTCGTAAGTCCTGGAGTGCACAGTCCCTTTCTTGGGGGATTGCAGCGCTGCCGTTGGTCTCGGGATTGGGACCCTCATTGCTGGAGTCTCTCTTTGCTGGAGACGATGCAGTGATTGGATTCATGGAGGGCAGACGTGAGTCTTTCGTTAATGCGTGCAGAGTGCGCCGGGTCGTGCTGGACTGCCTCTGGGTGCTGCGGCTTCGGCGAAGTCGACAAACAGGATGGTCTGCAGTCATGCTGATGCACGTGGATAGCAGAGTCAGACTGGATTAGCAGAGCCTAGCAACAGCTGTTTCTGCAAATGAAATCTTTGATGGCCTGAGATTCCCTGAACAGGGTGCAAGCCAACAAACCCTTGGAAATACTTTGTTTGCAAAAGGTTGTAGAGACCACGTCCAGTCCTTCTCACTGCCCAGGTTAGAGGCAGCAGGCTGCAGACCAACACAGCAGAGCAGGTATCAAAGTGGCAGTTCCTCCTGTAGTCCAGCAATCAACAGGCAACAGGCCAACACACCGAAGCAGTTAGCAAAGTGGCAGTTCCGCCTGTAGCACAGCACCTCTTCTTGGCAGAGTCTCCTTAGGACCCCAAAGTGAACTAGTGAGAGGGAGGGTTCATATACCCAATACTTATACCCAAATGTGTCCTTGAAGTGGAGGTGACTGCAAAGCAAAGCGATTGTGGTGCACAAGCATCCTTTCAGCCCAGCTCTGTCTGCCAGCCTATCTGTGAGGTCAGGCCGCTGTCTATTCAGGTATATGTGTCAGCTCCTATACTCCCTCTTGCCCAGGAAGACCCATCAGTATGCAGATGAAAGCAGATGAGGCTGAGTGTCCTGTAGTTGTGGCTGTCTAGAAGGAATAACAAAGTAGCTGTCACCTCACCCCAGACATTTATTGAAGACAGGCTGTAAGGCACACAAGAGAGGTAAGAGCAGAGAAATGTCCACTTTCAAAAAGTGGCATTTCTAGGTAAGTAATTTGAGAACCAACTTTACCTCTAAAGAGAATTTGTCATTACCAATCCAATGATATAAAACATAAAGCAGCTACTCCTCTGCAATCAGGAACTGTACTTAAAAAGGGTATTTAGGGAATTCTTAATGTTAACTTATGAAAGGAGCAGGCCTCACAGTAGTGAATATGAACTTGAGGGGTTGTCACAAACAGGACATGTAAAACAAAAAGGTACATATCCTACCTTTTACTTACACAGCACCCTGCACTCAGGGCTACCTAGGGCCTACCTGAGGGGTAACTGATATGCAATACAAGGGGAGTTTAAGGCTTGGCAAGTACCTGGAAATGCCAAGTTGAGGTGGCAGCAAACTGTACTCACATGCCCTGCAGGGGTAGGACTGGGTCATGTTTGAAAGGCTACTTCTGTGGGTGGCACAATCAGTGCTGCAGGCCCACTAGTAGCATTTGATGTACATGCCCTGGGTGTATGGTATACCACTTTGCTAGGGACTTATAAGTGAACCAGATAAACCAATCATGGATAAACTAATTGTCATCCATTTTAAAGAAGAGAACTTGCACTTTAGCACTGGGCAGCAGTGGTAAAGTGCTCAGAGTCCTAAAGAGAGCAAAAATGAAGTTAAAAACAGGAGGTCAGAAAGCAAAATGTCAAGGGAGACCACCAGGTCTAGCAATAAGATGGCATGTCAAGTTTTGAATGTGCCTTGTGTTATTTCTTGCAAAAATAGCAATTGATGGACAGAATGCAGAACAATGTCTATCATTCACCCCAGTACAGAGATCTATGCCTAAATCCATCGTTTTTTCCTCCTCATGTCATTTGAGTATAAACCCAGCCAAATGTAAATCAGTCTTGACCCTGTCCCCATGGTAACAGTCCAGCCCGAACTGCCAGGCTAGGTCCTCCCTGGACCGGAAACAAGCATCCTGGGACCATTTTTGGGGCATCACTGCTCATCAGCCAGGCTTGCTAGTCTCTAGGGGCATGGAGAGCACGGACCCACATCTGGGCATACCCATCCCACTTGGGGAGACAAATGCAAAAAGAACAATTGATTGACAGATTGCAGAACAATGTCTAACATTTACCCCAGTACAGAGATCTGGGCCTAAATCCATCATTTTTTTGCTCCCCATGCCGGTCCTGTACTCACTGCGCCACTGGATTCAAGCTTGCCTTGCGAATGAGGGGTGATTCCCCGAAACTGGTCCCGGGATACTTGTTTCTGGTCCAGGGAGGACCTGGCCTGGCAGTTTGGGCTGGGCTGTTCCCATGTGGAGCAGGGTCAAGACTGATTTGCATATGGCTGGGTCCCAACTGGGGTGGCGTGGTGAGCAAAACAATTATGGATTAAACTCAGATCTTTGTGACTGGGGGTGAGTGTTTGCATTGTTCAGCATTCCGTCCATCATTTGTTCCTTTTTGTTTTGTCACCATAAGTAGGGAGGGTATGCCCAGATGTGGGTCCTATGCTCACTGCACCACTGGATTCATGCTAGACTGGCTGATGAGGGGTGATGCTCCGAAACAGGTCCCAGGATGTTTGTTTCTGATCCAGGGAGGACCTTGCCTAACTGTTCGGGCTGGACTGTTCCCATGTGGAGCAGGGTCAAGACTGATTTGCATATAGCTGGGTCCAAACTGGGATGGCGCGGTGAGCAAAACAATGATGGATTAAACCCAGATCTTTGTGACTGGGGGTGAATGTTTGCATTATTCAGCATTCCATCCATCATTTGTTCCTTTTGCTTTTGTTTTATTTCTTGGTAATTTTGCACAGGAGGCCAAGTCCACCAGACTCACTGAGGCTGGCAGTCCAGTCACAGCAGCACCAGCGGTCTGACCGCCCCATTACAGGTTGGGCGGTCGGACCTCCATTGCACCGCTACAACTGCCATGGATCCATGATCCCTGGCGGTGGTGTGAGGTCACAGTGTGCTTGGCGGAGCTGCTGCAGCCCCGCCAAGCATATTACAAATTTCCTCACTGCCAGCTGTCTCATGGTGGTGAGCCTGCCATGAAACTGCTGGTGGTTAGGAAACTTAGAGGGCCCTAAATGGAACTCTGGTGCCTCGCTGCATGGGGTGCATGCAGGGGGCACATGGTGTGCGCCCCTGTCTGCATGCACTCCCTGTTCCAGCACGGCATGGACTGTACAGTCCATGCTGTGCTGGAACATGCTGTGGCTGACCCACGGAGCTGCCTTCCTAAGGCTCTCCTATGAGCCTTTGGAAAGGAAGCACCATGGCCAGCCACAGCAGCCGCAGGAGGACCGCCTGCCCAGATTACAACTTGTAATCCGGTGGGCGGCCAGCGGTCGACTTTGGTGGTGCAAGAGCGGGGCGGTTGCGTGCCATCCCACTCCCTCACCACCAAAGTCATAATCAGGCCCTAAATTGACTTCAGTAAAAACCAAGAATGGATTTACCAATTAAGATTTATATCAAGTGTAGAGAAACTCTTGAGCCAGGCACTACATTTCCATAATAGGCATTAACCTTATGGTATCTACTGCATAAGATTCTGAGGTGCCCAAAGCCCTTACGCCCATGTTTCCTTTCACAAAGTAACTAAAGTTCACATTGTAAAACATGCAAATATTACTATCTTGTACACGTAAAACCATACAAATTTGGTAATTGAATTTCTAGACTAGTTTTGGGTAGCGCTGAACCTGGATCCAGTATTGTGGGTGTATCTATAAAATGAGACTATAGATACTCTGAAGTCCAACAAGCCACAATACAGTGAAAAGGACTGGGTGTTTCCGAACAAGATGGTGCCCATACTGACAGCATCATGATGAAGTCCTGTGGTCTCTCTAACTGATTTGGATCAGGGGAGTCCCTGTGAGTGAAAGACTTGACTTCTGATGAAAGACTATTTATTCTCACCCTATGCCTTGCAAAGACTATAGGGGTGATTACAATGGTGGACGAACTTAAGTCCGTCCGCCATCGTCACAGGGATTGGGACCGGCTGCCTATATGGTGGCGGTCCCGCACATGAGATTACAATGCGACTGCCACTGTGGCGGTCGCATTGTGCTTGTTTACCACTGCAGCGGGTGCTGCTGGCTGCAGCACCCGCCGCAATGGTAAAAATGCATATTGTGCATTTCCCTGCACTACGTGGCAGGCACCACGCGGTGCCTGCCACCTGGTGCAGGGAACTGTAGGGGGGCACCAAAGGTGCCCCCCAAGAGCAAATTCAACATGCCCCTGCACAAGGGGGGCCCGCAACGGTCTCCCAAAGTACATCCCTGTCAGCCTTTCAATGGTGGTTGAACCACCATAGACAGGCTGGCGGGGATACAGCATCCAAATCTGGTGGGCGGTGCCTGCTAGGAACTGCCACCATTTTGTGGATGCGGGGTGGGTCCGACAGGCAATCATAACGATTGCCTCTGTTCGACCCATGGTGGACGGGCTTTCCGCCAGCCAGGCACACCACCTCCCATCCTGATCTGATGGGTGGAAAAAGGCCTTACGATGGCGGTGAATCCGCCACCGGCAGCCTGCCAGTGGTGGGTTCACTGCCATTGTAATCACCCTCTATATCTCAAGTGTAAGAGTGGGCTAGATCTTGGGGTTACTGCTATCATTGACCCAATTATAAGAGACCCTTTTTTGAGAAGTGTTCCACTACTCTCCAGCTATGTTCACTCCCTAGAAGTACCACAACAATCATTCATACATTTGTACTGCATGATAAATGTGACTAATTTGTGTATTCCAACAATGTAACTGGGTGAAATTGAGTTGCACATTTTTGATTTTAAAAATGACTCAATTACACAGACAGATGATCCCCAAAAAACAGATGAAGTATTTTAGTAACTCTGTTGCAGACAGGGCACCACGAATCTTGAGTGCAAAAGAAGAGCACAAGAAGTGCCGGCAGTAGAGTGCTTAATTTGTGTCATTGGCTGCAGGTAGTGGGCACCAGCACTCATTTCTTGGATTGGGAATGATTTCTTATCATCTGAGTTTGACCCAGAGCAACAGGGAGAAAGACAGAAAAGGGAGAAAGAAGGAAGAAGAGAAACACAGTATCAAATGGAGAAAGCCTGGCAGAAAAAGAGCCTTTGAGATTGAGCTAAAGAGGAGGGCAGAAGAAAGTCACATTAGTTGGAATCAAGACTAGGTGACCATTGCATTTGTAACCGCTGGCATTTGCTGGTGGATACTTAAGCCCAAATACCTTTTTAATTAAGAACCCATTGTTGACATATAAAAGGGCTGGGAACACAAAAAAGTAAAACACTGTCACTCCTCACCATCTCTATCACCCTTCATCTGGACTTCAGGTTTTCAGAAGAATATATCACCTACATCGGGCCTTGCATCACAGACCAGACCCAAAGAAACCAGCTTTGCCCATCATAACGTCGTTTCTCTGGCTCAGTCTGAAGGAAAAGATTCTGGAGTTTTAAGGTTGAAATCTGTCACTTTGTGGGAAGGACACAGTATTAATTTCTGCAAAGATGCTGTCGCTGCTACACTTGAAAACAGAAAAACATTTAAAGAAGTCAAAAATGTATTACTAGAACATACAATCACATGATGATGGAGGATTTGCTTTATACCAGATGAAAAGAAAGTATGTGCAGCACCTCTATGAAATACTAGGAATTCTTGACATTTCTTGAAAACAGAAAGGAATACAACAGGTCATACTGAAATAAGCAATGTAAATCCCACAAGGATTTTAGACATGTTACAAAATACAGGATTTGGAGTTACACATGATTGTACTGACCAGAAGACATGTCCTGGTTAAGATCCAGCTCATAGACCATTTATAAATAATAGCATTGCATGTCTTTTTGGAATGCTTCCAAGCCGGTGAACAATGGTACTGCCCTAATTAAACAAAGGAAGTGGTGATAGCACTCTGTTCCAGCAATTTATTTTGCCAGTGAGGATATTGAGATATGTGTTTGTAAAACAACTATTACCTAAGGCACATTTTACTTAATTTATTAACTTCAGAAAGATGAAAGTCTCGAATTGTCCCACCTTCATCTGAACCTGTGACATGTAGGTAGTGTTAGGGATTTTTTGTGTGTTCATGTTTTTCAGCATTTAAAAAAAAATATTTTTATTGATTTTTTCATTTGCAAAAAGCCAGAAAAAGGTTAATTAATACGTCATGACATTTTCTTCATAAGAAATAAATAACACATCACGTATATGGAGAGAGAAGAGATAAAATACAGAATTCATTCACAGATATACAAGAAATATCAAGAAATAGCAGCTTGAATCACCTCGTAGGTTACAATTGATAGAGGAAAAAAAGTGCATGTGCAATAAATAGGGTGATAATTACAAACTTCATTAGTATAAAAAGGACTAAGGCGGTCATTACGAGGCGGTCGGACTTTCATCCGACCACCATCGTTGCGGGGATCGGGACCAGCCGCCATGCATGCGGCAGTCCCGCACTCCAAATTAGGATGCGACCGCCACCATGGCGGTCGCATCTTGCAATTTAACATTGCGGCGGGCGCTGCTGACTGCAGCACATGCGGCGATGTTAAAAATGCATGTGCTGCATTTCACTGCACTACGTGGCAGGCACCAAACGGTGCCTGCCACGCAGTGCAGTGAAATGTAGGGGGGCACCATGGGTACCCCCCCAGTGCACAGCCACCTCTCCCAGCACAAGGGTGGCCTGCAACAGGCCCCTAAAACCAATCTCTGCCAGCCTTTCAATGGCGGTTTACCCGCCACGGAAAGGCCAGCATCCTAATCTGGTGGACGGTGCCTGCTAGGCACGGCAAACATTTTACTGATGCTGACTGCTCTGCCAGGCAATCGTAACGATTGCCTGTGGCTGATCCATGGCGGGCGGACTTTTCACCCGACACGGTCACGGTCAGATTCCCCCTGCCATCGTAATGTGGCGGGGGGAAAATTGCTTTCCGATGGCGGAAGGCCTGCCACCGCAATGCTGGCCATGGTGGGCATTCCGCCATCATAATGACCCCCTAAGTTACGTAGACCCTTCCTGGCACCTGGCTTGGTTGTCCACACGTCAGCCCACCAACACTTTATTTGAATGCCAGCTATTAATTAACCAAGCTTCTAATTGGGGCCCAGATTTTTTGACCAAACTCTCTTTTTCTTCGACCCCTTAGCATGTACACTGAAGTTCGATATTATAGATAGCCAGCAATGTAGACCGCCAGTTGGAGAAAGTAGGAGGGTCAGTGCTTATCCATTGAGAAGTAACACATGAGCGAGCAATAGCCATTGCAATGAACAACAAGCCTATCGCTGGCCTAGCTCTTTTGTTTAACTATGTGCTATCTAATAACCCCAAAATAAAAAGAGTTGGGGTAATTGATACAGAAAACCCTAAGACCTTAGTTAGGAAAGCCTCAAGGTCCTGCAAAAAGATATCCATTTTTGGGCAAGAATAAAACATGTGTAAGGTGTCAGCAGCAATTAGGCCGCATCTATTGCAGTTCCCTCCTCTCCCTCCAGCCCATTTAGCTACCTTTGCTGTAGTGTAATACAAATCGAAAACGGACATAAAATGCCGGCTTCTGAGACTCCCAGTTAATAGCACCTGGTTTGCCAGTTCCAGTGAGTCCTCAATATAAATTGCTTCCCTTCCAAGGCTATTTTCCCATTTCGCTTTCTGGATATCAATATCATCTGGGGAAGCTTGAGTTAAAATTTGATAAATCTTCCCAATCCGGGGCTCACTATCTCCACCAAGGGAATCCTTTCTAATATCAGATTTATCCTACTCTCATTAACACCAAGAAAGCTCTGTATCTGAAGATATTTAAAAAAATCTCTTTTATCCACCCCAAACTTTTCCTGCAGATTCGTAAATGACAAGAGCTGGCCTCCCCTACACAGATCACCCAGGGAGCTAATTCCTTTTCTCCCCCGTCTAAAAGTAACTTGGTCCTGAAAAATTGGTGGAAGTAAACCCAGAGCGAAGAGTGGAGTATATGCATTCAGATTTGAAATCTTCAATTTCCGCCGTTCCTGTCTCCAAACTTTGTAAACCGCTTTTAATATTTTAAATTTTGTTTTTTTATAATAGCTGGGTTCAAGCATCCTGACCAGACAGCCCTTAGCTTCAGTCCCCAACCCTATTTCACATATTGTTGGTCTGGCTTCCTCTGGAATTTCAGCCTTATCCCCAGCTAATAGGATACCCATGTGTTGTAAAATAGATGCCCAATAGTAGAGAAAAAAGCTGGGAATTGCCCAGCCCTGCGCTGTTTTGGAAGGGTCATCCATTTGGACGCCCTTCTTGGTTTACGGTACCCCCATAAGAATCTCTGACAGATCCTATCAATCCTTGCTAAGGAGGACGAGGAGAATTCTAAAGGACCCGTTCTAAAAATGTATACAAACTTTGGGAGGACCAACATTTTAATAACATTACTTTAACCACATAAATAAAGGTGCAAATGATCAAGCCTTTCCAGTTTTTTACTCACATTATCCATTATTGGAATAATATTCGAATAAGGGATTTTATCTATGGCAGCTGTGATCTTAACCCCCAGGTAGATTGCCTCTTGAGCGATCGAGAGACCTGCAGTTTGAGCAATTACGGAGCAGAGTATCTGTGTTTTCTCCATATTTAACTTATATCCTGATAGGGTACCAAACTGTTCAGCTAAGAACTTTAACTCTGGAATTGCTGAAACAACATCTGTAGTGAGCACTGCGATGTCATCCGCATACGCCAATGCTTTATAGTCAATATCATTGACCTTCACCGCCTTGATATTTATGTCCAGCTCCAATTTTTTGTAAAAAAGGGTCAACATAGAGGGCAAAGAGCAAAGGAGAACACGGGCACCCCTGCCTCGTACCTCTACTAATATTGAACTCCTTTGAGTTCTGCCCTGATATGCAGATTATGGCTTTTGGTGAAAGATATAGGGGCATATTATCAAGGGCCTTATCTCCGCTTTTTTGGCTTTAAAAGCCAAAAAAGCGGAGATAATATTTTCGCCCTATTTACAAGGCAGTGCTAACATGCATTAGTGCATGTTTGCAGCTTTTTTACCGACGCCTCGCTTTGCATCTCTAATGAGATGCAAAGTGGGCGTTTCTACACATAACAACATGTAAAATATCGCTGACTTCACATCGCGATATTTACAAGCATTTCCCTGACACACATAGCGATAATAAAATCCGCGCTAACCGCGGTTATCGCCGTAAGCTAACGTCTGATAATTTTCAGACTTAGCTATCTTTATTAAGGGGGGTGGATTGTCGTGCTACGACCACCAGGGGATATTTTCAAGGTTTCCCCTATCGCTGCAGGAATATCGCTGGATTTCCAGCGATATTCCTGCATTTCGCCACTATTCCTGGAATTTATATCGCCTTGGAGAAACGCGTTGTTAATAACGCGCTATCCAGGCGATACATTCCAGCAATAGCCGGCGATAACTGAAATAGCGCTAAGCGCGCTTAGCGATATTTTTCTCCGTTTGTTGGTAATATGCCCCATAATGCCTTAATTGCCTAGATAAATTCTCCACATATTCCCTTCCACTGCAGGACAGACCACAGATACCGCCCGGAGACCCTGTCGAAAGCGTTCTCAGCGTCCAACAGGAATACCCCCAGCTGTGATTCCGTGGCCTGAGCCCAGTCAAGGAGGGCTATAACCCGGCGGACATGATCTGTCGTGTCCCTGCCGGGGATGAACGCATGTTGGCGGAGTGATACCAGAGGGATGATGACCTTACCCAACCTGGCTGCGAGTATTTTAGAGTAGATTTTACTATCACAGTTTATAAGTGATATGGGTCGATCCGATGCGGGGGTCAGGCCAGGCTTCCCCCTTTTTTTAAACACAACTATAGCTGTCTTCTGCCATGAACTGGGGGCATATCTCCTTTGGGCCAGCTGGAAGATTTGCAGTATCTCTTGCTGCAATGATTTTGAAAATGCCCTATAAAACTCTAGGGGAATGCCGTCGGGGCCGGTAGCCTTACCGAGGGCTAAAGAGGTTAAAGCAGTCTCTAGTTCTTCCCAAGTAATCGGGGATGCAAGGATTTCATTTTCTGCATATGGGACCTTCTTCGTTTCTAGATCCTTCAAAAAGTCTGCCAGAGATCCACCCCCCTGGTGGAGTCACTCCCTCAGTATACAATTGTTCATAATAAATTTTTTTTAAATGTAATACTTCTATTGGAGAATCTTGAATTTGGTCTAAGTGATCTTTAATTTTAACAATTCGATTCGTCACCTCTCATTGTTGTAGGCGTTTTGCCAGGACCCGCCCGGTATTTTCCCCCAATTCATATAATTCAGCCCTATGCTGAACATATTTAGCTGCCACCTCTGAACCGAAATGTTGATGTATTTTAGATTTAATAATCGCAATTTCCTGTTGACACTCCTCGATATTAAGCCCTTTACTTACTTTCCCCATAAGTTCAAGCTCCTCCATTTTTAACTGCTCAAACCATTTCCCAGTTTCCTTCTGCAGAGCTTTATGTTAGGAGATGGAGAAGCTCAGGGTCTCTCCTCGAATCCCCACTTTAAAAGTATTCCAAACTATAGTATCAGAGGATGAACCTCTGTTAATATCAAAAAATTCGGCAATCCACTTAGCCATATGATCCCGATATAATTGATCACCCAAGAGTTTTCTTTCGAAGGTCCAAGACCTCTGAACCCTAGTAACACCGGTCAATGAAACTTTGACTATTAAAGCATTATGATCTGAGATGACCCTTGGATAGCTCTCCAATTTAGCTATTTTGACTAGTTGGTCAGAGACAAAAAAAGAATCCAGCCGGACCAATTTATTATGAGGAGCCGAATAGAAGATGAATCCTGGATCCGCTGATCTATACTTGTCCCAACTATCAATCAGACCCTGTTCTCTCACCAAACCTTGCAGGGCCTTAAAGACCCTTACCTTCCTGCCCTGATATGGTAGATCAGCATTTATATTAAAATTGCTATCTAAGTGAATATTAAAGTCTCCACAGAGGATCAAGGGATGTGGCCATAGGGCAAGTTCAACACTTAGATAATTCAATATATCAGGATCATCTAAAGTAGACCCATAGATAGAGCAAATTGTAATAGTCATTATTAGCTGGAAATTTATATTCCACTAGGGCCCATCGCCCCAGCTTATCTTCCTTAACTCTCTTGCAAAGCCCCAAACCGTATCTTGCAAGGATTGTGACCCCTCTTGTGGTTGTCCCCTGCCGAGTGCATGCTAACATATAAAAACCTAAGTCCCTCAGCCACCATTGCTTGCTCCAGGGTATGTGAGACTCCTGAAGATGGACTACATCAATCTGCATATAGCGAAGGTTCTTAGCCAGCATGCCCCTTTTTTTATCATTGAGGCCACATGTATTTCATGAACAAATACAAATTTTACCCACCATCCTTGTGTTGGCAATTCTCAATGTCAAATCTTTCCATCAAGTACATTGGATTACAATTAATCATAGAAATCATTTCAAGCTTCCTTAAGCATATACAAACATCATGACATATATTAAACAGAAAACAAATCAACCTCTGCTTGCCCCCTACGCCTTTCCTCCCCCTTCCCCTTGACCTACACCCCGATCCCCTCCCCCTTCCCCCCCTGGTCCCCACCACCCTTCACTAACGGCTAGACCTAACATGTCCGGTGATGGAGAGGGAGCCCTCCCGTATTCCTGCCCCAGCCAAAAAAACAAGCATTGGCATAGCCAATAGGTCTCGCCTTTGGGACCTTATAAGTATTTAATTCTGCAGCACAATATCCTTGGTGCAACATCAACTGTTGCATCGCTAAACACTTATAATGTAGGGAAACTATGCTGTCACAATAAGGCACATTTAGTCCCAGTAAGTAAACAGGCGAAGATTGTGTGAATTGCAAAAAATACGGAGCTCTCCATTTCCTATTCTCCCCTTCCTCGGCACCCCAAGAAATAGGTTGAAAATAACACTTATGACTCTTGGTATATGTTCATAAAAAACGGTGAGCTTTGGGAGATGCATAACTTTTAGACTTAACAGAAATGAACGCCGTTGTCAAAGGAGGAGAACAAAAAAAAAAGGAGAAAAAAAAAACCACCCCACTACTATACACTGCAACAGCAAAGAAATTAGGGAATTTACATACATAGATCTATAGCAAGATTTCAAGTAAGGAGCACATTGAATACATCTGAAATCGGATGATACATAAAGGGAGTGGTGAAAACACAGAAAATTTATTTTTTATAGGGATTGAAGTTGAGGTGTTTAGAAACAGCTTACCAATTCAAGCATTTAATGCCATCTAGGATGAGGCTATACACCTGCAAGGATTGGGGGCGGGGGAGGCATAGGGGAGAATAGATGGTGTAACAGTGCATCAATTTATGTATCTTGGTGGTCTGTGGGTATGGTGTCCCCAAGGGGGGTGGGGGGGATGTGCGTGTACGTGTGTGTACACACACACTGTATGGCTTTGCCAGTACCAGAGATATAGATATCTCCGTTCCAAATATGTTCATAGCTGGGGGTAGAACTTTCCTAGTAAGATAAGCGGATGAAAGTCTGGCCTGCCTGTTGCCAGACAGGGTAGGTGCAGTCAGCACTGCACACAAGGACAACCCGGTGCCCAGCTGAGAGTTCAGAGGTAGGGTGGTCAAACACCTATTTTCTGTGCATTTACACCATTGCTCACAATGAGCAGCTACAGGATGTCACCTGTCCCGCTTTTTGGTACTCGCAGGTGAAGCAAGAGGGGGAGGGGCGTTGTAGCTGCCAGGCAGGGCACCTTGGATAGCCTGCCAGACTATCCAACTCACACTATTCCCGCTGCTTTATAGATTTTAAGACAGGTGCGTATCAGTGAGAGAGGGGAAACCTGCCGCATAAGAGGATGCTGAAAAATGCAGCATGTTCAATTGTAATAATAAAAATACAGAATGCCACCACCTGCTGTAAAACAGCCTGAATGTGTGATTTGAAACCATGCTGGGGTCATGCAAAGGAAATATGCCTTTGGTATATATTTAGTCCATTAAGCCCGTTTCAGAGTGCCTGTATGTTGTCGGATTAGCGGCCAGTGGCACAGTCAAATAATGATTTGCAAAAGCTTAAAGTTTTCTACAGTAGGAGACCTGACCCAGCAACATACTACTACTTATCGCAAACGTTACACATCTTAACTATATATATTTACCACCACGTTGCCATTTGGTCAATAAGCCATTTTATTGCCCACTGTCCACCTCAGGGTAATAGGTTTTTTTTTATCCACGTGCTTATTAGTGATCTTAAAACATTCTAACCAAAATAACCCTCGTCTTGACAAAAAGGGAGCACAAACAAATTAAAAAGTGATTGCTCGAGAGCACACGATGCCTAGTAGAGAGGCAGGGATTAAATAAGATGCCTCTTGATTTCAGTTTCCAACTAGCCTCCTAAATCACAATTGTTGTGAACGTGATGACGGCAAGCTTAAGGGACTATCCTCGACAGAGAAAATGAAACTGTGTTGTTGACCTGCCTAGCTATAGAGGAGTGTTCATTTCTAGCATAGTAGGTGCAGTTGTACAAATGAGATTTGTAGTTCCGTAGTTATGGTCTCCCTGCAAGTGAGCCAGTCAATATTTGATTGCTGCAGTCACCCTGTATTGAGCACGTTTCTAAGTTCCACCAATATTTTCAAATTAGTAAAAGGTCTGAGTAAATTTCATGAACTTTTTCATGTGTGTTCTATAGCAGTAGGTAGTTACAGAGCAGTATCTATGAATACTGACTTTTTCCATTAGTGTTTCAGAATTTGACTATTTTACTCCAAGCGAATAACCGAGTTGTTCTTCCTGTAAACTTATTTCGAAAATAGCAGCAACGAGCAGTCGTGAATTACTCCATGTGGTAAACATACGGAAGCCAAACAGTAGGACTCGATACTCATTAGCGATATGAGTAATCTATCCGAATTACATTCGGAGATTACTTGATTTAGAGAATGTGGTTAATGAATTCAATCCATAAATGTACCCAGCAACTCAGTCCATATCTCCTTAACAAACGTGCGTCTAGTGTTTCCACGCGCACGTGTACGGCGAATGCATAAGTAAGTTGCAGACACCGCCTACACCTTCCCGCCATATTTAAATTTTCACCCAAAAGGTGCTCTTGCTGACTGCCTACAACAGATGCAATTTCAACAAGAACGATTGAGAAATGGGGGCTAAAGAAGAGAGCCCTGAAAGTACCCTCCCCCCCAACTCAGTATTTACCTCGAATAAAAGGGGTTTTCATGCGCGAAAAGAGAACCTCGACACATGGGTTATAGTTACCTGTACAGATCATATCCTGCTGCTTTACTGGAGCCCCGACTCGGCGTTGTTGCGTGTTCGGAAAGTTTTGCAAAGCGCAGCACAACTCCATGCGACACTTGGGAATTGTCTTCTTTGGCGCGCTTTACCGGGGAACAACCTTGGGTTTCTTCGGAGCAGGGCATGATTCAATATTTAAAACAGGTAGGGGAAGTGAAACGTAAAACGCCTAAAAATCACCCGAGTGCTCCCTTCTTGGGCCGCCCGTGAACTAAGCCTCGTCAGTTTTAGCTTATATTATAACACAGGACTTGAGGCGCGAATCTCAAATTCTTCCGGTTCATGGCCCAGCCAATCCAACGGTTGAACATCATCTCAGAGTGGCTGGGACTAGTATTAAGTAATAACAAGCGCGTGCGCCTCGCATGGCAGCAGGGGGAGGGGAGAAAGGACGGGGCCTGCGCGATTCCCTTGCGGGAGCGAGCAGCAAGGCGCGATAATTGCTACCATATGGCGCCAGCTGCTCGCTCCCGGAAGTGACTCGCCAAACGTGCACGCGTTGCCATTGAAGGCAATGGAACGCGTGCACGTTTTTGGCTGAAAAGCCGGATCGATTCCAAAAGGTCTTTTTTCCTACGCAGCGCATGCGCGCTGCGTAGGCGAGACCTAAAAATGCTATTGCTAGTGCTCAAAATAACAAAGAAAACAGAAGAGAGGAAACACCACAGATATATGGTAAGAGCGAAAAAACCAGAAACATAGCTAATTCCCTCCAACATACATAGAATTTCCTCAAGGGATTGCAAAAACTCCTAAGCTAGAATCTCTGATAAAAAAAGTGAGGGATTGCCCTCCAAATTACTTTAAGTTTGGCCGGATTCAATAAAAACACCTGAGCTCCCTTATTCTGAAAAGGTTGTATCAGCTGGCGAAGTCGCCAGCGGCGTTCTACTGTCGAATGACAATAATCAGGCCTCACAAAAACGGTATGACCATTAAAAGACCGTTGTCGGTCCGGGTGGGCTAGATCATAAATTGCTTGGTGAAGGAGGAAGTTCCCTACATAGATCAAGATAGCGCGAGGTTTATTCCCTGCTGACAATGAAGATTTCTTTTGCTTGAATAAGAACCTGTGAGCACGCTGTTTTTTTTTTTAGCCCAGTCCCAGTTCCCCAGCTCAGGAAGTGCCCCTTTCAAAAGATCAAAAGTGAATTCTAAAGCATCGCCCCCCTCTGGAAGGCCCAAGACCCTCAAGTTATTGCATCTCATTCGATTTTCAAAGTCCTCCAGCTTCCAATGGGAGTCTTACATTTGATTCTCCAATGA
Source organism: Calotriton arnoldi (assembly GCA_963921515.1). Lineage (NCBI taxonomy): Eukaryota > Metazoa > Chordata > Amphibia > Caudata > Salamandridae > Calotriton > Calotriton arnoldi. Next base: position 224,630 of record CAWUFW010015090.1, on the reverse strand, counting down.
CACTGTCATCTCTTTATGGGTTGAGGCTTCATTTTCCAGCACATTGACTCTGCTTTCTACCTCATCCATTCTTCCCCGAAACTCGGAGCAGGTCTTTGAGATCTTACGAATGTCCCCCTGCATCTTCCTGCATGCTGTCTGGACCCCCGACTTTCAATGTGCGTTTCATCTCTATGGGCCATGATACTTTGGTATATAGAATCCAAAGAGACAGGTTCAGCTTCACCTGCATTGCTTCCAGCTGTGGCCATGTTGCCTTCTAGAACTGGGGAGATAGAGTAATCCCAGAGAAGACCCTGAGTTTTCTTTTCCTTTTTACTACCTCTGTCATGAAGTTTCCTCCCCTTCTTAATTGTGGAAACAGCAGCTGAGGTTTCATCTTGCCCCCCCCATTTGAATTACTGGAGTCCGATACCTGATCTTGACCATCTGAATCGGACCAGTCTGAGATGTCAGATAGGGAAAATAATTTATCTCCACCTTCTGCCTCCGCCCCTCGGTTGATAGCAATTTCTCCTCTTGACCCATCCACTTTAGCAGAGAGACCGGCCGGTTAAGACATCTCATTTCCCCCTGCCATAGGAGCTCATCTTAATTCTGTTGCAGAGATAGCCCCCCTTACCACCAGAACCTTCTGGAACCTGCGCTGCCTCTTGCCCCTCTATACTGCTATGAGTTAGAGTTTGGCTCACCTCAGAGTCCGAAGGTGTCAGTTGTAGCTGTGCCCAGAAAGTGCATCTTCCACCTGGTGTAAACTGCTGGATCCGGCATTTTGAGCTTGTGGGGCCAGGCTTGTGGGGAGGGCTGATCTAACACCGGTAAGGCTTTCCTTTTAGGGGTCTTCCCTGAATCCCTCATAGTGGTGCGGGGGATTTCTTAAAAAAATTAGGCCAGATGCCTTCCGTTTCCACTACACCAGGTCTTCTTGGTGAACAGCCCTGGTCCACCTTTGCTGTGAGCTTCTTAGCGACTGCTACAGTCTCCATGCGGGTTTTGACTGTTTTCGCCTTGGCTGAAGGCAACACCGCTAATAAAAGGCAAGGCAACACTGCTAATAAAAGAGACCGCCCACCAGGCAGAGCGGCTCCAAACACGGCAGACCAGGGCCACCCGGACCCAGAAAGCACCAACAATCCTCGCACAGTGTTTCGTATGTCCGGCGGCAGTGCTCACCTTTCCCCAGAACATGCTGATCACAAAGAGGGCTGGAAAACGCGGTTAGGGAGCGTCTGTAGTGGAGGGCTCCCAGCGGTCGCAATTAGACAGCTGCCATCTTGCCGTCCGATTTGACACAATTGTTTTTCAGCATTTTTAATAAAGTGGACAATTTAGTTTTACACTTGATCGCATATGTATACAGTGATATAGTAGCATTGTCGTTAAAATAAATTTCCCTTGGGGTATAGGAGTGTGATTTTCAAACCCTAGCCTCAGTCTGGGCCTAGCAGCCATTTTTTTCAAAATGGATGTCTTCCCTGTTTTCCTCCTGCACATTTCACTGTTTGTTATTTCTGCAGCACACAGTCAAGAAGAGTCATGTTTGTTTATTTCCATTGTCGTTGTTCATGCTGTTCTCGATTAATCTTCCCTGGACCAGTCACACAACTGTATCTTTACTTTATCTTTCCCCTGACTCACTGTACCCTATTCATTCATAATAGTTTGCTGTTGTTCATGTATCTACTTTGTTCCACCTTCTCCGGATCACCTTAGCATAAAGTGGACAGAATCAATATTGATGTAGTGGAATAGTGCTTAGGTGGTAGGGCAATATGACACTTAATAAAACTTTTCTCTGATTTGCCTAGAATGCAAACATTTTACCATGTCACAATGATTCTGAAGTTTTAATAATTTTTACATGTGAAAGTAATGTATAAAAACGTTCAATTTTGGGGGAAAACCTTCTTGAGAACTTTTCCATGCTGCTAGGGATGCTGTACGTCTCTCTCTTGATTTTGCTTCCCACTTGGTACACTTTGCACTTATCTGTAATGTCATATTTACTGAGAGCTTTCATGGCAATTACTCTGTACTGCATCTTTTGAATTTTTGTAATGAATTCTGTGCCGCATCTTTTGAAAATTTTCAATGAATTGTTTAAAGTATGCTGCTGATCTCGCCCTCAGCTACAGAATGGGCCCTGTTACTTAATTGAATGTATTTCTGATATTTTTGATGTGTTGGGAGGTGACTTACCTCAGGGACACATTTCTGCAAGAAATTGAAGGCTTGACAGACACCACCTCTGATTGATCTAATTGTGGACTTTCTGTTGAGGTAATTGTGGGGGTCCCCTGCACCCACAATAACAGAAAGCTCTCTGAGGCTGATGGGCAAACCACCTGTTCAAAACACTACACAAATATGGTGCTGAGCTGCCCAGTTTTTGCTTGCAGCTAACAAGGCTGTCTGTGAAGGATCAGGGAAACTAAATATGCTGCGCTGGCTGCTCATGCCAAATAGAAAACAATAATCTCCATTTTGCTCAGGACGGTGCAGGGCACCGAGATTCCCCAAAGGAGTCTCCACGAATGAGCCGAGAGACTGTTTTTCAAATAAGCACTTAAACAATAAACGGGTTCAAGCAGGCTTTCTTCAGAAAACGATAAATCTCTAAATCTGTGTCATTTTCAAACTGTCAACTGAAGATTCGAAGTCACATTTGAACAATAGTTAAAACATTGTAAAGGAATGCCAGCATCGGTTCTTCATAGTCTTAACCTTTGCGGCTTTCAACAGAATTGACAGTGAACTGAATTAATTATTAGCCCTTCACCGTGGAGACACGGACACAAATCCTGCTCAGAAGACAGAGGTAATGAGACTGGCGGCCTCCTTCGAGTCCCCAACGTGCTCTAATCCCCAGCAAATAACCACCTGTCGTACTGTTTTGGCTTTCTTTGCAGGCTAGAAATCCGAAAAGTCACTATTGGCTCCAATCAAAAACGAACTCCTTGCCTCTGCTGTCTGTGGTTGCTGTTTGCAAGGTTGAAGCAATGTCAGAGCTGCAAACAAATCCCCTTAGCAGTTTCTCGGGGCTTATTTCCTCACATAGGGTTATTGCTCAGAAGAGGCCTACACTGGGATACACACAGAGCATGCCTTTCACAGGACTGTCCAAAGATGTGCTTATATATATATATATATATTTTAAATTATAGCTGAATCTGGTTCTGAAGAAGTTGCATGAAATTTCATAAACCACTCTGTCCACTTACTACACACTGGCACAGATCTGCAAGTCAAAAACACAGCTGGCTGGTAAACTTCTTCGCCACGCTAGCAGAATTTATGGATAACACATCTAGTTACCCACAACAAAACCTCAACTAAATTTACACTGCTGCCTACAGATTACAGCTCAAAGACAAAACCAAACCAGAGCATGTGCGATCAAATGCTTTAAATCACAGTTAGAAGGCGCAGAATCCCGTTGGTTTTGCGAGGCCATTTTACTAGCGCTATGCAATAAAGAATAACATCACATAACATAACATAGCATAACGTAACATAACATAACGCAAGGCAAAACTTCCAAAAGCATCAAGAAAGCTTGCAATTTAGTTTCAAGTATCTACTAGTTGAATACTACTTTTTATGCTTTCGAACATTTTCTTATAGAGTTTTATAGGCAACAGGCCTCGCCATATTTGCTTCAATTATGTCCACCCCATCGACCATCAATGTTCCTGTGACGGTTTTGGCCCAAATAATAAAACATTTTTACATGGATCAAAACAGTAGGGTAGTGCTAGATGTTTAAGCAATACATTCCATTGGCATTCATCTGTTAAACAATGCATTTTGGAATTACGCACCTTCCAATCGTTGTTTGACCCTCGGATATATTTGTTTCAAAGATGCCCATACTCAAATAGGAGCTTCCTTTGCACTATTCCAAGAGAAGAAGAAGAAGAATATTTTCATCACTGTTAGTAATTCCTGCAATGTTCTAAGCCCACGTGATGTATACAGGACTGTAGTCACATGACATTTGCTGTGCTTGTACAGATGAGCATTTGCTCATAGAGGGCCAATAATGAATTTACAAAGGTTGTGTTACCTTTGGTTTCAGAGATCCGCACCAGGAAGTGTGGGTATTAGATCTGACAGCCTTAGGGTGTTCTTCCCTCCAACTATTTGCAGTCTGCCTCCACTATTTCTGCCCTCGTTTTTGCTGGCTTTGCTAACCAGTTCTAAAGTGCAGGTGCTCTCTCCCTAAAACATGGTAATGTTGGTTCATCCCCAATTACCATATTAATTTACTTATAAGTCTTCAGTATAGTTCACTACATGTGTCCAGGGCCTGTAAATTAAATGCTACTAGGGGCCACAGCACTTATTTTGCCACCCACTTAAGTAGCCTTCAAACCATGGCTCAGGCCTGTCAGGCAGAGCCTGTGTGTGCAGTTTAAACTGCCAATTCGACCTTGCAAGGTAAACTTCTTGTCAGGCCCAAACCCTCCCTTTTTACATATATGTCACCCCTAAGGCAGGTTTTGGACAACCCAGAGGGCAGGGTGCAATGTATTTAAAAGGAAGGACATGTACTTTTAAGTTTTACATGTCCTGGTAGTGAAAGACTCCCAGAGTCGTTTTTTACTGCTGCAAAGCCGATCTCTCCCATAGGATAACATTGGGATTACCTTATTATTACATTTTATAAGTGTAATTTCCAATTGGGAAGACATGAGTCCCTCAAGTCTGGTGTCTCCAGAATCCTTTTTTGAAATCCTAACTTATGGTGAAGTCGGATTTTTAATTACAATTCTAAATATACCACTGTTGGGAAGTTTGCATCTTCATACTTTAGCCATTTGGTGCCTGCTGCCTGTCTCTGATCACATGTCTGGGGTGGGTGACAGTTGGGCTATGTGTATTCCCCCTAGACCGCCACACAAAATGGGAGCTTAGGTGTGACTTGATGGGCCATCCTAGGATGGGAGGGACAAGCTGGACCCAGTCTCACTTACAACTGAATAGACTGTGTACTGTCCCCACACAAAGGGGTGCATACCCCCTGCAGTGAGTCTGGAGCGAGGGCAGGAAGGGCAAATCCTCTGTGCACTTCAAAGGCCTGTCTTTGAAGTCTCCCCCACTTCAAAGACCAAACTTGGTAGAAGTATTGGACCTCTGACACACCACTTCAGTACACTTCTGGACCTGTGGATACTCTGCCAGGAAGAAGGACTGCTGTGCTGCTGAAAGGACTGCCACTCTGCTGGACTGCTACTCTGAAGGAGCTGATGCCTTGTTGTGCAGACCTGCTGCCTGCTGCCCTCTTGCCTGGAGAGGACTTGCCTGGACCTAGTTCCCATCTTGAACCCACGACCCCAGAGGGACTCAAAGGGCAAGTCTGCTGGCCTTCTGATCTGAGCCTCAGGGACATAATAGGCTCCCAACAGCTCATTGACCCATCTACAATGCGCTCCTGACACCCAAGAGGTGCCTCTCAGGTCCTGGGCCCTTGGAAGTGGTTTCTAAACTCTTAAAATCAACCTTTGGCATCTTTGTGAATGCAAATGGGCCTGTTTGATCCGGACCCGTGCCACTCGCACAGAGAATCAACTAAACGCACCAAGTTTGTCTCTTCTCACAGCAAACATTGTCCACTGGCTTGGATTGTCACCACTAGGCTCCAGCCAGCCCACCCGTGACATCCGGCCTACTTTTCCTGCCACACCCACCACCAGAGACACTCTCCTTGCTCCCGGTGAACTTCTCCCTCGTGAACGGGACTCTTGGCACAAAAACTTGCAAGGTAAAACTTCAGCGGGACTAAACAAGAACTGTATCCAACCCTCGCTCCATCGCAGTCGGCCTGAACATTTGAGTTTGATCTTATCCAGCATGACCAGATATCCCCAGTTGGCCCTTTCTTCTTCTAAGTGCTATTTTATAGTTTATTCTTCATAAATTCATGCCTCTAGTTCTATTTTTTGGATTTTTGTCGTTTTGGTCTTGTTTTATTTATACAATTAAGCTCAATTTTTCTAACCTGATGTGGAATCTTTTTGTGTAGTGTTTTCACTGTTTTACTATTTAAATGTTGCATAAATACTTTACACATTGCTTCTAAGTTAAGCCTAACTGCTCGGTGCCAAGCTACTCGGGGTGAGCACATGTTGATTTAAAGTTTGCCTGCTTCTTACGCTGACTAGGATTGTGGTTGCTGCTTGACTAGGGCTCATACCCCAGTCCCCCAGTCAACCAACAACCCACTTTTTTAAAGCGGGGCTGTGCATTTTCGGATATTTGTAAAAAATTGAGTGCTTTCATAGGCTGTGTTCCCTAATAATGGTCAGTGGCTCATTGCACAAGTTGTCATTACAATACACATTCCAATAAAAAAAAAACACTTGCCCCAAGTATTTGACCAATTTGGGCATTCTTATCTGGCGGGAATTTATTCTATATTACGCCATCCATTATGGAGCATCACATATGCTTTGCTTGAACACTGCCTACTAAAGGTTTCTTAACACTGGGGAATGAACATAAACGAAAATGATGGAGGGCAGCAAAGCCACTAGCACAAGCTGGCTAAGGCCCATCTTAAGGATTTTTGGCATTGTGCCTGCAAGAATGGAGGCTTAGTGTAACTGAAGGAAACAGAGGCGTCCCACAAATGGCACTGGGGGTGATTGTGTGCATTCAATTGGTTGGGATCCATTATTAGAAGGTAAATCAAAAGGTAGTGGGAAGTGGAATGTTTGGCTATGGTTGTAGCATGGACCTCTATTGACCAAAATGCCATGGGTAGCGGGAATGATGTCACTCATATTTTCAGTCCCTAATGGCATTACTGGAAGTGTTATCAGATGAACTTTTGCTATGGATTAAATCACCGAAAGTGGTGTCACATGGCCTTTGACCTAATGACATGAAGGGTGTGACACAGCTGAAGAATACAAAATTGAAAACATTAAGGGGTCGATTCCGATGTCGGCCGGAAGCGCACCTAACAGTATTCGTCCGGAAAAAATACCAGCCGAACGCGTGTTTTCCGACCGACTCGAACACTCTACCGAACGAACAAGTACGATGCGCATAACAGCCCAGATTCCGAGCGAGCCGTACTTACCCATTCCAGCTCCTGTACCCCGCCCGAGCCGGATCCGTAAACGCCGAATCAAGTCGCACGGAACCAAATACACAGCACCTTCCGGCCGGACTAGTACGACGTGTCTTCCGCACGCGCCGAACTCGTCGCTACGTCCGGCACGTTTGAGCATCCGGGCGAGCCGTACATAAGCTCCGTTTTGCGCCACAAGACGATCCACGGCTACGAGACGAACAAGCCTGCTACGAGTACGACTCGAAGACACGAGAAACACGAACGAGACGATCCAAGCATGAATCCCATTGCGCAGGTCATACCTATACTCTACATCTATTACCGGGACCGGCACGGACGCGTACGGCGCAGACGGTAAGTCAAACACCAACAATACAAACAAACCACACGTACACGAAATATGTCACACACACATAGGGATGCACAAATAACGTACACCAGCAACAGCAGAACCATAGGGGTGGGATGGCCAACACCAATGCCATACACACCCATAGGGGGCTGGATGCCTGCCACTACTACCACCCCTACCCAGGGGTGCCTGGATGCCTGCCACTACTACCACCCCTACCCAGGGGGGCCTGGATGCCTGTCACTACTACCATCCCCACTCATGGGGGGCTGGATGCCTACCACTACTACCATCCCCACTGATGGGGGGCTGGATGCCTACCACTACTACCACCCCTACCCAGGGGGGCCTGGATGCCTGTCACTACTACCATCCCCACTCATGGGGGCTGGATGCCTACCACTACTACCACCCCTACCCAGGGGGGCCTGGATGCCTGTCACTACTACCATCCCCACTCATGGGGGGCTGGATGCCTGTCACTACTACCATCCCCACTCATGGGGTGGCTGGATGCCTACCACTACTACCATCCCCACTCAAGGGGGGCTGGATGCCTACCACTACTACCATCCCCACTAATGGGGGGCTGGATGCCTACCACTACTAAGATCCCCACCCTTAGGGGGATGGATGCCTGACACTACTACCATACCCACCCTAAGGGGGATGGATGCCTGCCACTACCACCACACCTACCCAGGGGGGCCTGGATGCCTGCCACTACTACCATACCCACCCTTAGGGGGATGGATGCCTGCCACTACTACCACCCCTACCCAGGGGGGCCTGGATGCCTGTCACTACTACCATCCCCACCCTTAGGGGGCTGGATGCCTACCACTACTACCATCCCCACTCATGGGGGGCTGGATGCCTGCCACTGCTACCACCCCTACCCAGGGGGGCCTGGATGCCTGTCACTACTACCATCCCCACTCATGGGGGGCTGGATGCCTACCACTACTACCATCCCCACTCATGGGGGGCTGGATGCCTACCACTACTACCATCCCCACCCTTAGGGGGATGGATGCCTGCCACTACTACCATACCCACCCTAAGGGGGATGGATGCCTGCCACTACCACCACCCCTACCCAGGGGGGCCTGGATGCCTGCCACTACTACCATACCCACCCTTAGGGTGATGGACGCCTGCCACTACTACCACCCCTACCCAGGGGGGCCTGGATGCCTGTCACTACTACCATCCCCACTCATGGGGGGCTGGATGCCTACCACTACTACCATCCACACTCATGGGGGGTGGATGCCTACCACTACTACCACCCCTACCCAAGGGGCCTGGATGCCTGTCACTACTACCATCCCCACTCATGGGGGCTGGATGCCTACCACTACTACCATCCCCACTCATGGGGGCTGGATGCCTACCCCTACTACCATCCCCACCCTTAGGGGATGGATGCCTGCCACTACTACCATACCCACCCTAAGGGGGATGGATGCCTGCCACTACCACCACCCCTACCCAGGGGGCCTGGATGCCTGCCACTAGTACCATACCCACCCTTAGGGGGATGGATGCCTGCCACTACTACCACCCCTACCCAGGGGGGCCTGGATGCCTGTCACTACTACCATCCCCACTCATGGGGGGCTGGATGCCTACCACTACTACCATCCCCACTCATGGGGGGCTGGACGCCTACAACTACTACCACCCCTACCCAGGGGGGCCTGGGTGCCTGTCAATACTACCATCCCCACTCATGGGGGGCTGGATGCCTACCACTACTACCATCCCCACTCATGGGGGGCCTGATGCCTACCACTACTACCATCCCCACCCTTAGGGGGATGGATGCCTGCCACTACTTCCATACCCACCCTAAGGGGGATGGATGCCTGCCACTACCACCACCCCTACCCAAGGGGGCCTGGATGCCTGCCACTACTACCATACCCACCCTTAGGGGGATGGATGCCTGCCACAACTACCACCCCTACCCAGGGGGGCCTGGATGCCTGTCACTACTACCATCCCCACTCTCGGGGGGCTGGATGCCTACCACTACTACCATCCCCACTCATGGGGGGCTGGATGCCTACCACTACTACCACCCCTACCCAGGGGGCCTGGATGCCTGTCACTACTACCATCCCCACTCATGGGGGCTGGATGCCTACCACTACTACCACCCCTACCCAGGGGGCCTGGATGCCTGTCACTACTACCATCCCCACTCATGGGGGCTGGATGCCTACCACTACTACCATCCCCACTCATGGGGGCTGGATGCCTACCACTACTACCATCCCCACCCTTAGGGGATGGATGCCTGCCACTACTACCATACCCACCCTAAGGGGGATGGATGCCTGACACTACCACCACCCCTACCCAGGGGGCCTGGATGCCTGCCACTACTACCATACCCACCCTTAGGGGGATGGAAGCCTGCCACTACTACCACCCCTACCCAGGGGGCCTGGATGCCTGTCACTACTACCATCCCCACTCATGGGGGGCTGGATGCCTACCACTACTACCATCCCCACTCATGGGGGGCTGGATGCCTACCACTACTACCACCCCTACCCAGGGGGCCTGGATGCCTGTCACTACTACCATCCCCACTCATGGGGGCTGGATGCCTACCACTACTACCACCCCTACCCAGGGGGACTGGATGCCTGTCACTACTACCATCCCCACTCATGGGGGGCTGGATGCCTACCACTACTACCATCCCCACTCATGGGGGCTGGATGCCTACCACTACTACCATCCCCACCCTTAGGGGGATGGATACCTGCCACTACTACCATACTCACCCTAAGGGGGATGGATGCCTGCCACCACCACCACCCCTACCCAGGGGGGCCTGGATGCCTGCCACTACTACCATACCCAGCCTTAGGGGGATGGATGCCTGCCACTACTACCATCCCTACCCAGGGGGGCCTGGATGCCTGTCACTACTACCATCCCCACTCATGGGGGGCTGGATGCCTACCACTACTACCATCCCCACTCATGGGGGGCTGGATGCCTACCACTACTACCACCCCTACCCAGGGGGGCCTGGATGCCTGTCACTACTACCATCCCCACTCATGGGGGGCTGGATGCCTACCACTACTACCACCCCTACCCAGGGGGGCCTGGATGCCTGCCACTACTACCATACCCACCCTTAGGGGGATGGATGCCTACCACTACTACCATCACCACTCATGGGGGGCTGGATGCCTGTCACTACAACCACCCCTACTCATAGGACGGGTAATGCATGACACAACTAGCATACTCCCACAAAAGGACTGTCTGTAAATTACATCCCAGCCTCCAACACCATGACAAGCATGTGTGGTCTGTGTCAAATGCATACAACACTGAACATGACATTGAACATACAATGTGACCCCCTAACACATGTGTCACACATAATTGTGTGTGTGGCCTACACAATGCAAGCAGACCATGACCACTGTGGCAATGTGGCCCAAAGCCCCATCACCACAGTGCCCATAAGGTAAGTGTGTGCTCCATAGCTGAAGCACATTTTGAACAGTGTGGCAATGGGGCCCAAAGCCCCATCACCACAGTGCCCAAAGGGAAGTGTGTGCTCCATAGCTGAAGCACATTTTGAACAGTGTGGCAATGGGGCCCAAAGCCCCATCACCACAGTGCCCAAAAGGGAAGTGTAGTCCTGGTGAAAGCTGCAAAAACATAACTGCAGGGATTATTCCTGGCCACACAACACCAAACACTACAGTGGCATTGTAGTGCTTGTGTCCCATAGCAACATAGATTGTGTGAGGCAAGCAGTGCAGTGCCAATGACACATCGTTCTGGCCATGTGCACACAAACATCAGCCATGGTGGCCCACATTGTCTACATTCACAAATAACACAATGACAGAAGTGAGCATCATAATGCAGACCCACATATCAGCACCAATGGACACACAAATGTAGATATCCTGTGGAGACTCTAGATGTCAGGTGAACAAATACCATACCATGGCAGCAATGGGACATACTAACCATGATCAATGTGCTGACTGATGACCTAGCAGTCCCAGGGCCAGCAGGGGTAAGCCAACAAACAACATACAGCCAATGGCAAACTAAAGATATGCCAATGCAGTGGTGCAAAAGCACAAACACAAACAGGCAGACTCACACTGCATATCATACACAACAGGTGAGGGGGGTTGTGTGCCAGTGTCCCCAGGCAAACACACAACCCATGAGGAGGCCATATTCACTGATACACAGATGTCAACACAGCCACAAACAAAAGTAACTCATGGATTGGATTCCCTATGTGGGCAAACAGGCATTGTGAGATGAGAGGGAGCCCAAATTACACATGTCACACAAGCTTGTAGGAACAGCAACACACACAGCAAGAGACCGAACCACCACAGCACTCCCCCCAGGGATCCCACATTGTGGTGACACTAGCCTGCATGACAATCACACTGTGATGACAAAGGTAGATGTCATCCACACTGTGAACCACAGCCATGTGTCCTGAGCAACAAACTACCATCACACCTATACAAGCACAAAGCACTCAGCACGGCCTGCCCGCCAAGGAAAATATGGAGGTAGTGCCCCAGCCGTGCAACAACTCACATTTGCACACACTCAACGCCACACACCTTGAACACCACCAATGTGCAGCGTTGAAGCTCACATGGACTGCTGAGATTGCACATGCACCCATGACAATCCCAGGGGTGGTGGGGGGAAATAAGGTGCAGAAACCCATCACACATGGCCAGTCAACAATACTTGTGAATGTCTGACACACTGTACAGTATGCCGTACATGGGCATGATCGTGAAATCCACCCCAAACAATGGGATCCTGGCCATAGTCACACACCAATGAAGAAGCCAAGCTGACCCACAAAGGACACACATAGACAACTTCCAACATTGCAGCTCTGACCCTGAGGAGTGGCAGCAGTCACACACACAACGTGTCACAATCACTGAAAGCATACACAAACAGAAAATCACATTACTCGTGTAACCAACAAGTGCCAAGAGGAATCCTGACTGTGTCCCATCTGCGTTTGCCCACATCCCCAGCCCTGACAACAAAGACAACTAGGGATGACAACCTCATGAACATTAGTTTGCCATGCACCCACATCCCGGAGTAACCAGGTCCAAGATGCTAGATGAACACAGAACAACTCAGCAAGCATCACAAACAGGAACAGCCATAGGGACACAGCCTGTGTAGGAAAAGGAGAAGGGAACACGAACAGACATGCCTACACAACACACAACATGGGCACAGCCTATATCACGGAATCACGCACTGCCATGAGGGCACTCCACTCCTGTGGAAGGTCAGCTGTGCCAAACCTTGTCTGTGCATGACTCAAACATGTCAGCAGAACACTCGGTCAGTGAGTCAACAACTACAACACACTGAAGGCTCTGCTCATATCAGCCTGGGCACAGGAGTGTCACGTCAGTCATCTGCATACACCCAAGACACGTGTCAAGCAACTTGCACTGTGTACACAGATGAGTCCTCCAAATTTGATGTGCTAAACTGCATGTCCATTGGAGACGGGCACACAGTCAGGGTACTAGGAACATTGGACAGTGGTAAGCCCACCAGATGTGCATCAGTGCAGGACAAAGATGGTAATCTACAAATGCTAAACGTACATCCCTGTGTCAAATGCTGAACATTACACCCTCAGACTGCAGCAAAGGATGCTATAGATCCAGACTAGATTAGGACACATATCCCATGGACCACATGGAGCCCACCACAGCAAAACTTCATTTACCTGATCTGAACACTATTACAACAGCAAATGCATGATTCTACACATCTACATCATGTACCTCCAAAGATTAACCACAAGTAAACAAAAATAGGCTTTATTCAGCAAGTGTGCAACTCAAATCAAAAGTCCAAAATAAACTAAGGCCAATGGCCAGTCCAAATATACAGTCCCAACAGGGTGATGTGTGACAACTTGTCAACAATTGCTTGCCTGCACAGGTACGGACAGGAGACATCCCCCTTGGAGGGGCATACGAGGGGCAGGCCAGGCACCGCAGGGACAGGATCAGGGGATGCCAGAAGGAGGCAGTGAAGGGGAGGTGGGTGCAGGAGTGTCACCGGCAACTGCATTGGAGGTGTCTGACTCAGGGGGGGCTGGCACCACTGCAGGGCTCAAGTCAGATGGAGTTGGTGTTGCAACCACTGCAGTGGGCTGGTCAGATGGAGTGGACTGGGTCCCCAATGCAGTGTCCGAGTCAGACGGGGTGGTTGTGGACTCCACCGCAGTGCATGACTCCAAGGTAGTAGAAGGGGGGGCAGAAGAGCTGGGCAGGACAGAGGGGGGGGACACGGTCTCCACACCAGTGGCACAAACAGGCAGAGCGTCTGGTTTGGGGGTGGAAGAGCAAGTGTCAGGGGGGGAGGGCCTAAGCAGTTTGGGGATGCGGTATCGGTGTGTGGGGGAACCTGGGGCAGGGTGTGGCAGTGGAAACTGTGAAGTGGTGGCCTGGGGGATGGAGGTGAGAGACTGGGTGGTTGACTTGCAGGGCGGTGGCGGGGTCTTGCTCTTCCGGGAACGGGGTGACTTGCGGGTGGGGGGCTCACTCTGCCTGCGCCTGGGGGAGGGTGTCCGGGGGTGAGGGGCACTCCCCTCTGTGTGGGTAGACTTCCTCTTCCCCCGGTATGCTGGATCAGCAGGATTGGAGGGGAAGAGGCCGAGGTCACACAGGAAGATCTGCTGTGTAGGTGTGTTAGCAGGCGAGGCAAGGGAAGGGGTCTTGGAGGGAGAGGATTTGGAGGACTGCAGAGTTAATGTGGATGCCTGTGTGTGTGTGTGTTCCCCGTCCCCTGTGTCTGTGGTATCAGTCCCCTGAGGATGCGTGTGTGCACGTCTTGCCTTTCTCTTGGGTGTGTCTGTGCTGCTCGTGTCTGTGTGTTTGGGTGACTGTGCAGGTGTGCATGTGCTTTGGAGAGGTAGGGGGGCAGGAAGTGTGGATGGGGCAGAGGTGGGAGGGGTGAGGGACTGTTGGAGGAGGGACACTGCTGCCATCAGGAAGGAGTCCATGGACCTATTGCTCCTCTGTAGGGCAGACATACCAGTCGAGATGCCCTCCATTAACGACACCAGCTGTGTCAATAGAGTGGTGTGTGCATGGAGGACACTCAGCATTGCTGTCTGCCCTACATGGAGCTGCCGAAGGAGGTACACAGACTCCTCACTCAGGGCAGCAGGGGACACAGGGGCAGGGGCTGCGCTGCCTGGCACAAAGGAGACACGCTCCCGAGAACGGGAGCCTCCACGGACCTCAGGAATGGGAGCCAATGGGAGGGCGGTGGTGGTGGTGGTGTTGGCGGGGCCAGACAGACTAGCTGGCCTTTGGTGGCTGCTGAGACCCGCCTCCACAAGGGAGTCATCCTCTGAGCTGCTGTGGTCCTCAGCTGAGGTGGATGGTGCTGAGGACTCCTCGGTGTGGCTCCCCTCCCCCTCCGTGCCACTGGGTCCCTCTGACCACTCGTCCGATGCTGACCCAGTCTGGCTCCGCTGCTCCTCCTGGTCCGTGGAGCTGTCCCCTCCTGTGGCCGTGGATGTATCTGCAAACAATTAGGGAAACAGACAAACATCAGTCACCTGCACTGACCGCACACACCACAGTAAGTACAGCACATCACAGAGCAAACCCTGGCATTCTTAGTTGAACATTGCCTAAAGTCCTCACACAGATTCGGGGAAGCCAATTGTCAGTCTGATGGTCAACCATGGGACTCACACCCCTCCTGCCCTTGCACCCATCTGTCCGGTGCCTGTCTGATGGTAAGACCCCAGTGTGGACACATGCACCACCTACACAGTTGTTGGACATTGCAGGGAACACAGTGAAGTACGTGAACATGCACACATCACATCTCCTGCCACTGAGTCAGTGCAGGTGTCCGGATAAAGGGATGGCCAGAGTCTAAATAGAAATGCATGTGATGCATACCAGCACCAGACACCATGATGCACCCATGTCCAGATAGTCAATGCCACAATGGGGTGCATGTTGCACATGTCACTCCCCTGCAGGATCAGTCTCAGGAAGTTGAATGCCATGACACAGGAATGCGTGCAAAGTCATACATTACTGTCTCAAGTCACATGGCCATGGCAGCCAGCCAACAACAGTCTGCACTGTGTCACAATCCGAGGGCATGGGGAATGCAAGTTATGTGACTGACAAGTGCACATGTCCATCCCCCAAATACCACATCATCTGTACTACTATTTGTCCACGTCATACCAACTGGACATATGGGGGACATGAAACACAACTCTCTGAACATGAGCACCTCACAGTGTGCTGTGAATGACAATACAGCTGACTGAAAGTCACAGTCGCAAACACCTGTGTGCACAGTCAAGTGATCAGACACCTATAAGTCACAGAAGTATCGTCTATCATGGTCACATCTCAGATGGCATGCTGAGCCCTAACCGATAAACATACCAGTAGTCCTGACAACGAAGACACAGCACAATGAGACAGAGGCAGACACCTGAGGGTACATTACACTGATCACAACATGCCAGATGATACACGGGAGTGGGAGTACAGAGTGCATTGCATGCCCTGGAGTAGGCATGACTGTCCAGCTCCACCTGTCAGAGGGATGAGTCCTGGACAGTAAGCAGGTGGCTAAGCATGTGTGACACACTGGATACACATACTCCTGAGGCCCAAACATTGTTCCCACCAGCAGCATGGGTGTGTGTCAAATTCCCCAGGGACATGTGGTGAGTCAGAGCAGCAAGCGGACCACATATCAAAGTTACACCCAGATTACATGTCAGAACTTAGGCATTGTGTAAGCAATTGACCCACCCATGAATCACACAACATAGTCACGGGAACAAATGCTGTCCCCCACCTTGAGCAAAGCTAAATGCAATGACACAGTCCCCAAATGACACAATTTCCTGACTATAAGGGCCACACATATGCGTATCAGAGGAGAAGTGGGCATGTCACAAATGAGGGACATGGGTCCTGGACCACATGACTGATGTACTGTGGAAGTTTAACCAGGCCAGAGGAGGTCACATAGCATGTCAGACAAAGTGCACAGTGCAGTCGTGAACTCACCCCCTCCTTGCTGCTGTCTGTCCTTCAGCTGCCCATCCAGGTCAGGGAAGACCACCGCCAGGATCCGGAGCATGTGGGGGTCAGGGTCCGGTGTCCGCCCCTCCTGCGAGGAGGCGACAGCTTCAGCTGGACCCTTGCGATCCTCCGGGTCCAGCCACGAAGGTCCTGCCACCTCTTCTGGCAGTTGCGGATCCTGCGCCTGTAGACCCCCACGGATCTTACTTTCCGGGCGATGGTCAGCCAGATTTCCTGCTTCTGGTGGGCATCAACCTGTGAGGATGACAAAGTGAAAAGGCCATTACTACACATGCAACATATACGTGCATCACACAGTTGGATATACATGTCTCAATCACAGGGGCATATGATGTACACAGGCTGTGCAACAATGGCCATGAACAGTTTGCCAGCAGTCACTACATGGTATCATTGCATGGGAAGTAAACCTAGTTGGAATGCACTGTTACTGCACTGTACCAGTTCAGTGCATGTGACTACACACTTTGGGGTGTGACAACTACTCAGTGGGCATGCTAGCCAGTGGTGTGCACACTGAAAGCCCTGCTAGTCAGACAACATGCACAATTAGTGAGGCAGTGGACAGCACACTCACCTGCTCCCCTGGTTTCCCATACAGCTTGCTGTACTGTGGAAGGAGGCTGTCCAGCAGGGCCTGGTTCTCCTCAAGGCTGAAGGCTGGGGCTCTCTCCACAGTACGTGCCATTGCAGGAGCCAGAGGATGCATAAACAGCAGCAGTGTTGGTGGCAGATGTCGTCCTGGAGCATGTAGTGCAGGCAAGTGAGCTCTCAGGGGAACAGCCAGATTATATGTGTGCTGCAGAGGCAGATACTGTCCCATGTGTCCAAAGTGATAGGTCCAAGTTGTTTGCATCTTCTGAAGTTGACCAATCCATGGAATAGCAGCACTAATACATGCCCACAGCATCCTTCAAATCTTCAACTTCATGACACTCATGATTTTGCAACATTGTTGTGGCTGGCCAACTGAATTCACTGCATCAGACTCGTTGGAGCTTCGAAAACGCGTCCGTTGCCATGCCAGGCCCCAGCCAATGTGTGCGCACCGTTCTGTCCATTGCTGTACAACGCGTACCAGGCATACAACGCGTACCCGCTCACATACAATGCAATGGGCCGGCCGGGCACACCGATCGGTCCATTGCTGCACAACGCGTACCAGGCATACAACGCGTACCCGCTCACATACAATGCAATGGGCCGGCCGGGCACACCGATCGGTCCATTGCTGTACAACGCGTACCAGGCATACAACGCGTACCCACTCACATACAATGCAATGGGCCGGCCGGGCACACCGATCGGTCCATTGCTGTACAACGCGTACCAGGCATACAACGCGTACCCGCTCACATACAATGCAATGGGCCGGCCGGGCACACCGATCGGTCCATTGCTCTACAACGCGTACCCGCTCACATACAATGCAATGGGCCGGCCGGGCACACCGATCGGTCCATTGCTCTACAACGCGTACCAGGCATACAACGCGTACCCGCTCACATACAATGCAATGGGCCGGCCGGGCACACCGATCGGTCCATTGCTCTACAACGCATACCCGCTCACATACAATGCAATGGGCCAGCCGGGCACACCGATCGGTCCATTGCTGTACAACGCGTACCAGGCATACAACGTGTACCCGCTCACATACAATGCAATGGGACGGCCGGGCACACCGATCGGTCCATTGCCCTACAACGCGTACCCGCTCACATACAATGCAATGGGACGGCCGGGCACACCGATCGGTCCATTGCCCTACAACGCGTACCCGCTCACATACAATGCAATGGGACGGCCGGGCACACTGATCGGTCCATTGCTCTACAACGCGTCCCTGGACAGGTCACACGCATATGTCACCATGCTGGTCTCTGGTGAACCTATGCCAGCCACATTTACTTTCCAGGGATTCAGGGGCACACCTACAATACCACACCCAGTCCACACTGTATATAAGGCATGTGTGGCAGCATAACCTTATCTGTGTATGGGGGTGAACATGTGGATTTTGGGGTGGCACTTGGGGGCAGACACACCCAGGCTGTGCACGTGTTCATGGGGACAGGGTCCTTTGTGTGTTGTGCACCTGACCACTGTGGTGTGCAACTTTTCATTTCTGAGCATGTGTCATGGTCACATTTCCAGGTTGTGTATGTGTATGACATGTCACAAACCCCCAGGCTCACATGTGGGAAGGCATGTATGTCACAGGGTGGGCCATTCCAACAATAGTGATGTCCCTCCACAGTCTGTGTGCATGTTGTGTATCACATGTCTCTGACTCCATGTGCACAATGGGAGACAGTCTCCACATCCACGTGGTTTGTTCATGAACTTTGATGGTGTGTGTGTGTGTCACAGACGTCCATGTCTGTCCTGCAGAGGCTACAGGGGCCACTACCTGTGGGTGTCATGTTAGTTTTTCTGATGTGTACATGAGACGCCATGTCATGCCAGTGTCCATGTGGCAAGACAGGGTCGCTGGGAATCTACCTGTCAATGAGCTGTGATGCCTGTGGAGCATCTGTCCAGACATGTCACTGTGGTATGTGTGTGGAACGTGAGAGCAGTTAATGGGTACTGTGACACAGCCTAATGGTGTCCCATAGCACACCCTGGAACCTGTTGTCAACACTTGTTGAACAGAGATGTTAGATGATGTCCATGTAGGTGCCATATATGTCCAAACGGAACGACACACACATCAAGTACTTGTGTTAGTTGATGATGTATCATGTGAAATTGAGTATGGTGAACGACACATAGGTGGGGTGACTGACAATCTTGCTTTCTTCACCTATGCACTGCAGGGCTCCTGCTGTCCATCGACCATTCCCAGACCTGGCAACGATGGTGGAACATGACAGCATCCGATGGTACCGCTTCACCAGGCAGCTGATTGAGGATTTGGCAGTGCAGTTGGACCCACATTTGCAGCCTGGCCGGCCGTATCCTACAGCGCTGACCCCCAAGGTGAAGGTGATGGCAGCCCTACACTTCTTTGCCACCGGTACCTTTCAACACACTGTGGCAACTACTGGTGGGATGTCACAGACTATGTTCAGCCGTGTGCTACGCGATGTTTTGGGGGCAATGTTGAGATACCTCAACCAGTACATCTATTTCCCAACACGTCAACGACTCACTGACGTCAAGAGTGACTTCTATGCCCTGGGGAGGATGCCACATGTAATTGGTTCCATTGATGGGACACATGTGGCTTTGATACCACCACAGGCACATGAGCAGGCATACCGGAACCGTAAACATTACCATTCGATCAATGCTCTGGTGGTATGTCTTGCAGATATGACCATCTCACATGTGTGTGCCCGTTTCCCCGGTTCGGCACACGATGCCTACGTGATGAGGAGTAGTCGCATCCCGAGGATGATGTCACAGATGCCGAACCAGCGTGCCTGGCTTGTTGGTGTGTACTGACTTTGTACCATTGTGTGTGTTCTGCTATGTTGTTTTCCGCACACATTTTCAAATCGGCTAATGTGCAATTGTCTGTCTGTAGGTGACTCGGGATACCCCAACATGCCGTGGTTGCTGACACCCCTCAGGTACCCTGTGACATCAGCCCAGATGCGCTACAATGAGGCACATGGTCGGACGAGGAGGGTGATTGAGCGGACCTTTGATCTCCTGAAGAGACGCTTCCACTGCCTGGACAAGACAGGAGGGGCCCTCCCATATGCCCCAGCAAAGGTGTGCAAGATTGTCATCATCTGCTGCATGCTACACAACCTGGCAGTGCGGAAGGAGTTGCCTCTCATCCTGGATGACAATGACCAACGTCCGCCACCTGTGGAAGATCCTGGCCTGGGTCACGTTGCCAGTGAAGATGATGATGATGATGATGATGGTGATGTCCGCACACAGCTCATCACCAACTTCTTCAGCTGAATGTGAGTCTCCAGAGGGTTGTGATGTCAATGATTTGAGTTTGCATGATATTTGTGTGTGGTGCTCTGGTGCTGTTTGAGTGTGGCCATGTGCTACTTGACTGGATGCGTGCAGCGATGTGTCCTTGCAGGTGGTCTGTACTGCCCAACAGTGTTGACATGCTAACTTGGTTTTGTGTAGTTATCTCGTGACATGTATTAGACATGAGTATTGCCGTTCTGTGCTGTTCTTCAGTGGTTTTGACTGTGTGTCATGTCTGTCCTTCACAGGGTGCTGCCGGAGTTGTCTGATCAACTTGGATCCCCTGAATCCATGATTCAACTTCCAAGGTGGAAGCAGTCGTTTCCCTACAGGTGATGTGCCACACACCCCTGGACTTTCTATCTTCTGAATTTTTGACTTTGTGGCCACAGCCAGGTTGGATTAGCTTGCATTTGTAGTGGAAACAACATGTTGCAAATGTGTAATAAACCTGTGCTTCACTTTGGGATGTGCGTTGTCTGTAGTCACACATCTGACTGACATTTGCTTACTGCACCTGTAGTCTAGTTGACAGTGACTGTGAATAGGTGGCGTGTCTGTGCATTCCACTGTATTTAGTTGCAACATCAGTATAGGTGATGAGTCTGATGGCCCTGGTGTGTATGTGTTGTGTGGCCCTAGTGGTGTGTCTCCCTCATATGTGTCACGTCGCCATGACTGACATGACGGTGTTGGACTTGCTGTAGCAGTTAGCATGCACAGGGTCATTTAGCAGATCACCATGTACATGACAAAAACCACGTTGGAATCACAACAGAGGCAGATATGGTGTATTGGTGAGTTTATTTACATACAGGTGTGAGGATGGTGCACAGGATGGTGGGTGCTGTACATAGAAATTGGAATCCAAAGTTCCCATGTGTATTGGAAGTCTTGGTAGCTGAAATGTCCAGAGAAAAGTCCACAGTCATCTGATTAATTTGGCCAACTAGGGCTCCCCATGTCATGTGGGAGAGTTGGGTTGGCTTCGACAGGGCGTGCAG
Source organism: Calotriton arnoldi (assembly GCA_963921515.1). Taxonomy (NCBI): domain Eukaryota; kingdom Metazoa; phylum Chordata; class Amphibia; order Caudata; family Salamandridae; genus Calotriton; species Calotriton arnoldi. The sequence continues at coordinate 203,078 of CAWUFW010015090.1, read as the reverse complement.
TTTGCACACAGAGAAAAAGTTCCAGAACATGTGATGGCTTCCTGGGGGATGTAGATGGCCATCGGCCTCTCAGTTTGGCCTCTTCGGACGGCCCCTCTTCTTGGGGGGGGACCCTCAGGTGCAGGCTGTGGCGGTGCAGGGGACTCTCTGCCAGAGTCCTCCTCCCTCCCTGTGGCATTTGCATTTGTTTCAGCAGCAGTTGTTGTGGGCACACAGGGAGGTGAGGCCATGTTGGTGCTGATCTGGCGGAGGCATGTCAGTATGTCCCTATGCACCGCTGTCAGTTGTTCCAATGTGTCCCACTTGGACTCCATGCCAGACATGTGTGTCTCGACACGTGACATGTGTGTCTCAACATGTGACATGTGTGTGTCGACACGGGACATGTGGGAGTCCAAGCGGGCATGATGGGCAGCCTGCTGCTGTTGTATGTCCTTGAGGATCCCCACTACCTGGCTGACCTCTCCGGTGCTAGTCTGGTACGCATCCGCGATGCGTGCCAGTTGTGGGTCATCATGCAGTCCAGACCCCTCTGCAAAGAGCGACCTATGTCTACCACCCCTCCCACCACCCCTGGCGACACGTGCAGGACCTGCGGTGGCACGCACAGGTGACCGTGGGCCCACTTGGGTGTTGTTCCTGGGCTCGTTGTCACCAGCTCCAGTTTGGGCCTGGGTCCCTGCGCTGTTGTCATCTGTGGTCCTTGGTCTGTCCGTGTTGGCAGGGGTGGCCTGTGTGTTGGCAGTTGTTGGAGGGGTGGGTGCAGGGGGTGCAGATGTTGGTCCTGCTGGTGCTGCATGATGACTCACACCGGAGGGTCCAGCTGGTTCTTCGCCATCCGAGGAGTGCAGTGGCTGATCCACACCAGTGAGCTCAGTGTTCCCCGGAGCCTGGGACAGGGACTCTTCCTCGTCTGCTGCTGTGTCCCCATCATCACCTGTTTTGGGGAGAGACACATATTGTATGTTATGTTTCTACTGGCATCAATTGTTCAAACACCTGACAGTTGTGACTGTACCTCTGGATGTGGGCCAGGACATTTCATTCTCCTAAATTGTGACAGTCAGAGAGTGATATTGGTGTAGCACATTGTCCTGCCAACCTGTGGCATGTCAATGTGTATGTTGAGGTGTGTGCATGACCAGCATTGGTGGTATTTGGTTGCCATCCAGGCCTCCTTCTCCCCCAGCCCAGTTATCCCACCATGAAGCGTGCTTCCATTGCAGGGAGTGCAAGTTGTCTTTCAGGATGTCAGTCAGTGGTGTCCTGCTGTTGGTTGTTGCACAGTTCCCAGCAGGGCCTTGTGCTCCCCCAGCAGTACCCAGTGTCAGCCATCTTATGAGTCCTTTTCCACTCCCTGTGATGTGAGCATGGTTCAGGGTGGTGTTGATGGGCCAATTGTGAGGCTGACCAACATCTGTGACTACCACTCCCATCATGCTGTTGCCTCCACCCCCTTCCCAGCATGCCCATTCTTCCTTCCTTTTGACTCTGCTTCCCTGTGGGGTGCCTGTGCTGACAGGATGGCTGGGAGTGTTGTCCTGGCAGTTGTTTGGCTACAAGTCCCAAGAGTGTCCCTGTGCTTCACACAGCATAACCCAGGGTGGTGGTTCTTTGTGGGATCTTCAGTTAGGATGTGAGGTATTGCATTCTCCCAGGTGAGTTATGTGGAGTTAGTGTTGAGGGGGTGTGTGAGGGGAGGTGCTTGTAACTATGGTCAGTGCTGTGAGTCCTCCTTCCCACCCAGCCAGATATCCCACCATGGAACGTGCTTCCATTGCAGGGAGTGCAAGTTGTCTTTCAGGATGTCAGTCAGTGGTGTCCTGCTGTTGGTTGTTGCACAGTTCCCAGCAGGGCCTTGTGCTCCCCACAGCAGTACCCAGTGTCAGCCATCTTGTCAGTTGTTTTCCACTCCCTGTGATGTGAGCATGGTTCAGAGTGGTGTTGATGGGCCAATTGTGGGTGTGACCAATATCTGTGCCTTCAACTCCCATCCTGCTATTGCCTACACCCCCCTTCCCAGCATGCCCATACTTCCTTCCTTTTGAGTGGACTTCACTGTGTGTGAGTGTGACAGCAATGGCAAGATGGCTGACAGTGTGGTCCTGTTGTTTGTTGGTGCACAGTTCCCAGCAGGGCCTTGTGCTCCCCACAGCTGTGGCCCGTGTCAGACACCTTTGAAGTGGCTTTTGACTCCCTGTGAGGTGTGCATGCTTCAGTGCTAACTTGCTGGGCCATGTGGGTGTGAGATGTTGATCTGTGACTACCACTCCCATCATGCTATTGCCTACACCCCCCTTCCCAGCATGCCCATCCTTCCTTCCTTTTGAGTGGACTTCAGTGTGTGTGAGTGTGACAGCAATGGCAAGATGGCTGACAGTGTGGTCCTGTTGTTTGTTGGTGCCCAGTTCCCAGCAGGGCCTTGTGCTCCCCACAGCAGTAGCCAGTGTCAGCCATCTTGTCAGTTGTTTTCCACTCCCTGTGATGTGAGCATGGTTCAGAGTGGTGTTGATGGGCCAATTGTGGGTGTGACCAATATCTGTGACTACCACTCCCATCATGCTATTGGCTACACTGACTTGACCAGCATACACATAATTCCTTCCTTTCAGTTAGCTTCCCTGTGAGGTGGTGTTCTAGTGGTGGGTAAATATCTGGGAGTATTTGTTGGTTCTATTTGTGCCACTGCCTTGCTGTATTTGTTGTTAGGTTTGTAGATGTCATGACACAGTTACATAGCACTATGAGATGGCAGGTATTGTGTTTGTCTGACTAGCATTCACATCTTGGGATGGATATCTTTTGGTTGCTGTGTATTTGCTAAGTGTGCATGGTTTGCCTATCCCCTTGACTGTGATGTGTGTGTGTTGTCACACCATCTTGTGTATATTAGTTGTGTACTCACCAGGCTCTGGGATGTCTGTTAGTCCGTATACGCTCACTGGTGGTAGGATGGCCAGCACCTTCTCCTCCCAGGGCCTGAGGTATACTGGTTTTGCAGGAGGGCCACTGCCGGTGTGCTGGCTGAGGAGGTAGTCCTTTTTGAGTAGGTCCCTGACCCTCCTGCGCACATCATACCACCTGTTCTGGATGTCTTCCTTTGTGCGCAAACATGGTGATTGTGCGTTGACCCTGTCGACAATCCTCGCCCACATCTTGGTTTTCTGCGACATGGGGGTCTGTTGTACCAATGTACCAAACAACTGTGGCTCTACCCTGAGGATCTCGTCTACCAGGACTTCCAATTCACAATCTAGGAACTTATGGTTCTTCTTTGGGGGCATGGTGATGGGTGGTGGTGGTGATTGATGTGTGTGTGTGTGTGCAAGTGGGGGGTGTGAGTGTAGGTTTAGCTGGGTGTGTGTGAGGGTGCTATTTGTAGGTGTGGTAATGGTGTGTGGCTTGTGTGATGTATGAGCTGTGAGTGTGTCTGTGGTTGCTGTGTGTTGGTGTTCTGTCTGGCAGGTCAGTGGAATTTGCAAGGGATCATGGTAGGGATTTGTGGCCTTTATGTAGGTGGAGTTGGAGGTGTGTCCTTGTTCCATTTTTTTTTCCTCCCTGTATTTATTGGCTTAGTGGTTGCTTGTTTGGCCCTTTTTTTTCTAATTTTTCCTTGGTGTTTTTGGTGCATGTAGGAGTCGTTCTTGTGTCTGAGTAGGACGCTGCAGTTGCCTGGTGCGATCTTGTCCGACTCGTTCCCGCTGTGTGTCAGCTAGGTTTCATATGCGGCGTCCGAGTCGGTCGCGTAGTATTGGGTTGCTTCGGCTGGGTTTTGTATGCGTGTCGGTCGAACGGCTTGTGCTCCGGGTGAGTCGGTCGTGTTTTGCATGCACAGCATCGTACTACGTGGGTCGGAGTTCGCGGGTACGTTTCGTTCGGGTTCAATACGAGTGCGTGTCGGTCGGTTCGTTTCGCGTGATTTCCCGGCCGGATGGCTTGTTTCCGTCCGGCTCGGTCGGTCGTTTTGTATTCCGTCCGAGTCTGTCGGATTTCACATGCATTTCATCGTACTACCCGGGTCGTGCGGCGCCGGTCCGAGTCGGTCGGACTAAATTCCCGTACCGAGTCGGTCGGTATGTTTTCCGGCCCAAATCGGAATCGGCCCCTTAATATTTAGTGCAAGGTTAGTAACCCAACAGGTTGCTTCACATACAATTGGTGTAGTGCAATAATATGCCAGGAGAACAGTCATGATATGCCAGGATTGCCATCTACAGATGTCTTGCTGATATACAGAGTGAAAAAAGCCCCTGCTCCAAATTTCCGTAACTATGCAGCAGCCAAGGGGAGGCTACTAAAGGACTAGAAGAAGTACAAGAAGTAGAATTTGGTACTACCAGATCCATCAATGGGGCCTCAACAGCTTCATATTGGCTGTTAAACTATTTAAAGTAAAGACAAGGAGTGAGATACACTGCTGGAATGGGAAACAGAGACACTCCTAGCACGTTTTGTCATACAAGCCACAAAACTCAGCTACACGATTAAGTAAGCATAACTACTGCAAGCAATTTAGGGGGAAATCTTTTTCCCTTAAGAAATTTTAGAAAATTGAACAAAACTCTGCATTTTACAACACTCATCTCTGAATATGTACGAGCTAAAATGTCACCTCTTTTAGTTTGCAATTTGGTACTGTTGGTGTGGAGAGAGGATTGCTTAGTCACAGCTGGCTTCAAAGAGAAGATCTCTTTCACTGATGCCAGGAAGGAAGCTAACCAGCCTGCTCTATTATCAGGCAAATAGATGGGCTCTTCAGGCTAGAGGGCACCCTAAGTTTGTGGTAAGATTCTCTTAATCTTAAAACATGGGATGACCTTGAGGACCTCTTTGTGTTGGCAAATAGCAGGGTAATGTTTCACTTATCAGTACTGATCAGTACTGCAGTCAGGCAAGGAGGAACTATTTATTATGTTAGAAAACATGCAAAGAGCCTATACAGTTCACCATGCCTGGTGGTCCACAATAACTACACCCATGCCAATTGCAGTGAGGCCCAAGCATTGCATTATGTTTTTTTGGACGGGGTGGCTCTGATCCCTACCACTCCCTCAACAATGTAAACCTCAAATGTGGGCAAGCATACCATTGGATGTCATCTGTGTTTAAAGAAAGCTAGACATAACAGCATTCTCCCAATTTTTACTCGTTCTCTCCTCTCCTTGCCAAGTGGCAAAACAGCATCTCACATCTTGCCTAGAGAAAGGCCTGTGTTCTCCATGTCAATGACATCTACATGCAGAAATGTGTTGAATAAGAGTCACCAACCGGACAATCATCAAGGACAAAATCCACACCAACGCAAGTAACGCAAAAGAACTCTTCAACGTCAAACAGCAGTTCACCAAACCCCCCAGCGAAACCACGGACGTCACTCCATCCCAGGACCTCTGCAACAAGCTCAGCTCCTACTTCCACCTGAAAATCAAGGCCCTCTACGACAACTTCAGCAAATAGACTCCAGACACCACCACCCTCTCCACTAGGCCTGGGCAGTAAATTCCGTTCCGCTCGCGGAATTTGCGGAATTTGGGTAATTTCGCGTTCCGTGGAGAACGTGGAATTACCCAAAATTCCGCGATCCGCGACTTCGCAGAATTTTTTGCTTGTTCGCGCTTTCAAAATGCGTGTTCATGAGATATTTCTCCCCGAGCACGCAAACAGCATTCACGAACAAGAAAAAAGCATCGCGAACGGGCGGAACAAGCAATTCCGCGTGTTCGCGGAACTTTTGCGTGCTCGCGGAGATTTTTTACCGTTTCGTGGAGCTTTGTGTAGCGCGACTACGCAAATTCCGCCCACCCCTGCTCTCCACAACTGACAACCAGCCGACAATCACCACCTGGAGACCTGCCACCATGGAAGAGACCACCACGACCATGAAAAACACCCACTCAGGAGCCCCCACGGACCCCTGCCCACCGCACATCTACCTCAGAGCCGCCGCCGCCCTAGCACCCGAACTCAGCTGGACCATCAACGCCTCCCTCGAATCCGGCACCTTCCCCGACGACTGGAAGCGGGCAGAGGTCATGCCCCTCCTCAAAAAACCTTCGGCCGACCCGACAGACCTGAAATACTACCGGCCCATCTCCCTCCTTCCCTTCACAGCCAAGGTCACCCAAAAATTAATCAACGCCCAGCTGACCACCTTCATTGAAGAGAACGCCATACTCGACCCATCCCAGTCCGGATTCCGCAGCAACCACAGCACTGAGACAGCCCTCCTAGCCGCCACCGACGACATCCGCATGCTAGTCGACCAGGTCCACACTGCGGCCCTAATCCATCTAGATCTCTCTGCAGCCTTTGACACGTCTCACACCGCACCCTTTCAGCCAGACTCCACGACGCCGGTATAAGGGGTACCGCCCTCGGCTGGATCCGCTCTTTTCTCGCCGGCAGAACCCAAAGGACCCGACTCCCACCCTTCCTATCCGAACCTACAGAGATCAACTGCGAAGTACCCCAGGGATCCTCGCTCAGCCCTACGCTCTTCAACATTTACATGGCCCCCCTCGCCGCCATTGTCAGACAGCACAGACTCAACATAGTATCCTACGCCGACGACACCCAGCTCATCCTCTCTCTCACCAAGAACCCCGAAGACACCAGACTCAGCTTCCAAGAAGGAATGAAGGACGTCGCAGCCTGGATGAGCAAAAGCTGCCTCAAGCTGAACTCGGAGAAGACAGAGGTCCTCGTCCTTGGACCCTCCCGCACTGCGTGGGACAACTCCTGCTGGCCCCCTGCCCTCGGAAACCCACTCACCCCGACGGACCACGCCCGGAACCTCAGCATCATTCTAGACTCCTCCCTCACCTTGACCCGCCAGATCAATGCCGTCGCCTCCACCTGCTTCAACACCCTCCGCAAGACCTTCAAGTGGATCCCCCCCGAATGCCGAAAGACCGTCACCCACGCACTAATAACCAGCAGACTGGACTATGGCAACGCCCTCCACGCCGGAATCAACAAAACCCTGCTACACAAACTCCAAACCATCCAAAACACCGCGGCCAGACTCGTCCTCGGAACCTCACAACATGAACACATGACTCAGCACCTACGAGACCTCCACTGGTTCCCCATCGTAAAGAGAGTAACCTTCAAGCTACTCACCCACGCCTACAAATCCCTCCACAACATCGGACCCAAATACCTCAACGAAAGAGTTTCCTTCCACATACCCAAAAGGAACCTCTGCTCAGCCGACCTCGCCCTGACAGAAAGCCCACGCATCCGCAGAGCCAGATCGGGTGGAAGAGCCTTCTCCTACGTCGCAGCAAGGACCTGGAACGAGCTCCCAGTCAACATCAGATGCTCCACCACTCTGCACACCTTCAGGAAGAGCCTCAAGACCTGGCTCTTCAACTGATCCGGAGCTGCCCTCCCCCTCCCCAGCGCCTTGAGACCCTCACGGGTGAGTAGCGCGCTTTATAAACCCCAGATTGATTGATTTATTGAATGAGTTATCTTCGACACATTGCCATAAAATGTGGAAAACACAGGTACAACTTATTGATGGTTTCACCGAATTTCATAAGTTGTGTATACGTGCAGCATATTCAATGAATACATTTTGATTGCAGGAACCTCAATCCTCAATGAATGGCACCTTTTCTGACTCCTCATTGTCCTGTTGACCCTGGTCACTCTGTCACTGCATATTCTATCCGCAGAAGGAGTCAGCAGAGTTCTTAAGCAGTGTTTTGTAAATCATGGACTTTGTCATACTCTTATATGGCATCCATTGACTGATTTACAAGCCAATTTCTTTTGGTCGCTCTCCTTCTATTTTAACTCTTAGGGTAAAGCCAGATGGCCAGTTTGGTTAACTCTGAATCTGCGGATTGGCACATCCATAATTGTGACCCACACAGTAAATGCAAAAGATAGTTGTGAACCTTTAGACCTCTAGCACTCCACCCACTAGATTTTCCATACTTTGGTTTCCTTCAATCAATGAGAGGGAGAGAGAGGAACTGCATGTTAGGGACAGGCAAAAAGCCAGGTCTTCAGTGCTTTCCGAAATGCTTGTTCAGTCTCTATCTTCCGAAGTTGGACCGGCATAGAGTTCCACAAGGATGCGGTTCTCACTGAAAAAGCTCTGCCCCCAATCCTAGTTCTAGAGAAGCGAGGGATCCAAAGAAGTTGCTGAAGATTAGTCCTGAGGGTGCTTGCTTGTTGGTATTTCCGGAATCTCTGATGCAGGTATAGCGGGCCCCTATCCCTGGTTGCTCTAAAGGCGATGGTAAGTGCCTTAAACTCTATCCTTTTAAGGACAGGCAGCCAATGAAGGCTTCTCAGGTGGGGGGAGATGTGGTGACGAAACGGCACATTTCTAATAAGTTTGGCTGCTGCATTTTGAACAACCTGCAGTCTATGGGTCAAATAGGCAGGAAGACCCGGGTACAGGCTATTAGCGTAGTCTAACCTTGATGTCACCATGGCATGGACTACAGTCTTCCGACAGTCCATGGGAAGGAAGTGTAGAAATTTCTGCAGGGCTTTTAATTTCCAAAAGCAAGCCGAGGAGACTTGGCAGATCTGAGCTTTACCGGAAAGGTGATTATCGAATTTGAAGCCAAGATTTCTAGCCTCCTCAACTGGGGTAGGAGGGGGATTCAACTCCGTAGGCCACCAGAGATCGGAGGAAGGAGGAGAGGGTTTATTGAAAAACAACACCTCTGTTTTTTCAGTATTTAAGTTGAGGCAGCATTCCGTCATCCAGGTCGAGATATTGACCAGACAGGTCTTGAAGTTGTCGAGTGTTGCTTCTGAATGTTCTTTGAAAGTGAACACCAGCTGCGTATCATCAGAATAGGAGACCACTTTCACTCCCCACTGCACAAGGGAGGCCAACGGGGCCATATAAACATTGAACAGGGTGGGACTCAGGGCAGAACCCTGGGGCACCCCGCACTCCAGGGGTTTAGGAGTGGAGACGTGAGGGTGCAGATAAACTTGCTGAGACCGGCCCTTTAAAAATGAGCGGACCAAGCCAGCACAGTGCCTGTCACTCCCAGGTGCTCAAGTCTCTCCAGTAGAATTTTGTGGGACACAGTGTCGAATGCTGCGGAGAGATCCAACAGCACAAGCATGGCCGAGCTACCCTGATCTAAGGCTTCACATACAGTTTCTGTCACTTCCAGGAGGGCAGTCTCTGTACTATATCCCGATCTAAAGCCAGATTGGGAGTCATGCAAGCAGTTGTTGGACTCAAGGAAGTTAGATATTTCTTCTGAACTTCCTTCACAAGGATCTTAGCCGGGACAGGCAGAAGGGAAATAGGCCTAAAGTTCTTGAGCTCCAAGGGATCGGCGTCTGCTTTTTTTAAGATTGGCAGAACGTAGGCCGATTTCCAGATAGCGGGGTAGATACCTGTCCTCAGAGAGCAGTTCCAAATATGGTTCAAGTGCCGGTTAAACCCATCAGCCAGCAGTTTAAAATATTTAGCCGGGCAGGGGTCGCCAGGAGAACCGGATCTGCATTTACCCAGTTCCAGCAGAGATACAGCAAAGCTAAACGGACTGAACTCAGACCATCGCCCAGGGAGGTCAAAAGTAGGTTTAGGATTCGTAAGTGTTTCAGCTGGGGATAAAGAGGCGTAGATGGATTGCACTTTCTCCTGAAAAAAAAGAGATAGGTCCTCACAGAGGGGAGCTGAGGGAACAATAGTGCTATCCAGCGCCGTCGGTGTAATAAAGCCCTGAACAATTTTGAAAACTTCCTTGGGTGAATTGTCAGAGGACTTAATTTGGCAGGCCATATAGTCTCTGATGGCTTTATGTTTAAGCTTATGAATTTTTTTTAGAGCAGTGCGGTAGGCACACTTGGCCGCAGGATCATACGCTTTGCGCCATGAGCACTCCAGCTTCTTACAAGAGCTTTTCTCCAGCAGGAGAGCAGCCGTAAACCAGGGGGCAGAGGGTTTCCTCCTGGCCTGTTTCAATTTCTGAATTGGGGCAACTTTGTCCAAGGCAGAAGTAACCCAAGAATTGAAGGAGCATGCATCCCTACAGGGGTCATCCGACAGCTCGAATGGGTCAGCCTGTAGCATGGATTCCATGATCTCAGGGGAGATCTTTCTCCAATCTCTCCTCTCTTCATACAAGGAACTACCTTTATTTAACCATGTATGGGAAGTCCAGCTAAAAGGAACTAATCAGTGGTCTGACCAAGTAAGAGGGAGCGGAGCCTCCACCATCAGAGTGGGATCATTAGTAAAAATGAGATCCAGCGTGTGTCCAGCTTTATGGGTGGGCGCGCACACTTTCTGAGCTAGATTCATGTCACTAAGAGTATCTGACAACTGAGAGGCCAAGGAGCAGTTACTGTTGTCCATATGGACATTGAAGTCTCCGAGGACAACAAAGTTGGGACGCCTAAGAGACAGTTCTGCAACAGTACCATACAGCTAAATCAGGTGACTGGATGGAGTATCCGGAGGTCTATAAACCAGCAACCCTGCTAAGGACGATGCCGGGGAAGTTTTAATGCAGAAAGTCAGGGCCTCGATCATCCCAGAGCCATCTATTCTCTTCCTTGAGATTTCCCATTCGTCTCTCAGAATTACAGCGAGCCCGCCCCCCACTCTCTTGCCCGCCCGGTTAGAGGTAACCACCTGAAAACCCCCAGGAATAGCCAGGAAGATATCAGGATTAGAGCTATCTTTTAACCACATTTCCGTTAAGAACATGAGGTCCCAAGAGTTTGACTTTAGTGCAAGCCAAACCTCATCAGCGTGTTTTGATAAGGATCTGCAATTTAGCAGACAGGCCTTGAATACATGGTTTGTGGTCTTATGCTGTATTGAGGGAGACTTTAGGTGGGGGGAACATCTATTATTACACCCTTCTTTGTTCCTCAAAGAAAAGGAGCATGTGCTACATTGATGCACTTGACCTAGGATTAGGCCTCGGTAGTAAATTCCGTTCCGCTCGCGGAATTTCCGGAATTTGGGTAATTTCGCGTTCCGCGGAGAACGCGAAATTGCCAAAAATTCCGCGATCCGCGACTTTGCGGAATTTTTTGCTTGTTCGCGCTTTCAAAATGCGTGTTTGCGAGATATTTCTCCCTGAGCACGCAAACAGCGTTCGCGAACAGGAAAAAAGCATCGCGAACGGGCGGAACAAGCAATTCCGCGTGTTCGCGGAACTTTTGCGTGCTCGCGGAGATTTTTTACCGTTTCGCGGAGCTTTGCGTAGCGCGACTACGCAAATTCCGCCCACCCCTACCTAGGATGTCCTGGCCGTCCAAATTGGTGTTGAAAGCGATACAAGGATGGCCTGGGCATCTTGTTGTACTCAGATTTAAGAGCTGCTCCCTAGTCCAAGTTAATCTAGGAGCTGGGGCAAAAGATGTAGCGTGGCTGGTACTGGACGCGATCCGGACGCGGACGGGTGCAGACGGGCTTGTCTTAGGCGCTCCTTTGGCATGCCAGTGGCACGCCCGCTACGCGTCTGCCACCCGGGAGCCATTAAATAGGGTTCTTGAGGTCAGGCGGAAAACTAGACCGCCGACCAAAGATGGCGCCAGTAAGTGTCCACCCCGGGGAATCCAAAATGGCCACCACACCACGGGGATTGTAACTTCACTGATGGACGCGGAGCAGGGGAAGAGAGCAACGTGCCGCTCTGCAAGAGCCCAGGTAAGAGGAGAGAGGCTGAGAGCGTGAAGTTCCAGCACCCTGCAACACACAGAGGTGCAACTAGCGGCTAAAAGGGCTGGTAGTGATACAAGTAGCAGTCAGCAGCTAAGTGACAGGAGAACAGCAGAAAGGGAACCAAGTTAAAAACCTAAGCTTCCTGCAACATGCAGAAGAGCGAAGTGGAGGCAGTGCCAGGCAGCAAGCGAGAACAGTTAGCAGCAGCGCAAACAAGAAAGAGCAAGAGAAAACTCAAGTTTTAAAGTTTGAATCTATAACTCTCTGCAACACGCAGTAGAGCGACGAGTAAAAACAGTAAAACAAGTAAAAACAACTAAAAACAATGATACTAAAGTGACTAAGTACTTCAGACCAGGCAGATAGCGTGGAGGAGTTACGACCCACCAGCACCTACAGATGTCCGCTGTGCGTCCGCCACCCGGGAGCCATTAAATAGGGTTCTTGAGGTCAGGCGGACAACTAGACTGCCGACCCAAGATGGCGCCCGTATGTGTCCACCCCGGGGAATCCAAAATGGCCACCACACCACGGGGGATTGTAACTTCACTGATGGACGCGGAGCAGAGGAAGAGAGCAACGCGACGCTCCGCAAGAGCCCAGGTAAGAGGAGAGAGGCTGAGAGCGTGAAGTTCCAGCACCCTGCAACACACAGAGCTGCAACTAGCGGCTAAAAGGGCTGGTAGTGATACAAGTAGCAGTCGGCAGCTAAGTGACAGGAGAACAGCAGAAAGGGAACCAAGTTAAAAACCTAAGCTCCCTGCAACACGCAGAAGAGCGAAGTGGAGGCAGTGCCAGGCAGCAAAGCGAGAACAGTTAGCAGCAGCGCAAACAAGAAAGAGCAAGAGAAAACTCAAGTTTTAAAGTTTGAATCTATAACTCTCTGCAACACTCAGTAGAGCGACGAGTAAAAACAGTAAAACAAGTAAAAACAACTAAAAACAATGATACTAAAGTGACTAAGTGCTTCAGACCAGGTAGATAGCGTAGAGGAGTTACGACCCACCAGCACCTACAGATGTCCGATAGAGATAGAGAGAAGCACTGAAGGGAGGAATGTGGAAACAGGGAACACTCTGATGTCTGGCAGGGTTTACATGGAATTACACTCACACACCTCTTATGCTCATGGAATGTCATTAGCTGAAATGCCGGAGAACCCAGGTGGGCCTCATTGGCTTCTGCTCAATGCCCTCACTCTGAGATTTTGCCCTGTGCCACTGGGCCCCTGGAACCAAGCTGTACCTGGCTGATGAGACCTAATAAGGGCAACTCACTCCTGGGTTGCTTGCGTTCCGGCTCAATGAGGTCCTGGCCTGGCAGTTCAGTCTGGACTGTTCCCATTGGAGCAGGATCAAGACTGATTTGCATATGGTTGGGTCCACATGAGGTGGCATGGTGGGCATACAACCATGGATTCAGAAGCAGTGCCCACTGAGTGCCAATGGCTGACATAAATTCAAGCATTCCATCCATCACTTTGTTTTTGTGATGGGTATCCACAGACAGGGGTCCTTTGTGCACTGTGCCACTAGAATCAACCTATTATTGGATGTTGGATATTGGATGCTCCCATTGGAGCAGGATCAAGACTGATTTGCATATGGTTGGGTCCAAACTGAGGTGGCATGGTGGACATACAACCATGGATTCAGATACAGTGCCCACTGATTGCCAATGGCTGACATAAATTCAAGCATTCCATCCATCACTTTGTTTTTGAGACGGGTATCCCTAGACAGGGGTCCTGTGTGCACTGTGCCACTAGAATCAAGCTATTATTGGATGTTGAGCCCCAATTAGAGTGAAACTGGTCCTGGGTTGCTTGTGTTATGGTTCAGGGAAGACCTGGCCTGGTGGTTTGGGCTGGACTGTTCCCATTGGAGCAGAAAAAAGACTGATTTGCATATGGCCATGTCCAAACTGAGGTGGCATGATGGACAAACCCCTATGGATTGGAATGTGTCCCTGAGCAATTGCCAGTGGCTGAGATTAATTCAAACATTCCATCCATCAGTTTGCTTTTGATGCCCTAAATGTGAGGGGTATGCACAGACATGGGTCCCATGCTCCCTATGCCTCTTGAACCACGCTATACCTGGCTGAGGGGTGCATATGTGAGGAGTTAGGTATGAAAAATCTATACTTACTTACATGTCTACATTTTATTTTCAATATTCTGTCCCATTGATGTTGTAGATTCACTATTCAGGGGGCACACCGCTCAAATGTTAAGAGAGGCTGTAGATATCACACCCATGGTATGGTACAACTTAGCAGGATGCTTGAATTTCAACTAATACACCAAGCAACAGATTTCAAACAAAAGAATTCAATTATGAATGAACACTCCTACAAAAAAGCAAAAAGGCTGACAAGTCCTATTAAGGACAAAACCAGTCCTGGGATGCTTGTGTTCCAGTTCAGGGAGAACCTCGCCTGGCAGTTCCGGCTGGATTGTTCCCATTGGAGCAGGGACAAGACTGGTTTGCATATGGTTGGGTCCAAACTGAGGTAGTATGGTGGGCAAAAAAACATGGATTAAGATTTGGCCCCCAGTGATTGCAGGTGGCTGACATTAACTCAAGCATTCCATCCATCACTTTGTTTTTAATGCCCTAAGTGTGATGGGAATGTCCCGACATGGGTCCAGTGCACACTGTGCCACAAGAATCAAACATTTACTGGCTGATGAGCCCTATTTAGGGCGAAACCGGTTCTGGGTTGCTTGCGCTCTGGTTTAGGGAAGACTTGTCCTGATGGTTCGGGCTGGACTGTTACTATTGGAGCAGGATCAAGACTGATTTGCATATGTCAGGGTCCAAACTAAGGTGGCATGTTGGGGAAAAAAAACTGTGGATTGGGATGCCGAGCGATTGCCAGTGACTGAGATTTAGTCAAGCATTCCATCCATCACTTTGATTTTGGTGAAAGAAGCGCAATGCATGTTTCTTCTTAGACATGTAAGAAGTGATAATTAGGCATATAAATCACAGAAATGTGACTGCATTTTAATAAATTGAGGTTCAAAAGTGCATAAAACATTTTGTGCACAGGAACTTGTGTTCCTGATAAGGACCTTTTGTTTGCCTGTCTCTGGAAGCAGTCCTAGCCTGAAGCAAGGCTCACCTAAAGTCTTTCTCTACTGTTTCATATATATTGAGGTCCAGTTCTAACTCCCGATGGCACGTCGTACATTGTGACTGTCTGGATGGACCGCCCAACGTGACCGCACTTACACTATAAGCATTTGCATATGGCAGCTTGTTTAGAAAATCCTTTCATCCCGTTTGTAAAACTGGGGTCCTCACCTTCCTGAAAACATCAGATCCTGACACCTAACCTACTGGACATAGGAATCTACTTCAACGCTGCAGGAGTTTGAATCCACTTTCATGACCAGAATTAATGCAAAATATTCACTGACATTGCTTGTCGCAAAGTGTTTTGAAGACAGTGGTTGTAAGGCAGGGTGTTAGGCACTGTACATAACCAATGACCTATCTATATACAAAAACAAAGATATTGTTCTTTCTTCTTTGCTTTCCCCTTTATTACAGTAAGGATTTCCACATGGTTCATCTGAGGCCACAGTTACCATCCCCAGGAGGATTCTGCATCTATACTTGAATTATTGCTACTTTTGTGGATGCCAGCGTGGCATTGGAGGGCACAACTCCCTCTCTCTAGGCATGCAACATATCACCAATTATCTGCAGTGCGTTGGGGGACCGAAGAAGGCACCTTCCATCGCAGTTGCCTGAACTGCTTGACGGAGCAAGTGCTTAGAAGTCGCCAATGTCAAGGTCTCGGTGCTCCTGGTGCTAAAAAAGGGAGATTCAAACATAGGGGAGGTCCACGCGCGTTTCGGTGGATCTGCAATTAGACCACCTTCCTCAGGACCATGATAAGATAAAAATGAATCTCAAATGAAATGGCCGGGGGTGATCGGTGGCCAGCGACTGCTGTCACTCCATACAGCGTATGTCCAGAATTATTGCTGCTGGTGCGTCTCAGCCAAATGAGAACAAACATTGGCTCCCCTATTCCCAATAATGCAAAATTAATCCTCATTGAAAGTCTTCAGTCGGGCTCCACCAATAAGGCATAATGCGACGTATATTTGAGACCGCTATTTTTCGTTAGTACTTAGCCCTCCGCTGTACTTGCTGCAACGCAGTCCAAATCTAAATCCCACCAATCTCACGCACGAAATGCGGACCTCCCCTATGTTTGAATCTCTCTTTTTTATGTGTGTGTGTAGGCTCGTATGAGTAGGTTTGAATGGTGAGAGTGAATTGTTGATGGCTCATGTGGGGTTATGTATTTATCTATTCATTGATTTGTACTGCATTGCATCTAATTTATGATCACATGTATATGTAAACAATGATGAGTATGTTTCTAAAATTGTGTGTATAATGAAAATATATACATATATAAAAAAAAAAGTAATTAAAAAAATTAAAAAAACTATATATATATATTTCTGTGACTATCTGTCCTGTATAACAGCGATGTTGGGTTTGTGACTATTTTGAGCCAATTTTGGCCATTGTCAGTTTAGAGGTTTTTTTGCTAGTGGCCAGAGTTAGCAAATTGTGTACTGGCTGTTTTGGCGTTGCTCATCTCAAGTGCCAATGTTAAGACGGCCTTTTCACAGAAAAAAAGTTTACATGGGAAGAAAAAAGTGAGCACACATGACCAAAGACTCACTGAAGAAGTATTGTATGGTGTACTACAATAAGTTTGATTTGCAAAAATGTATTTGGATCTCATATACACTGTACGTACACTGTCTATATACCATTGACTATCAGTGCAGAAAGCAAGCAATAATAAAAGCAAAACATTCCATAAACACCGGAAAAACACTTTGTGTTGTTTTTAATGGCGCGAAAATGTGTAAACACTGATAACCACTATTTTTGTAAGGTATGGAAATCACTTGAAAACACTGAAAAAACCCCACCAGAACTTACCAAAAATAGAAACTGGAAACAGGAAAGCCTACATATATGGTCTAAAAATATATATTGGTTGATGTCTGGCTTTAATTGTGAGCTCACTCTTCTATTCATCTTATAAATGTCTACATCTCTCCTAAACTAAAAATAGGCAACTGCTTCCACCTATAATGATCAAATCGAAACTCTGAGCAATCAAATGACTAATTCAACAGTATTAATAACAGGAAACTTCAATAACAACTTAGGGGCCGATTACGATGGCGGTCGGAAAAGCATTCCGACCACCGTGGTAGCGGAAATTAACCGTCCGCATGTACCGTGGGAAAACCGGCGTTCAGATTAGGATGAAACGCCAGAGTAATCCGACCGTGGCGGGCGGATTCCACGAAAGTACGCCGGGAGCGTGCGGAGCAGGTGAAATTCCGTCCGCGGCGGTTGGATTTGATGCGGAAAGACCCAAAACCGCTGCACGGCCAGCGGATTGCTGCACGTGGAATTATGATACGATTGCGGTGACAGCGTAACGATCAGCTGTTTCCAAGCGCCGCGATCACAACTATCGATGAATGGGAGAGCTGGCGGAAGGGCTGTTGTATTCCGACCGCCGCGGTCACTCCAGAAGAGTAATGGCGGTCGAAAACAACCACACAACAAGGCCACCAAGTATGGCCAGTAATCTGGCTCAGCCACAAAAAACACCTAACATACCCCAATTACACATTCCCATGGCAAGTAAAAAATACAAATCCCAGGTCAACCCACACAACACACCTGACATGAATACTCCATTTTGACCCACCCACATAGCTGAGTATAAAACCAGCTCCTTCCCTGACCAGAATCCTTTGCACAACTCCACAACTGAAGGGCCCAAACCCACAGCACAAAGGAGAGGCAAATCTGCACACATCACACCATCACAACCACACACACACCACACATATCACCACCACCACCTTCACACCTGCACCTTTAACCCATTTGCACATCACACACCATGTCACAGAAGAAAATACCCAAATTCACTGACAATGAGTTGTCAGTGATGTTAGATGAGGTAATCAGAGTCGAACCACATTTGTTTGGAAACCTGGTCCAACAGACACCACTAGCCACCAGAAATCAAATATGGGCAAGGATAGTCAACAAGGTCAATGCAGTAGGGACCATCCCGCACACCCAGAAGGAGATCAGGAAGAGGTGGAATGACCTCAAGACCAAGGTGAAAGAGCGTAACAACAAGAACCAGAAGCTGGCTCAGAGGACTGGCGGTGGCCCTCCCATTCCACTACGAACATTAACCGTATGGGAGGAGAAGGTGCTTGCCATACTGCCTCCAGAGAGTCTCACAGGAATACCCGGGGGGAGTGGAGGCTGGTAAGTACCAACAAATGGCTATCATTACACTGCTATGCACTGTCTTGCACAACTACAAAGCAACACCTCCTAGGCCCAAATGCACCCATGTGCACCACACTCTCCCCAACACATGTCTCACAGATCTAACATTTACTACCTCTGATTCACCCCAAAGGTAGGTAGCAACATTTCCATGGGGGCATGTGTACAGGCAGCCAGCACTACAACTCCCACCAGGCACCCTAGTCCCAAAGCTGAGCAGGATGGAGCACTCCCCACCCCCAACCATGTGTCAGCCATTGCATTGCTCTCTTCAAACTCACAGGTAGGTAGCCATCTTAACAGGGAGGTGGTGTTTGTGGGTGGGAAGCCAGCACTACAACTCCCACCAGGCCCCCTTGTCCCACAGCTCAGCAGGATAGAACATTCCCCCCCACCCACAACCATGTGTCAGCTATTGCATTGCTCTCTTCAAACTTACAGGTAGGTAGCCATCTTAACAGGGAGGGGTGTTTGTGGGTGGGAAGCCAGCACTACAACTCCCACCAGGTACCCTTGTCCCACAGCTCAGCAGGATGGAACACTCCCCATACCCACAACCATGTGTCAGCCTTTGCATTGCTCTCTTCAAACCTACAGGTAGGTAGCCATCTTAACAGGGAGGGGTGTTTGTGGGTGGGAAGCCAGCACTACAACTCCCACCAGGCCCCCTTGTCCCACAGCTCAGCAGGATGGAGCACCCCCCCTCAGCCAGAAGCATGTGGCAGACATTGCATTGTTTACCTTCACCTAACAGGTAGGTAGCCATCTTAACAGGAAGAGGTGTTTGTGGGTGGGAAGCCAGCACTACAACTCCCACCAGGCACCCTTGTACCACAGCTCAGCAGGATGGAGCACTCCCCCTCCAGCCAGAAGCATGTGGCAGACATTGCATTGCTCACCTTGACCTAACAGGTAGGTAGCCATCTTAACAGGGAGGGGTGTTTGTGGGTGGGAAGCCAGCACTACAACTCCCACCAGGCACCCTTGTCCCACAGCTCAGCAGGAAGGAACACTCCCCCCCAGCCAGAAGCATGTGGCAGACATTGCATTGCTCACCTTCACCTAACAGGTAGGTAGCCATCTTATCAGAAAGGGGTGTATGTGGGTGGAAAGCCAGCACTACAACTTCCACCAGGCCCCCTTGTCCCACAGCTCAGCAGGATGGAGCACTCCCCCCAGCCAGAAGCATGTGGCAGACATTGCATTGCTCACCTTCACCTAACAGGTAGGTAGCCATCTTAACAGGGAGGGGTGTTTGTGGGTGGGAAGCCAGCACTACAACTCCCACCAGGCCCCCTTGTCCCACAGCTCAGCAGGATGGAGCACCCCCCCAGCCAGAAGCATGTGGCAGACATTGCATTGCTCACCTTCACCTAACAGGTAGGTAGCCATCTTAACAGGGAGGGGTGTTTGTGGGTGGGAAGCCAGAACTACAACTCCCACCAGGCACCCTTGTCCCACAGCTCTGCAGAATGGTACACCCCCCACACCCACAACCATGTGGCAGCAATTCCCCTCAACTGTGTCACAGAACAGGTAGGTAGACAGTGCATGCTCCCTGCCATTCCTCTAAAAAAGCATGGAGCCATATGACCACACCAGCCCTCACATGTCACCCAAGTTGGCATAGATCCAATAGCCACTTCCAGTGTGCAGACAGCTAAGCGTATGTAACTGTCACAGAAATTAAAGTGTGAACCACCAAGTCACATGTTGAAGAAAGTCAGGGCACAATCATGCACAGCACTGAATGCTATGTGTAAGTGCCATGGTGGCAGAGCATGAAGGCCCATATGAACACAAAACATGCATGGTTAGTTGTTAAAAGAAAGCAAAGTACATGACATGACAAGGGCATGCATAAGATTGCAATGGCCAGTTCTTGCTCAGATCTAACGTCTTCCATGCAGAGCAAACCAAAAAGACGCATCACATAAAGTTGATGTGCTGCAAGTCGTTAGACGACGACATGTCCTTGTAATCACACAATCTGTACGTGGAACATGGTATCTATTTACATGTCACACCATGGACAAGTAATGTAGGTACCTCCACATCATGTCATGATGCGCAGTACCTTGCAGCCATACAAAGTGATATCAATGTAAACTGTGTGGTGTATCACATGTAATATCCAAACGTCTAACACCAAGCTTGTGGGGTGCACTTCAATGACCATTTCACCTCTGTTCAACAGGAGAGCAACGGTAAACAGCCTTTAGTGCGCGGCTGCTAGTGCGCATACCATTACTTCGCAAGCGTTACTACGCTTGAGATGTTACAACGTGTACCATTAGTGTGCAAGTTGTTACATCGCAAGCGTTGTTACAATGCATGCGTTGTAATGGTATGCGCTATCCACATCGCTGTTTGGAAGGAGCTTCCGTTTCAGTAGCGGCCCCTGGTGGGAGTGCTGCCAGGCGCTGACGTGGGGCGGGGGAGGGGCAGGGTGGGGGTAGTAAACTACGGATTACGGCTGATTAGAGGTAAGTAAACATATAAATAAATAAAACTAATTTCGGTGCGCGCGCTGCATCGCATTTGGCGATGCAGCGCGTGCAACGAAATTCATTTTATTTATTTATATGTATACTTACCTCTAATCGGCAGTAATCCGTAGTTTACTATCCCCCACCCTGCCCCTCCCCCGCCCCACGTCAGCGCCCGGCAGTACTCCCACCACGGGCCACTACTGTTCCGTTTCCAAACAACGACGTGCAGATCTGATGTCGCTGGAAGCCGCTGGAAGCCAGAGAAGAGAGGAACCATGGAGGAGAGAGAGGTAAGTGTAGTTTTTTTGTGTCGTGCAGGAGTAGTCTTTTAGGTTGTAGGGTTGTGTTTGAGTAGTGTAGGGTCGTGCTGGGGCTAGTGTTTTAGGGTTTAGGGTAGTGATGTGGTGTATGTGTAGTGTAGGGTAGTGTTTTAGGGTTTAGGGTAGTGTCGGGGGGTCGTGCAGGGTAGTGTTTCAGTGTAGGGAAGGGACTGGGGGTAGGAGCAGGGTCGTGCTGGGGGTAGTGTTTTAGGGTTTAGGGTAGTGTTGTGGTGTTAGTGTAGTTTAGGGTAATGTATTAGGGTTTAGGGTAGTGTCGGGGTGTAGTGCAGGGTAGTGTTGTAGTGTAGGGAGCGGACTGGGGGAAGGGTGAGGGTCGTGCAGGGAGTAGTGTTTTAGGGTTTAGGGTAGTGGTGTGGTGTTTGTGTAGTGTAGGGTAGTGTTTTAGGGTTTAGGGTAGTGTTGGGGTGTCATGCAGGGTAGTGTTGTAGTGTAGGGAGCGGACTGGGGAAGGGTGAGGGTCGTGCAGGGAGTCGTGTTTTAGGGTTTAGGGTAGTGGTGTGGTGTTTGTGTAGTGTAGTGTACTGTTATAGGGTTTAGGGTAGTGTCGGGGTGGTGAAGTGTAGTGTTAGAGTGTAGGGTCCAGGCAGGGGGAAGGGGGAAGGTCGTGTAGGGGTAGTGTATTAGGGTTTCGGGTAGTGTAGTGATGTTTAAGTAGTGTAAGGTAGTGTAAGGTAGTGTAGTGTAAGCATGATTTTAGTGCGATGTTTTTAATTAGCATAAACCATAGTACATTTATAACCATTTGCGTTATAAATGCATGCGCAGTTAAAACTTGCTAAGTAATGGTTTATGCTAAGTAAAAACATGCAAAGTAATGGTTTATGCTAAGTAAAAACATCGCACTAAAATCATGCGAAGTAATGGTATGCGAAGTATCGACATACATTCGAGAGCAACATTTGACTGCTGCAGAAGACAACACCGACCTGCAGAGCCAGTCTCCCTCCCCGGTACATGGACTCTCGGATGAAGACTCCCTACATTTCTCGGATAAGGAGCACCAACCTGGCCCATCCGGACTGCCAGGGCGCATCACGTCCCAGGCCCCCACTGTCCCCACCACCACCACCTCAGCAACAACAACCGCGCTGACCCCTGCTGCAACGACCTGTGCAGCCTCAACCACCACCACCACCACCACCAGTGCTGCCTGCAACACTCTCCCTGCCTCAGTGGTTACCAACACCATCACACAATCAGAGGGGAGCAGGGCGAGTCTGCGGGTGCGTCGAGTGGCAACGCCACAGGTCCGGGACAGCAGGGCAGGTGGGAGGGCAACTGGTGGCCAAATTCGAGAGGACACTGGGACCGAAGCCCTGGCCAACATCGCCAGAGTTCTTGGGGCATACGAACAAAGCCAGGGACAGATGGGCCAGGTCGTGGAAGAAGTGCGTGAGCTCCGCCTGCTGGTGATGTCCATGGACACGCGTATGGGCCAAATCGTGGACCTCATGGGCCAACTCGTGGGTGTTCTGAGGGACAGTCATGCGGCCCAAAGGACAGCTCAACCCCCCTCCAGTGGCCAGCAGGATGATACTCCCACCACCTCAGCTGCGGCCACAGAGAGGGGTGAGCTGCAACAGGATGACTCCTCAGACACCGCTGAGCTCGCAGCAGTGGCCCTCCCTGCAAAACGCAAAAGGGGCCATCCGAGAAACACCACAGGAGGAACACGTGGCAAAGCACCATCCGAACGCCAGTCGCACAGCCATCCATGATGGCACCTCTGTTCCCCTTCACATTGACTTTGTTGACTATCCTTACCCACACTGCCATGTCGATGGCAGGTGTCTGTTGGACTGGGTCACTACATCAATGTGGTGACTACTCTATTGTCTCATTTACCGTCACTGTCAACTCATTAATTCACTTAGCACCTGTTTTGGAAAACATCACTTGTCTGTTACAAACACTAATTATAAATAAACACTCTTTACACACCTATGTCTTTGTGTCAGCTCCATGTTTATCACAGTATGTACAATATTGACTCTGATTCCAATGTACCAGAAACTCTGATTGTGACGAGGCATTGAGAGGTCGAAGGGACCTAGAAAGACACAAGAGAACGACATTTACTTGTCAGGTGATGGCATCACAGCCAGTACACAACACTAGTTATCAAGGTACACAAACCAGCACACATTACAATGAGAAACAATATCAACATAGACATCATGTGGCTGGTCATGACTACCCTGTGCCACAAACATCAGCCATCAGCACAGAGCCAACAACAGGAAGCAGTCAAAAAGCTCCTCTAGGCATTTACACTACCATCAAAGACAGCAGACAATGGCACTGTTGTACAATGTCACTCACACTCAAGGGAAGTAGTGGTTGATGAGCTGTTGACGCAGGCAGCACCTTCCTCCTCTCCACTATCCTCGTCACTGGACATGTGTGGGTTTGCAGGGGGGGCATCTGCTGCTCATCATCATCCAGGAGCAGGGGGATCTCCTTGCGCAAGGCCAGGTTGTGGAGCATGCAGCATGCAACTATGATCTGACACACCTTTTGGGAGAGTAGAGTATTGCACCTCCGCTCTTGCCCAGACACCGGAATCTAGACTTGAGAAGACCAAAAGTACGCTCCACCACACGACGTGTCCTCCCATGGGCCTCATTGTAGCGGACTTCACCCGGGGTCCTGGGATTCCGCAGTGGGCTCAGCAACCAAGGCCGGTTGGGATATGCAGAGTCACCTAGGTGTGAGATACACAGACCAATTTTGTAATATAACTGTAGCTGAGGACAGCATGTCACACATACAGTACACTACTTGACTCTGCGTACTCACCCACAATCCACACGCGCTCCGGAAGCAGATTTACCATCAGCTGTCGTACGATGCTGTTACGCAGTATGTAGGAGTCATGTGCTGATCCTGGAACTCTGGCACAGACATGGGAGATTATCATATCCGCCTGGCATACCACTTGCACATTAATGGAATGGAAATGCTTCCTGTTCCTGTAGATGTGCTCATGTGCCTTTGGTGGAACCAGGCCAACATGTGTGCAGTCAATGGCGCCAACAACATTAGGGATGTGGGTAAGGTCATAAAAATCACCCCTCACAGCTGCCAATTCATGTCTCCTGGGAAAATGGATGTAGCGGTCCTTGTATGTCATCATAGCGGACAGGACATCACGTAGCACCATGCTTAACGTTGGTTGAGACATCCCACCTGCGCTGGACACCGTGTACTGGAACGAACCAGTTGCAAAGAAATACAGGGCCGCCATCACCTTACATGTTGGTGTCAAAGCAGTTGGATAGGTCCTGCGAGGCCTCAGATGGGGCTCCAACTGACCACATAGCTCCTAAAGGGTAGGTCGATCCAAACGGAATTTACGTATGATGTCGTCATCATCCATGTCCGCCAGCAATGTGAATGGACGATGCCCATTTGGTCGCCTCCTACATAAGATAAAAGGGGACACATGTCAATTCAATTCCCCTATGAGATGTGTCCAACATCTTACGTCTTGACTGACACAGCGCCAACAATGACTGGCCTGAAACAACAGCTTACAGCACAAGGCACATGCAGAGACACCTTGATCTAAAGTAGTTGTACA
Organism: Calotriton arnoldi; assembly: GCA_963921515.1. Taxonomy (NCBI): domain Eukaryota; kingdom Metazoa; phylum Chordata; class Amphibia; order Caudata; family Salamandridae; genus Calotriton; species Calotriton arnoldi. The sequence goes on along the minus strand of CAWUFW010015090.1, from coordinate 178,623 downwards.
CATGTTCAGTATGTACATAGTGAGTACCCCCCAAACAGATTCAGACTTTGTGAATGTAAAATGGTACATTCCGACATCTTGTGTCACCAGCCCTGAGAGTAGTTGACACAGCACATGTCTGAAACAGCAACACTGCTGGCTTCTAAGTAGCTGCTGTACCTGCCACACCTTCTTGCGTGAGTCGGACAGGGCACACATTAATAACACAATGAGCACAGTGTGTGCATGAAGATCAAGTATCAACATGAGTTCAGCAATCTACACAGTGAAATAGGCAGAATATGTAGTCAGTCCATCATTACTGTTGGTTGCTTAGCCATCTCACACATTGACATGTTTACATATTTGAGAGTCCATCACACAACAGATCTGTGTACATGTACAACAACATCATCATTGACATTTGAGGGAGTACATGCCAATGCATGTAATCCTGTGCACTGACATGGCATGTGTAGTCATCAGTGAGTTAAATGTCACACTAGCATAGAATATAACTATCTGGTGGCATGATTCATAGTAAGTGTCTACTGTTCAATGATGAGAACTGGCCATTGCCATAGCAAGATGTGTCCATAGGTGCCGTAAGCATGCACTGCCACCGCAATCACGGTCATTGGCACCAATCTAAAAATGCCAATTCGCGGTCGCGACCGCCTGGGCCCTGTGGTGTGACACCGCCAATGCCCATGCCCTTTCAGCCAATGGGAACCGCGATCGCGGCAGTGAAATACACTTTTGAAACCCGCGGTAGGCGTGCTCCGCTACCGCGGGCCCGGTCATTGGGTGCAATTGAAAGATGCACGATTGCGGTAGCGACCGCCTGGGCCCCGCGGTGTGACACCGCCAATGCCCATGCCCTTTCAGCCAATGGGAACCGCGATCACGGTAGTGAAATACACTTTTGAAACCCGCGGTAGGCGTGCACCGCCACCGCGGGCCAGGTCATTGGGTGCAATTGAAATATGCACGATTGCGGTGGCGACCGCCTGGGCCCCACCGTGTGACACTGCCAATGCCCATGCCCTTTCAGCCAATGGGAACCGTGATCGCGGTAGTGAAATTCACTTTTGAAACCCGCGGTAGGCGTGCACCGCCACCGCAGGCCCGGTCATTGGTTACATTTGGAAAAAGCTGGCCTGGAACAACAATTGCAGCATCTGAGTACCACTGAAACAACCCCAGGGGGCTATATATGTCTGTGAGTGAGCCACACATTTCCATTGCATCCAGACACTGCTGCCTGCCATTCTTCATCCCCAATTGCTGCGGTTCCTGTCTCCTGGACCCAGTGATGGCGAGAACTGAGAACATCAGGGCCCGTCCCTTCACCACAGAGGAGCTGGAGGTCCTGTTGGATGAGGTGCTTTCACAGTATGGGAGGCTATATGGTGCTCCTGATGTACTGGTAAGTGTTTCAGAGTGAAAATTTGAGAGAGCAAAGAGTGCACACATGATGTTGCTCTGCTGTAGTATGTGCCTGTGAGTTCAAGTTAATGTGGATGCATCCTCATTTTTGAAACACCATGCTCCATACATGGCCTAGTAAATATTGCACTTGAGTATTTGGGGAGGATGGCAACATGTACATTTCTACAGCCCTTCTTCAGCAATGACAATACAAACGTTGGTCTGAGCCTGGGTAATGTAATTGTGTGATACACTGCCTAGCATGCTGACTTCTGGTAAATGGGGTGTGTAGCCTTATTTCCACAGATCCATGGCTGCATTTAAGGATGGGAGGGACATGCAGTGTTTTGGCAGACATACAGTAACACTGCTGGTTTGGGCAGTGGTAGTCTGAACAAACATTGCCTGTGCTAATGGATGTCAGAGTCCATGATGTTTTCACATGCTCATTTGTGACATTACAAATGTGTTTCGTCCAGAGGGTACTGAAGGATGTGTGTACAATTTTCATATTGCCCCCATGGATATGTTTGCATTATGCACAAGATTGAAATGCCTGAGTGTAACACTCTTGGTGGAAATTCACCTATGAAACCTCAGATTAACCCCTTCAGTGCTTATGACGAGCTGGACTCGTCATGGCACACAGTGCTCGTGTGCTCATGACGAGTCCAGCTCGTCATAAGACCACCCACGGGGAAGCGCTGGCGCTCCCCGTGGGAATCCGATCGTCGGGTTTTTGGGGGAAGGCAGGGGAAGGACTTCCCCTGCCTCCCCCCGCCTCCCCCGCCCTCCCCATCAATGACGTCAGCGCGCGAGGCGCGCTGACATCATTGAGGGTTTCCCTTCCTTCCCCGACGCGCTGGAAGCCATTTGCTTCCAGCGCGTCGGGGAAATCAGGTGAGTTTTGGCTCGGGGAGGGGTGTTTGATTCGAAAAGAGACATCGAGGGAAAGGAAAGGGTTTTCCTTTCCCCCGATGCTCTTTTGTGCATTCCTGCTGCACGATCATGTGATCGTGCAGCAGGAATGCCTCACGAGGGAGGGAGGGCGCAATTCTCCTCTAGAATTTGTGAGCGTGGAGATGTGCCTTCTCTCCATTTACACCCTGAAAAGTTAGCTGTAATCCTTGATGGAGGTCTTTGCATCCTTGAATTTCTCGAGCGCAATGCTCGTGTAGTTCCTGTGACCAGGAGGTTCCTTCTCCTCGTCTGCCGCTGAGATCCTGCTCTGAACCTTTATAAACAAGAGGCATGTGAACGGGCCTAGAAGCCCCGCTCGTTTGGCCCCGCCACACATACACTAGCGGTATGCAACGTATGCCCGCCCTTTCCCCACTATGATGGACAGCTTACTCAAAGGACCCCGGCGCTTTCGGCGCGGTGGCAAAGTTACAGACACACAGGTCACTGGAGACAATTGTTCTGGTCCTTTACGCAGCTGTAGTGTAGGAAAGGCACTATACATTTACCCAACGAGGTAGAACTTACTGATTAGCCAGTAGAAAGTACTCCAGTTGAGTAGAGGTATTGCACAAAACGGTGGCATCTTCGTGGATAAATATGCAGGGCAGATGTGCCTTCTCTCCATTTCCAACGTGAAAAGTTAGCTGTAATCCTTGATGGAGGTCTTTGCATCCTTCATTTTCTCGAGCGCAATTCTCGTGTAGAATTCGTGAGCGTGGAGATGTGCCTTCTCTCCATTTACACCCTGAAAAGTTAGCTGTAATCCTTGATGGAGGTCTTTGCATCCTTGAATTTCTCGAGCGCAATGCTCGTGTAGTTCCTGTGACCAGGAGGTTCCTTCTCCTCGTCTGCCGCTGAGATCCTGCTCTGACCCTTTATAAACAAGAGGCATGTGAACGGGCCTAGAAGCCCCGCTCGTTTGGCCCCGCCACACATACACTAGCGGTATGCAACGTATGCCCGCCCTTTCCCCACTATGATGGACAGCTTACTCAAAGGACCCCGGCGCTTTCGGCGCGGTGGCAAAGTTACAGACACACAGGTCACTGGAGACAATTCTTCTGGTCCTTTACGCAGCTGTAGTGTAGGAAAGGCACTATACATTTACCCAACGAGGTAGCACTTACTGATTAGCCAGTAGAAAGTACTCCAGTTGAGTAGAGGTATTGCACAAAACGGTGGCATCTTCGTGGATAAATATGCAGGGCAGATGTGCCTTCTCTCCATTTCCAACGTGAAAAGTTAGCTGTAATCCTTGATGGAGGTCTTTGCATCCTTCATTTTCTCGAGCGCAATTCTCGTGTAGAATTCGTGAGCGTGGAGATGTGCCTTCTCTCCATTTACACCCTGAAAAGTTAGCTGTAATCCTTGATGGAGGTCTTTGCATCCTTGAATTTCTCGAGCGCAATGCTCGTGTAGTTCCTGTGACCAGGAGGTTCCTTCTCCTCGTCTGCCGCTGAGATCCTGCTCTGACCCTTTATAAACAAGAGGCATGTGAACGGGCCTAGAAGCCCCGCTCGTTTGGCCCCGCCACACATACACTAGCGGTATGCAACGTATGCCCGCCCTTTCCCCACTATGATGGACAGCTTACTCAAAGGACCCCGGCGCTTTCGGCGCGGTGGCAAAGTTACAGACACACAGGTCACTGGAGACAATTGTTCTGGTCCTTTACGCAGCTGTAGTGTAGGAAAGGCACTATACATTTACCCAACGAGGTAGCACTTACTGATTAGCCAGTAGAAAGTACTCCAGTTGAGTAGAGGTATTGCACAAAACGGTGGCATCTTCGTGGATAAATATGCAGGGCAGATGTGCCTTCTCTCCATTTCCAACGTGAAAAGTTAGCTGTAATCCTTGATGGAGGTCTTTGCATCCTTCATTTTCTCGAGCGCAATTCTCGTGTAGAATTCGTGAGCGTGGAGATGTGCCTTCTCTCCATTTACACCCTGAAAAGTTAGCTGTAATCCTTGATGGAGGTCTTTGCATCCTTGAATTTCTCGAGCGCAATGCTCGTGTAGTTCCTGTGACCAGGAGGTTCCTTCTCCTCGTCTGCCGCTGAGATCCTGCTCTGACCCTTTATAAACAAGAGGCATGTGAACGGGCCTAGAAGCCCCGCTCGTTTGGCCCCGCCACACATACACTAGCGGTATGCAACGTATGCCCGCCCTTTCCCCACTATGATGGACAGCTTACTCAAAGGACCCCGGCGCTTTCGGCGCGGTGGCAAAGTTACAGACACACAGGTCACTGGAGACAATTCTTCTGGTCCTTTACGCAGCTGTAGTGTAGGAAAGGCACTATACATTTACCCAACGAGGTAGCACTTACTGATTAGCCAGTAGAAAGTACTCCAGTTGAGTAGAGGTATTGCACAAAACGGTGGCATCTTCGTGGATAAATATGCAGGGCAGATGTGCCTTCTCTCCATTTCCAACGTGAAAAGTTAGCTGTAATCCTTGATGGAGGTCTTTGCATCCTTCATTTTCTCGAGCGCAATTCTCGTGTAGAATTCGTGAGCGTGGAGATGTGCCTTCTCTCCATTTACACCCTGAAAAGTTAGCTGTAATCCTTGATGGAGGTCTTTGCATCCTTGAATTTCTCGAGCGCAATGCTCGTGTAGTTCCTGTGACCAGGAGGTTCCTTCTCCTCGTCTGCCGCTGAGATCCTGCTCTGACCCTTTATAAACAAGAGGCATGTGAACGGGCCTAGAAGCCCCGCTCGTTTGGCCCCGCCACACATACACTAGCGGTATGCAACGTATGCCCGCCCTTTCCCCACTATGATGGACAGCTTACTCAAAGGACCCCGGCGCTTTCGGCGCGGTGGCAAAGTTACAGACACACAGGTCACTGGAGACAATTCTTCTGGTCCTTTACGCAGCTGTAGTGTAGGAAAGGCACTATACATTTACCCAACGAGGTAGCACTTACTGATTAGCCAGTAGAAAGTACTCCAGTTGAGTAGAGGTATTGCACAAAACGGTGGCATCTTCGTGGATAAATATGCAGGGCAGATGTGCCTTCTCTCCATTTCCAACGTGAAAAGTTAGCTGTAATCCTTGATGGAGGTCTTTGCATCCTTCATTTTCTCGAGCGCAATTCTCGTGTAGAATTCGTGAGCGTGGAGATGTGCCTTCTCTCCATTTACACCCTGAAAAGTTAGCTGTAATCCTTGATGGAGGTCTTTGCATCCTTGAATTTCTCGAGCGCAATGCTCGTGTAGTTCCTGTGACCAGGAGGTTCCTTCTCCTCGTCTGCCGCTGAGATCCTGCTCTGACCCTTTATAAACAAGAGGCATGTGAACGGGCCTAGAAGCCCCGCTCGTTTGGCCCCGCCACACATACACTAGCGGTATGCAACGTATGCCCGCCCTTTCCCCACTATGATGGACAGCTTACTCAAAGGACCCCGGCGCTTTCGGCGCGGTGGCAAAGTTACAGACACACAGGTCACTGGAGACAATTCTTCTGGTCCTTTACGCAGCTGTAGTGTAGGAAAGGCACTATACATTTACCCAACGAGGTAGCACTTACTGATTAGCCAGTAGAAAGTACTCCAGTTGAGTAGAGGTATTGCACAAAACGGTGGCATCTTCGTGGATAAATATGCAGGGCAGATGTGCCTTCTCTCCATTTCCAACGTGAAAAGTTAGCTGTAATCCTTGATGGAGGTCTTTGCATCCTTCATTTTCTCGAGCGCAATTCTCGTGTAGAATTCGTGAGCGTGGAGATGTGCCTTCTCTCCATTTACACCCTGAAAAGTTAGCTGTAATCCTTGATGGAGGTCTTTGCATCCTTGAATTTCTCGAGCGCAATGCTCGTGTAGTTCCTGTGACCAGGAGGTTCCTTCTCCTCGTCTGCCGCTGAGATCCTGCTCTGACCCTTTATAAACAAGAGGCATGTGAACGGGCCTAGAAGCCCCGCTCGTTTGGCCCCGCCACACATACACTAGCGGTATGCAACGTATGCCCGCCCTTTCCCCACTATGATGGACAGCTTACTCAAAGGACCCCGGCGCTTTCGGCGCGGTGGCAAAGTTACAGACACACAGGTCACTGGAGACAATTCTTCTGGTCCTTTACGCAGCTGTAGTGTAGGAAAGGCACTATACATTTACCCAACGAGGTAGCACTTACTGATTAGCCAGTAGAAAGTACTCCAGTTGAGTAGAGGTATTGCACAAAACGGTGGCATCTTCGTGGATAAATATGCAGGGCAGATGTGCCTTCTCTCCATTTCCAACGTGAAAAGTTAGCTGTAATCCTTGATGGAGGTCTTTGCATCCTTCATTTTCTCGAGCGCAATTCTCGTGTAGAATTCGTGAGCGTGGAGATGTGCCTTCTCTCCATTTACACCCTGAAAAGTTAGCTGTAATCCTTGATGGAGGTCTTTGCATCCTTGAATTTCTCGAGCGCAATGCTCGTGTAGTTCCTGTGACCAGGAGGTTCCTTCTCCTCGTCTGCCGCTGAGATCCTGCTCTGACCCTTTATCCCCTTCGGTGCTTATGACGAGCTGGACTCGTCATGGCACACAGTGCTCGTGTGCTCATGACGAGTCCAGCTCGTCATAAGACCACCCACGGGGAAGCGCTGGCGCTCCCCCCGTGGGAATCCGATCGTTAGGTTTTTTTGGGGAGGCAGGGGAAGGGCTTCCCTGCCTCCCCTCGCCCCATCAATGACGTCAGCGCGCGAGGTGCGCTGACATCATTGAGGGTTTCCTTTCTTCGACGCGCTGGAAGCCATTTGCTTCCAGCGCGTCGGGGAAATCAGGTGAGGTTTGGCTCGGGGAGGGGGGGTTTGTATCAAAAGAGGCATCGAGGGAAAGGAAAGGGTTTTCCTTTCCCCCGATGCCTCTTTGTGTATTCCTGCTGCACGATCATGTGATCGTGCAGCAGGAATGCCCACTAGGCACCAGGGTTTTTTTAATTTTTGTGTTGGGGAGTGGCCAAAAGGGCAAGGGTTGCTCCCCTTTACGGGTGTGAATATTTTATTTATACTGTTAGGCCCACCTACCCCTTAGCTTGGCTGGTGGATTGTGTGTGGACTGGTGCATTATTTGCATATGTGATTGTAATGGTTTTTTTTCTCCTTTTTATTCTAGTGTAAAGCTTTTGATTCCTGTTTGCGGTTTCGGCAGTTGTGGTTCTGCAGTTTTGCGTAATTGCATTTATTTGGTAAGAAAAATATTTTTGTTGTGTGTACTCCAAATGAGTATTATTGTCATGCATGAATGAATTTTTTTGTAAGTGGTGCCATAATGGCAGCATATTTGTTAGTGTTCAGAGCATGAAATTCTTTGCGATGTTTTGCATTGTCTTATGTGTAATTTTTTTCTTCTTCTTTTTTAGTGGGATATTGTTGATCCTTACTGTGTCTGTGCAGAGTAGGTGGTGGTGAGTCTAGCTGCTTCTGTCACGTGAGTGGTATAGTGTTGGAGTATATAGGTCTTTGTGATAAAGCTACATTTTGTTTATTTCTTTTTTTTACAAAGGGTTTGTTGTTGTTGACTTGTTTGACAAGTAACCTTTATTAGTAAGCATTATGGCTAGCCGTAGAATTACTGCTCAGCAGGTGGTTGGTTTGCTTCTTGAATCTTCCTCTGAGCAGGATTATGAGACTGACAGTGCGTCTGAGGGAGAGGAGGGAGGGGAAGATTCAGGCAGTGAGTTTTCTCTCCACATGGAATCATCGGATGATGAAGGTACTCTCAGTGCAGATGAAGTGCCTGATTTAGAGGAGGATACTACTGTGCCGATGGTGCAAGAGGCATCTGGATTGCAGCCTGGGGCTGCTAGGCTTCCTACTGGAAGTGCTGGACTCTGGGTTGATCCAAACATGGTGCAGCCGGTGTTGCCTGCCTTTAGTGGTTATGCAGGGTGTAGAGTGGATTGTGAACATTATTTGCCTATACAGTATTTTCAGTTGTTTATGGATGATGTATTTTTGGGTGAGATTGTTGAGCAGACTAATTTGTATGCTGAACAGTTTTTGAGGGACAACAGTGCCAGACTTAGGCCCCATTCTAGAGCTACCCGGTGGAGTCCCACAAATCTGGAAGAGATGAAGAAGTTTTTGGGTTTGACTTTTTGATGGGTTTGATAAGGAAGCCGTCCATGGGTTCATATTGGTCTACCAGTCCCTTGATGGCAACGGCCATATTTCCTGCAGTTATGACTCGTGGATCGGTATTTACTTTTGCTTCGGATGCTGCATTTTGTTGATAATGGTTTGGCGTTGCCACGAGATCACCCTGAATGTGACCGTCTTTTTAAGATTCGGCCTGTTCTTGATCACTTTGTAGATCGATTTTCAGAGATCTATACTCCAGGGAAAGAAATATCTATTGATGAGTCTTTGGTGCTGTTCAAGGGCCGTTTGGTTTTTAGGCAGTACATTCCTAGCAAGAGGGCACGCTATGGAATTAAGCTGTATATGTTGTCTGAGAGTAGGACAGGATATGTTTTTAATTTGCGTGTGTACACTGGTAGGGATTCCACTATTGACCCCCTGGTTGTCCGTCCACTTTAGTAGGAGTTTCAGAGAAAATTGTGTGGGAACTTGCTAGAGGACTGTTTAACAGAGGCCACCATTTGTACCTTGATAACTTCTACACTGCTGTGCAATTGTTTAAGGAATTGTTCAAAGTGGACACTTTTGCTTGTGGCACAATCCGCTCTAACCGTAAAGGTTATCCAAAAGAGCTTGTTTGCAAAAAACTTCAGAGGGGACAGTGCAGTGCCTTGCGTAGTGAGGAACTGCTAGCTGTGAAATTTGTGGACAGGAGGGATGTGTACATGCTGACTACCATCCATGATGAGAGTACTTCACCTGTGGCTGTTTGGGGTCAGATTGCTGAAGTGCGCAAACCTGTGTGCATTTTAGACTACAATAAGCACATGGGTGGTGTTGATAGAGTAGATCAGAGGTTGGAACCTTACACTGCTATTCGTAAGTCTTACATTTGGTATAAGAAGTTGGCCATCCATCTCTTCAATTTAGCAACTTTCAATGCTTTTGTTGTGTTCAAGGAGTGTTCTCCTGCGTCAAAGTTGACTTTTGTTCAGTTTCAGGAGTCTGTCATAGGCAGCCTTGTTGTTGTGGAACAGGCAAGTGTTCCTAGAGTTGGAGTGGTGGAGGATGTGGCTCGATTGAAAGATCGCCACTTTCCTGATCACATTCCTCCTACACTCTCAAAAGACTTTCCCACTAGGAGATGTAGAGTCTGTTGGCGAAGAGGTACGCGGAAGGAGACTCGTATGTACTGCCCTGAGTGTCCTTCTAACCCTGGGCTGTGTGTGCCTGCTTGTTATAGAGCGTACCACAAGCAAAAGAATTATTGGGAGCAACCATGAGTGGTAAAGTGAACTGCCTGGTCTGTAATGTTTAAGAATTGTTGTTCTGTTTCAAGGTTGGCATTAGTGCAATGTTTCTGATTTTGTGTTAGTAGATTTGTATCTATTTGCAATTTGTTTGTGTTTTCTTTTTGTATAAAAAAATCCTAAATGTGATGGTGGTGTGTGTAGGCTGGTGCTTGGCTGGCGGTGTGCGTGGAGTGGCGCTTGGCTGGCGGTGTGCGGGGAGTGGCTCTTGGCTGGCGGTGTGCATGGAGTGGTGCTTGGCTGGCGGTGTGCGTGGAGTGGCGCTAGGCTGGCGGTGTGCGTGGAGTGGCGCTAGGCTGGCGGTGTGCGTGGAGTGGCGCTAGGCTGGCGGTGTGCGTGGAGTGGCGCTTGGCTGGCGGTGTGCGTGGAGTGGCGCTTGGCTGGCGGTGTGCGTGGACTGGCGCTCGGCTGGCAGTGTGTGAGTAGTGACTTGCTGCTGGTCACTACACACACTGCTAGCCGAGCGACACTCCACGCAATCCATCAGCTTGTGTGGTTGCTGTGTTAGGAATGTGGGCGTGTGAAAGTGATGGGCCCTTGAATGGCGCTGTCTGCTGGTGTGAGTGTTGTAATGTGATGGGCCCGCGGCTGGTGGTGTGAATGGTTTTGTATTTGTCACACGTATGAAAGGTGTATGAATGGCCTGTAAAGAGGTTGGTGCCTTGTCGTGGCTTTACAGCTCACGAGCTGTGAGTCAATGGTTCAGTTTCTCGTCCTTTCAATTATTAACAGTGCATTTCATTTTTGTGAAATCACTTGTTAATACAATTGTATATACTGAACCATCACTCACCCTCGTGCCAAATCCAACCAGTATGTGTGTGTGTGCTTGAGGATTAGATGGCTGTGCAGTAATATTTTTTTTTTGTCTTTCTCAAGCAGGGTGTACCTTGTCCCTTTTTGTGAATGTTGTAATGTGTTTGTTTCGTGCCTGGGGGTGTGAATGGTCTTGTGTGTATCACGTATGAAAGGTGTGTGAATGGCCTGTAAAGCGGTTGGGGCCTTGACGTGGCTTTACAGCTCACGAGCTGCGAGTCACTGGTTCCGTTTTTTGTCCTTTCAATTATTGACAGTGCATTTCATTTTTGTGAAATCTCTTGTTAATAAAATTGTATATACTGAACCATCACTTGCCCTCGTGCCAAATCCAACCAGTATGTGTGTGTGCTTGAGGAATAGATGGCTGTGCAGTAATCTTTGTCTTTTTAGTCTGTCTGCCAAGGTGTACATTCCGTCTAAGAATAACCTACCAACTGTAGATATTGTCGTAAACGAAACACCCATGGGAGTACATGGTGATATCTCTCTTGTGGATCCCAACAAGTTATGGTACCCACAATGTCCTGCAAACCTCAAAATGTCTGTCACATTTTCCTTGCAATATTGTGCCAAAATTTTCACGCTGCAGAAATAAACAACACATTATCTCAAAATGACCTGGTTTTGCAAGGGGGTCACCTGGTTTTGGCCCGGGCTCGGCGGCCACATAGGGAAACCTACCAAACCCACACATTTCTGAAAAGTAGACACCCGGGGCTTCCAGGAGGTATGGCTTGCGTGATCCCCCAACGTTTCCTTACCCAGAATCCCTGCAAACCTCACTTTTAGCTGAAAAATCACTTTTTCACACATTTTGTGTGGGAAGTGTGGCATCACTGGCCTCACACAAATTTCCTACCACCCAGCGTCCCCCAGGTCTCCCGATAAAAATGGTGCCTCACTTGTGTGGGAGGCCCAAGTACCCGCGACAGGCAAGGGCCCACAACGCATTGAGGCGACCTCAAAATGGCCTTCACAAAACCACCTGGTTTTGCAAGGGGGTCACCTGGGTTTTGGCCCAGTGCTCGGCGGCCATCTAGGGAAACCTACCAAACCCACACATTTCTGAAAAGTAGACACCCGGGGCTTCCAGGGAGGTATGGCTTGCGTGGATCCCCCAACGTTTCCTTACCCAGAATCCCCTGCAAACCTCACTTTTAGCTGAAAAATCACTTTTTCACACATTTTTGTGTGGGAAAGTGTGGCATCACTGGCCTCACACAAATTTCCTACCACCCAGCGTTCCCCAGGTCTCCCGATAAAATGGTGCCTCACTTGTGTGGGAGGCCCAAGTACCCGCGACAGGCAAGGGCCCACAACGTATTGAGGCGACCTCAAAATGGCCTTCACAAACCACCTGGTTTTGCAAGGGGTCACCTGGGTTTTGGCCCAGTGCTCGGCGCCATCTAGGAAACCTACCAAACCCACACATTTCTGAAAGTAGACACGGGGCTTCCAGGAGGTATGGCTTGCGTGATCCCCAACGTTTCTACCCAGAATCCCTGCAAACCTCACTTTAGCTGAAAATCACTTTTTCACACATTTTGTGTGGGAAGTGTGGCATCACTGGCCTCACACAAATTTCTACACCCAGCGTTCCCAGGTCTCCCGATAAAATGGTGCCTCACTTGTGTGGGAGGCCCAAGTACCGCGACAGGCAAGGGCCCACAACGTATTGAGGCGACCTCAAAATGGCCTTCACAAACCACCTGGTTTTGCAAGGGAGTCACCTGGGCTTTGGCCCAGTGCTCGGCGGCCATCTAGGGAAACCTACCAAACCCACACATTTCTGAAAAGTAGACACCTGGGGCTTCCAGGAGGTATGGCTTGCGTGGATCCCCCAACGTTTCTTACCCAGAATCCCTGCAAACCTCACTTTAGCTGAAAAATCACTTTTTCACACATTTTTGTGTGGGAAGTGTGGCATCACTGGCCTCACACAAATTTCTACCACCCAGCGTTCCCCAGGTCTCCCGATAAAAATGGTGCCTCACTTGTGTGGGAGGCCCAAGTACCCGCGACAGGCAAGGGCCCACAACGTATTGAGGCGACCTCAAAATGGCCTTCACAAACCACCTGGTTTTGCAAGGGGTCACCTGGTTTTGGCTCATGCTCGGCGGCCATCTAGGAAACCTACCAAACCCACACATTTCTGAAAAGTAGACACTCGGGGCTTCCAGGGAGGTATGGCTTGTGTGATCTCCAACGTTTCTCACCCAGAATCTCTGCAAACCTCACTTTAGCTGAAAAAATCACTTTTTCACACATTTTGTGTGGGAAGTGTGGATCACTGGCCTCACACAAATTTCTACCACCTAGCGTCTCCAGGTCTCCCGATAAAAATGGTGCTTCACTTGCGTGGGAGGCCCAATACCAGCGACAGTCAAGGGCCCAAAACATTTTTTGATAGGCAATGTTGATGTTGCCTCAAAACGTTTTGTGTCCTTGCATGTCAGCGGGTACTTGGGCCTCCCACACAAGTGAGGCACCATTTTTATCGGGAGACCTGGGGGAACGCTGGGTGGTAGGAAATTTGTGTGAGGCCAGTGATGCCACACTTTCCCACACAAAAATGTGTGAAAAAAGTGATTTTTTCAGCTAAAAGTGAGGTTTGCAGGGGATTCTGGGTAGGAAACGTTGGGGGATCCACGCAAGCCATACCTCCCTGGAAGCCCCCGGGTGTCTACTTTTCAGAAATGTGTGGGTTTGGTAGGTTTCCTAGATGGCCGCCGAGCACGGGGCCAAAACCCAGGTGACCTCCCTTGCAAAACCAGGTGGTTTTGAGATAGGCAATTTTGAGGTCGCCTCACTACGTTGTGGGCCCTTGCCTGTCGCGGGTACTTGGGCCTCCCACACAAGTGAGGCACCATTTTTATCGGGAGACCTGGGGGAACGCTGGGTGGTAGGAAATTTGTGTGAGGCCAGTGATGCCACACTTTCCCACACAAAAATGTGTGAAAAAGTGATTTTTTCAGCTAAAATTGAGGTTTGCAGGGGATTCTGGGTAAGGAAACGTTGGGGGATCCACGCAAGCCATACCTCCCTGGAAGCCCCCGGGTGTCTACTTTTCAGAAATGTGTGGGTTTGGTAGGTTTCCCTAGATGGCCGCCGAGCACGGGGCCAAAAACCCAGGTGACTCCCTTGCAAAACCAGGTGGTTTTGAGATAGGCAATTTTGAGGTCGCCTCACTACGTTGTGGGCCCTTGCCTGTCGCGGGTACTTGGGCCTCCCACACAAGTGAGGCACCATTTTTATCGGGAGACCTGGGGGAACGCTGGGTGGTAGGAAATTTGTGTGAGGCCAGTGATGCCACACTTTCCCACACAAAAATGTGTGAAAAAAGTGATTTTTTCAGCTAAAATTGAGGTTTGCAGGGGATTCTGGGTAAGGAAACGTTGGGGGATCCACGCAAGCCATACCTCCCTGGAAGCCCCCGGGTGTCTACTTTTCAGAAATGTGTGGGTTTGGTAGGTTTCCCTAGATGGCCGCTGAGCACGGGGCCAAAAACCCAGGTGACTCCTCTTGCAAAACCAGGTGGTTTTGTGAAAGCGCCATTTTGAGGTCGCCTCACTACGTTGTGGGCCCTTGCCTGTCGCGGGTACTTGGGCCTCCCACACAAGTGAGGCACCATTTTTATCGGGAGACCTGGGGGAACGCTGGGTGGTAGGAAATTTGTGTGAGGCCAGTGATGCCACACTTTCCCACACAAAAATGTGTGAAAAAGTGATTTTTTCAGCTAAAATTGAGGTTTGCAAGGGATTCTGGGTAAGGAAACGTTGGGGGATCCACGCAAGCCATACCTCCCTGGAAGCCCCCGGGTGTCTACTTTTCAGAAATGTGTGGGTTTGGTAGGTTTCCCTAGATGGCCGCCGAGCACAGGGCCAAAAACCCAGGTGACTCCCCTTGCAAAACCAGGTGGTTTTGAGATAGGCAATTTTGAGGTCGCCTCACTACGTTGTGGGCCCTTGCCTGTCGCGGGTACTTGGGCCTCCCACACAAGTGAGGCACCATTTTTATCGGGAGACCTGGGGGAACGCTGGGTGGTAGGAAATTTGTGTGAGGCCAGTGATGCCACACTTTCCCACACAAAAATGTGTGAAAAAAGTGATTTTTTCAGCTAAAATTGAGGTTTGCAGGGGATTCTGGGTAAGGAAACGTTGGGGGATCCACGCAAGCCATACCTCCCTGGAAGCCCCCGGGTGTCTACTTTTCAGAAATGTGTGGGTTTGGTAGGTTTCCCTAGATGGCCGCCGAGCACAGGGCCAAAAACCCAGGTGACCCCCTTGCAAAACCAGGTGGTTTTGAGATAGGCAATTTTGAGGTCGCCTCACTACGTTGTGGGCCCTTGCCTGTCACGGGTACTTGGGCCTCCCACACAAGTGAGGCACCATTTTTATCGGGAGACCTGGGGGAACGCTGGGTGGTAGGAAATTTGTGTGAGGCCAGTGATGCCACACTTTCCCACACAAAAATGTGTGAAAAAAGTGATTTTTTCAGCTAAAATTGAGGTTTGCAGGGGATTCTGGGTAAGGAAACGTTGGGGGATCCACGCAAGCCATACCTCCCTGGAAGCCCCCGGGTGTCTACTTTTCAGAAATGTGTGTGTTTGGTAGGTTTCCCTAGGTGCCGGCAGAGCTAGGGTTCACAAACTACAGCTAGGCACTTTGCCAAAAAAGGGTCATTTTTCACTGCGAAATTGAGGTGTGACCACGTTGCGTTTTGCGCCGTTTCCTGTCGCAGGCACTAGGCCGACCCACACAAGTGAGGTACCATTTTTCTCGTAAGACTTTGGGGAACGCGGGGTGGGTGGAAATTTGTGGATCCACGCAGATTCCAGAACTTTCCACCACAGAAATGTGGGGAAAATGTGGTTTTTTTGACAATTTTTTATGTTTGCAAGGGATTCTGGGTAACAGAACCTGGTGGGAGGCAGTCAAGTCACCCCATCCTGGATTCCCCTGGGTGTCTAGTTTTCAAAAATGTATAGGTTTGCTAGGTTTCCCTAGGTGCCGGCAGAGGTAGGGTTCAAAAACTACAGCTAGGCACTTTGCCAAAAAGGGTCATTTTTCACTGCGAAATTGAGGTGTGACCACGTTGCGTTTTGCGCCGTTTCCTGTCGCAGGCACTAGGCCGACCCACACAAGTGAGGTACCATTTTTCTCGTAAGACTTTGGGGAACGCGGGGTGGGTGGAAATTTGTGGATCCACGCAGATTCCAGAACTTTCCACCACAGAAATGTGGGGAAAATGTGTTTTTTTTGACAATTTTTTATGTTTGCAAGGGATTCTGGGTAACAGAACCTGGTGGGAGGCAGTCAAGTCACCCCATCCTGGATTCCCCTGGGTGTCTAGTTTTCAAAAATGTATAGGTTTGCTAGGTTTCCCTAGGTGCCGGCAGAGGTAGGGTTCAAAAACTACAGCTAGGCACTTTGCCAAAAAAGGGTCATTTTTCACTGCGAAATTGAGGTGTGACCACGTTGCGTTTTGCGCCGTTTCCTGTCGCAGGCACTAGGCCGACCCACACAAGTGAGGTACCATTTTTCTCGTAAGACTTTGGGGAACGCGGGGTGGGTGGAAATTTGTGGATCCACGCAGATTCCAGAACTTTCCACCACAGAAATGTGGGGAAAATGTGGTTTTTTTGACAATTTTTTATGTTTGCAAGGGATTCTGGGTAACAGAACCTGGTGGGAGGCAGTCAAGTCACCCCATCCTGGATTCCCCTGGGTGTCTAGTTTTCAAAAATGTATAGGTTTGCTAGGGTTCCATAGGTGCCGGCAGAGGTAGGGTTCAAAAACTACAGCTAGGCACTTTGCCAAAAAAGGGTCATTTTTCACTGCGAAATTGAGGTGTGACCACGTTGCGTTTTGCGCCGTTTCCTGTCGCAGGCACTAGGCCGACCCACACAAGTGAGGTACCATTTTTCTCGTAAGACCTTGGGGAACGCGGGGTGGGTGGAAATTTGTGGATCCACGCAGATTCCAGAACTTTCCACCACAGAAATGTGGGGAAAATGTGTTTTTTTTGACAATTTTTTATGTTTGCAAGGGATTCTGGGTAACAGAACCTGGTGGGAGGCAGTCAAGTCACCCCATCCTGGATTCCCCTGGGTGTCTAGTTTTCAAAAATGTATAGGTTTGCTAGGTTTCCCTAGGTGCCGGCAGAGGTAGGGTTCAAAAACTACAGCTAGGCACTTTGCCCAAAAAGGGTCATTTTTCACTGCGAAATTGAGGTGTGACCACGTTGCGTTTTGCGCCGTTTCCTGTCGCAGGCACTAGGCCGACCCACACAAGTGAGGTACCATTTTTCTCGTAAGACTTTGGGGAACGCGGGGTGGGTGGAAATTTGTGGATCCACGCAGATTCCAGAACTTTCCACCACAGAAATGTGGGGAAAATGTGTTTTTTTTGACAATTTCTTATGTTTGCAAGGGATTCTGGGTAACAGAACCTGGTGGGAGGCAGTCAAGTCACCCCATCCTGGATTCCCTGGGTGTCTAGTTTTCAAAAATGTATAGGTTTGCTAGGTTTCCCTAGGTGCCGGCAGAGGTAGGGTTCAAAAACTACAGCTAGGCACTTTGCCAAAAAAGGGTCATTTTTCACTGCGAAATTGAGGTGTGACCACGTTGCGTTTTGCGCCGTTTCCTGTCGCAGGCACTAGGCCGACCCACACAAGTGAGGTACCATTTTTCTCGTAAGACTTTGGGGAACGCGGGGTGGGTGGAAATTTGTGGATCCACGCAGATTCCAGAACTTTCCACCACAGAAATGTGGGGAAAATGTGTTTTTTTGACAATTTTTTATGTTTGCAAGGGATTCTGGGTAACAGAACCTGGTGGGAGGCAGTCAAGTCACCCCATCCTGGATTCCCCTGGGTGTCTAGTTTTCAAAAATGTATAGGTTTGCTAGGTTTCCCTAGGTGCCGGCAGAGGTAGGGTTCAAAAACTAAAGCTAGGCACTTTGCCCAAAAAGGGTCATTTTTCACTGCGAAATTGAGGTGTGACCACGTTGCGTTTTGCGCCGTTTCCTGTCGCAGGCACTAGGCCGACCCACACAAGTGAGGTACCATTTTTCTCGTAAGACTTTGGGGAACGCGGGGTGGGTGGAAATTTGTGGATCCACGCAGATTCCAGAACTTTCCACCACAGAAATGTGGGGAAAATGTGTTTTTTGGACAATTTTTTATGTTTGCAAGGGATTCTGGGTAACAGAACCTGGTGGGAGGCAGTCAAGTCACCCCATCCTGGATTCCCCTGGTTGTCTAGTTTTCAAAAATGTATAGGTTTGCTAGGTTTCCCTAGGTGCCGGCAGAGGTAGGGTTCAAAAACTACAGCTAGGCACTTTGCCAAAAAAGGGTAATTTTTCACTGCGAAATTGAGGTGTGACCACGTTGCGTTTTGCGCCGTTTCCTGTCGCAGGCACTAGGCCGACCCACACAAGTGAGGTACCATTTTTCTCAGAAGACTTTGGGGAACGCGGGGTGGGTGGAAATTTGTGGATCCACGCAGATTCCAGAACTTTCCACCACAGAAATGTGGGGAAAATGTGTTTTTTTTGACAATTTTTTATGTTTGCAAGGGATTCTGGGTAACAGAACCTGGTGGGAGGCAGTCAAGTCACCCCATCCTGGATTCCCCTGGGTGTCTAGTTTTCAAAAATGTATAGGTTTGCTAGGTTTCCCTAGGTGCCGGCAGAGGTAGGGTTCAAAAACTACAGCTAGGCACTTTGCCAAAAAAGGGTCATTTTTCACTGCGAAATTGAGGTGTGACCACGTTGCGTTTTGCGCCGTTTCCTGTCGCAGGCACTAGGCCGACCCACACAAGTGAGGTACCATTTTTCTCGTAAGACTTTGGGGAACGCGGGGTGGTTGGAAATTTGTGGATCCACGCAGATTCCAGAACTTTCCACCACAGAAATGTGGGGAAAATGTGGTTTTTTTGACAATTTTTTATGTTTGCAAGGGATTCTGGGTAACATAACCTGGTGGGAGGCAGTCAAGTCACCCCATCCTGGATTCCCCTGGTTGCCTAGTTTTCAAAAATGTATAGGTTTGCTAGGTTTCCCTAGGTGCCGGCAGAGGTAGGGTTCAAAAACTACAGCTAGGCACTTTGCCAAAAAAGGGTCATTTTTCACTGCGAAATTGAGGTGTGACCACGTTGCGTTTTGCGCCGTTTCCTGTCGCGGGCACTAGGCCGACCCACACAAGTGAGGTACCATTTTTCTCAGAAGACTTTGGGGAACGCGGGGTGGGTGGAAATTTGTGGATCCACGCAGATTCCAGAACTTTCCACCACAGAAATGTGGGGACAATGTGTTTTTTTGATAATTTTTTAGGTTTGCAAGGGATTCTGGGTAACAGAACCTGGTGGGAGGCAGTCCAGTCACCCCATCCTGGATTCCCCTGGGTGTCTAGTTTTCAAAAATGTATAGGTTTGCTAGGTTTCCCTAGGTGCCGGCAGAGCTAGGGTTCAAAAACTACAGCTAGGCACTTTGCCAAAAAAGGGTCATTTTTCACTGCGAAATTGAGGTGTGACCACGTTGCGTTTGGTGCTTTTTCCTGTCGCAGGCACTAGGCCGACCCACACAAGTGAGGTACTATTTTTCTCGTAAGACTTTGGGGAACGCGGGGTGGGTGGAAATTTGTGGATCCACGCAGATTCCAGAACTTTCCACCACAGAAATGTGGGGAAAATGTGGTTTTTTTGACAATTTTTTATGTTTGCAAGGGATTCTGGGTAACAGAACCTGGTGGGAGGCAGTCAAGTCACCCCATCCTGGATTCCCTGGGTGTCTAGTTTTCAAAAATGTATAGGTTTGCTAGGTTTCCCTAGGTGCCGGCAGAGCTAGGGTTCGAAAACTACAGCTAGGCACTTTGCCAAAAAAGGGTCATTTTTCACTGCGAAATTGAGGTGTGACCTCGTTGCGTTTTGCGCCGTTTCCTGTCGCAGGCACTAGGCCGACCCACACAAGTGAGGTACCATTTTTCTCGTAAGACTTTGGGGAACGCGGGGTGGGTGGAAATTTGTGGATCCACGCAGATTCCAGAACTTTCCACCACAGAAATGTGAGGAAAATGTGTTTTTTTGACAATTTTTTATGTTTGCAAGGGATTCTGGGTAACAGAACCTGGTGGGAGGCAGTCAAGTCACCCCATCCTGGATTCCCTGGGTGTCTAGTTTTCAAAAATGTATAGGTTTGCTAGTGTTTCCCTAGGTGCCGGCAGAGCTAGGGTTCAAAAACTACAGCTAGGCACTTTGCCAAAAAAGGGTCATTTTTCACTGCGAAATTGAGGTGTGACCACGTTGTGTTTTGCGCCGTTTCCTGTCGCAGGCACTAGGCCGACCCACACAAGTGAGGTACCATTTTTCTCGTAAGACTTTGGGGAACGCGGGGTGGGTGGAAATTTGTGGATCCACACAGATTCCAGAACTTTCCACCACAGAAATGTGGGGAAAATGTGTTTTTTTTGACAATTTCTTATGTTTGCAAGGGATTCTGGGTAACAGAACCTGGTGGGAGGCAGTCAAGTCACCCCATCCTGGATTCCCCTGGGTGTCTAGTTTTCAAAAATGTATAGGTTTGCTAGGTTTCCCTAGGTGCCGGAAGAGCTAGGGTTCAAAAACTACACCTAGGCACTTTGCAAAAAAGGGTAATTTTTCATTGTGAAAATGTGGTACGTCCACGTTGCATTTTGAGCCATTTCCTGTTGTGGGCACAAGGGCTACCCACACAAGTGAGGTACCATTTTTATCGGGAGACGTAGGGTAACACAGAAATGTAGAGCAACTGTTATTACCTATTGACTTTCGATGCATTTCTGCCTTCCAAATGAAAGACAATGTGTAAAAAATAAGTCATTTTGAAAAATGACCTATAATTCTCATGCTAGTATGGGTACTCCCAATTTCGGAAATGTGCAAATATCTACTGTTTCTAAAATCTACATTTTGTTCCCATTTCAGAAATACATAGGTGTCTTTCATAAAAATTTTTCCATGTATACATTTTCCCAAAATAATTGCTATATACCCGGTACTTAAAAAAAATCATTGCAAGATGTTGCTCAATTATTGGCTCTGGGTTCGTCGGGTTCTTGGTGAACCTACAAGTCCTATATATCCCCACAACCAGAAAGGTCCAGCGGATATAACGGTATATTGCCTTCAAATAGCTGTCATAATTAGAAGAAGTTACAGGTGAAAACGTTGACACAAATGGCTGTTTTTTTCAACTAATTTTCAATTTTTCCTTTATTTAACTGTTAGTTTCTATAAGGAAAACTTTAAGGATCTACACAAATGACCCCTTGCTGAATTCAGAATTTTGTCTACTTTTCATAAATGTATGGCTTTCCAGGATCCATTATTGGTTTCATACCCATTTATACCATTAACTGGAAGGAGGTTGAAAGCACAAAAAATAGCAAAAATAGGCTATGTCCCAGAAAAATGCCAAAACTGTGTAAAAAAGTTGGTTTTCTGACAAAAGTCTGCTTGTCCCTGAAAGCTGGGAAGATGGTGATTTCATCCCCACAACCCCTTTTTGATGCCATTTGCAGGGAAAAATCAAGACGCTTTCATCTGTAGCCCTTTTTCGCATTTTTCCCAAAAAAACAAAATTTAGCTGTATTTTGACTAATTTCTGGGTCCCCTCCAGGGGATTCCACAAACCCTGGGTACCTTTACAATCCCCATGATGTTAGAAAAAAGGACGCAAATTTGGCATGGATACCTTATGTGGTCAAAAAGTTACAGGGGCCTAAGCGCGCACTACCCCAAATAGCCAAAAAAGGCTTAGCACAGGAGGGGAAAAGGCCTAGCAGCGAAGGGGTTAATGTACTTCAGAGATATCCTTCTATTGTTTTCATTATGTGCTCTGACTCTCATGTGAAGGCACTGATTGCCCTCTCATATTGTACATGCATGTGAATGTTCAGATGGCCCACGTTTAACCTCAGTGTGAGTCCCCCTGGCCTGCACAGATACTGCCCAATTTGACAAGGACTCATCAGTAAATGGACAGAGTGAAACATATGTGTTGTCTGCCACCCTATTTCTCCACGAGCTGTCTCAGGCCTGAAGATTGCACAAGACAGACCTTGTGAGAAGAGTGTGAGTATGTAAGATCATGTCCCTGTTAGAAATGGGGGTCTCTAGTTGGCAGAGGTAGGTACCTTTGACCAAGTAGGGGCCCTTGCTTCTAGTCAGGGTAAGGGGGCTACACTCCTTAAATAACCCCAGCTCACCCCCTTGGTAGCTTGGCACGAGCAGGCAGGCTTATCTCAGAGGCAGTGTGTAAAGCATTTGTGAACACATACAGTAATACAGTGAAAACACTACAAATGGACACCACACCAGTTTAGAAAAATAAGTAATCTTTATCTAGACTTAACACAAGACCAAACGACAAAAATCCACAATACAGTACTCAAAAATATGACTTTCAGATGGTAGAAATAGCTTAGTTCAATGTAGATGGTACATGCAACACTTTACTCTCAAAGTACCTTGGATGCGTAACGCAATACAAACAAAAGGCTCACAGGGAAGGTGATGCGTCGGTTCCTTGATTCGGGGGAGGTGATGCGTTGGTTCCTTACTGCAGCGCAGGGGAGGTGATGCGTCCGTTCCTTACCAGAGAGGAGGTGATGCGTCAGTTTCTTACTGCGTTCTGGTTACGATGCGACAAGATGGTGCCTCGATGCGATGCGACGATCTGGTGCGATGCGACAAAATGGCGTCTTTGATGCGATAACGTGGAGGCGATGCGTGCACGCCCAACGGCCGTGAGGCGAAATCGATGAACTTTGGAGCCGCGATAGGCCCTGCAACACGCTTCTCCGGTGATGCGACGGCAACCTCTGTGGCGGCGGCACGCTTCTCCGGTGATGCAACTCGCTTCCTCAGCGATGCGACGGTGAACAGCTGCGGCGGCGACAAGCTTCTTCGGCGATGCGACAGCAACTGCTGCGGCGGCGACACGCTTCTTCCTCGTTGCGTCGCGCTTCCAGCTCCCAGCGACACGCAGTCTCCAGAGGGCCCAAAACAATAGCAGGCACCTCTCTGCAGGTAGAAGTCCCAGCAAGGAAATTCAGAGGAGCTGGTGGTGAAGTCTTTGTATCCCTGAGACTTCAGAACAGGAGGCAAGCTCAGCTTCAAGCCCTTGGAGATCTTCCTCAAGATAGTAAAAGTACACACAAAGTTCCTTTTCTCCTTTCCTTGGCAATGAGTAACCACTGCAGGCCAACCCCAAACAGCAAACAGCAAGGGGCAGTCTCCTCCTTCAGCTTCCTTGGTTTCTCTCCTTGGCAAAGGGTTTGTCTTGATTCCCAGAAGTGATCTAAAGTTCTGGGGTCTGGGCCCCAATATTTATACTACTAAATCCTTTGTTCTCTGAAGGCAGAGAGTGTCTGTACCTAGTCAAAACCAGTTCTGTCCTCCCTGGTGCAGCTTCCTGGCAGGAGGTGCAGACAGCATTGTTGAAAGCAGACCTGGTCCAGGTAGCTGAAAGGAAAACTCCTCCCCCTACTCTCTATTCTATGAAGGCTCAGGCAAGCGAAGGGAAATCTCCTCCCCCTACTCTCTATTCTACGTGGGCCCTATTCAACCCAGCCCTGACTCATCAGACTGCTGGAGCCAAAGCCCTCTCCAGCCCCTGTCACTCACAAACCAGACATGGAATACACAAACCTAGCAGAGGCATACTGGATGGTTAGGCAAGAAAATACCTACTTTCTAAAAGTGGTATTTTCAAACACAGAATGTAAAAATCACCCACACTAAAAGATGTATTTTAACATTCTGAGTTCAGGCATACTAAACTTTATTTTCCTATCTTGTTCCCTGGGTCAGTTATAATTATAAGAAGTTATAATCAAACTGCCCATTCTGGCCTATGGGAACAGATAGCCTTGCAATAGTGAAAAACTAAATAGGCTGTAATTCACTATCAGGACATGCCACACACACCAGGGCATGTCCTACCTTTCATATAAAATGCACCCTGCCCAGAGGGGTGCCTTGGGCCTACCTTAGGGGTGACCAACATGTAGGAAATGGAAGGTTTAGGGACTGGCAAGTGGGTGCACATGCCAAGTCGACATGGCAGTCCCAGACTGCACACAGGTTCTGCAATGGCAGGCCTGAGCCACATTTTACAAGCTGCTTCTGTGGGTGGCACAACCAGTGCTGCAAGCAAACCAGCAGCATTTGATTTACAGGCCCTGGGCACACATGGTGCACTGTACTAGGGTCTGACAAGTAAATCAAATGGCCAATCATGGAGACACTAATCCATTACAACAATTTACAATAGGGAGCACTTGCACTTTGGCACTGAATAGCAGTGGCAAAGTGCCCAAAGCATCTAGACCAGTAAAAACAAAGCAAAAACATAGGAGGCAACAGCAAAAAATGGAAGGGAGACCCACGCCAATGTTGCCAGGTCTAACACGTGTCCCCTCCAGCTGAAATGTGGGGAGAACTACCCTACCTCTTAGGAGTTCTCTTCACTAAGGCGGAAAAATCGGGACAGACCATCAGCATTGGCGTGTTCTGTACCAGGGCGGTGTTCCACCATGAAGTCCATCCCCTGTAGGGAAATGGATCACCTCAACAGCTTTGGATTCTCACCCCTCTTCTTCATCAACCATCTGAGGGGCCTGTGGTCTGTCTGAACCTGGAAGTGAGGGTCAAACAAGTATGGTCTCAACTTCTTCAGTGCCCAGACCACAGCAAATGCCTCACGCTCAATTGCACTCCACCTCTGTTACCGTGGAAGTATCCTCCTACTATTGAAAGCTACAGGTTGGTCTAGGCCTTCCTCATTCATCTGTGAAAGTACAGCCCCCACACCATGCTCTGAAACGTCTGTCTGCACAATGAATTCCTTTGAGAAGTTGGGCGCTGTTAGAAACGGGGGTCTCTAGTTGGCAATGGCTGGCCACTGTCCAAGTAGGGACCCTTCTTCCTAAGTCAGAGTAAGAGGGCTACCCTCCTTGATACCCCTGCTCAACCCTGTGGTAACGTAGCACGAGCAGATAGGCTTATCTCAGAGGCAGTGTGTGAAGCATTTATGACCATACACAGTAACACAGTGAGGAACACTACAAAGGGACACCACACAAGTAGTTATAAAAAAATAAGTATCTTTATATAAAGGCAGATTTATCACAAGACCAATAACTGTAAAAGCCACAATACTGTCAAAAATAGGATAGCTGTTGAAGGACTGTCAAAGATAGTTCAAAGGTTGCAAGAGTAAGGTTCAAATTCAAAGCAGGGGTCTCTGCGCCCTTTCTCGTTCAGAGGTTGCAACAATAAGGTTCAAATTCAAAGCAGGGGTCTCTGCGCCCTTTCTCGTTCAAAGGTTGCAACAATAAGGTTCAAATCCAAAGCAGTGGTCTCTGCGATCCTTTCTCTCACAAAGTACCTGTATTCAGTAGCAAAACCAACAAAATGTCGCAAAGAAGTGTTAGCGATGAATTTCCTCAGGCGAGGCCAGCGATGCGTTAAAATCCTTGCCGCAAGGGAGGATGATGCGCCGATCTGCTGATGCGTGCGGAGACTATGCGACAAACTTCTTCACGCTAGGCCGCCGATGCGCTGAGGCCTTGCCGCGAGGGCGAAGACGATGCGACGATCCTGTTGCGTGTGCGATCGTGTTGCGATGCGAAGAAATGGCGCTCCGCGAGGGAGCGACGAAATCCGGTGCGATGCAATGAAAATGGCGGACGCACGGCGCCCGCAATGCGATGTCTTGAAGCGATGATTTCTTTAGGGGTTGCGAGCGCTCGGCGACAGCAGCGCGATGATTTTTCCAGCGCGTCTCGGCTGCAGCGGCTCGCAAAGAGGCGTTAGCGATGGTTTCGTGTTGCGAGCACTCAGCGGCAGCAGCGCGATGATTTTTCCAGCGCTCTCAGCAGCAGCGGCTCGCAAAGGTGCGTTAGCGTCGATTTCCAGCACTCTTTTCTCTGAAGCAAACTAGAGGCCCTGGAACTCACAGGAGCCTCATCAGCAGATAGCAATCCTCGCAGGGAGGAAGCAGGAGGTTGGTGGTGGAGTCTGATGTGCCTGAGACTCCAGCAGGAGGCTAGCTCTTTTCCTAGCCCTTGGGTAATTGCTGTAACAAAAATAAAAGTTCTCTCAAAAGTCCTTTTCTCTCTTCTTCAAGGTCCAGTGGTCACTGCTGCAGGCCAGTGCAAGAAAAACACACAAGCACAAGGACAGTCACTTCCTGCAGATTCCTCCAGTGGCACGGACAGAGTTTCCTCTCCAGATCCAAAAGCAATACAAATTGTAGGGGTTTGAGCACAGATATTTATACCCCAAAAGCCTTTGTTCTTAGAAGCTACCAGTCACTGAACCTAGCCAGAACCAGTTCTGCTCAGGCCTGGAGCACTTTGTTTACCAGGCTGCATCCTTCCTTTCAGAAAGAGGGGGTCTGCTAGCAGACACACAGTGGGAGGTGGAGCCAGCATTCACCTTGCCAGGCACAGCCCTATTCAGGTCAAGGAGCCACCCCTCCCCACACTCTAAATGCAGATCTCTCTATTCAACCCAGGTCTGCCTCAGCCTGTCCTGCCCCTCTAAAACCAGACAGCCAATACACATAACGGCAGAGCACACTGGAAGGCTTAGGCAAGAAAATACCTACTTTCTAAAAGTGGTATTTTCAAACACAGAATATAAAAATAAACTTCACTAAAAGATGTATTTTAATATTCTGAGCTCAGGCATACTAAATTCGTTTTTCTACCATGTCCCTGGGGTCAGTTAGGACTATAGAATGTAATAGTCAAACTGCCCATTCTAGCCTATGAGGAACAGGTAGCCTTACAGTAGTGAAAAACGAAATGGGGTGTAATTCACTACCAGGACATGCTACATACACCAAGGCATGTCCTACCTTACACATACCATGCACCCTACCATAGGGGTGACTTACAGGCTGCCAATGGAAGGTTCAGGGGCTGGGAAGTGAGTGCACTTCACAGCCAAGATGGCAGTTCTGGACTGCACACAGACACTGCAGTGGCAGGTCTGAGACACACTTTACAGCTGCTTCTGTGGGTGGCGCAAACCAGCGCTGCATGCCCACCAGCAGCATTTGGTTTACCAGCCCTGGGCACACACAGGCCACACTACTAGGGACTAACAGGTAAACCAAATAAGCCAATCAGGGATATACCAATTCACATAGACATATTTACAAGGGGAGAGCATATGCACTTTAGCACTGAACAGCAGTGGTAAAGTGCCCAGAGTCATAAAACCAACAGAAACAGGTCAGCAAAAATACAGGAGGCAGGCAAAAAGTTTAGGGGTGACCCTGCAAAAAGGGCCATTTCCAACACAACCCCTTCCAGCCAAAACGCAGGGTAGACCAATCACTACTTTGATAGGCTTCCTGCTTCGGGCGATAGAACACGGAACTGGCCCGCAACTGCAGGGGCATATGCCAGCTCTACTCCAATCTGAACCCTGGTGGATCCCTCTGTCCACACTCCCAGGGCCCACTAAGATAACCAATGGGGAACTCTGCCCCTCACCTGTGGACACCACCTGTGCAGCACCTAACCTTAACTGGCCCCCAGGTGTGTCCCAACAGATAAACAATAAGCCACAGTAGCCACTGACAGTAGTCAGGGATGAGACCCAGGCCTTATACCTCTCAGGGCTCACTAAGACAACCAATGGGGAACTCTTCCCCTTACCTGTGGACACCACCTGTGCAGCATCTAACCTTAACTGGCCCCCAGGTGTGTCCCAACAGATAAACAACAAGCCCCAGTAATCACTGACAGTAGTCAGTGATGAAATCCAAGCCCTATACCTCTCAGGGCTCTCAAACTTTGTGGCATCAGAGAGTGAGGGGCAGTAACCCCAGGTGCCTGGCACCTTTTGTACACTCTCCCTCCTGTCAGGTCAGGCAAAGCACCCGGACACTTACCCACCAGCCCTGGGCCTGTACCCAGCGGCTGGGCCAGAGACTGGGGTGGGCTCTCCCACACCCGGTCCTCCTCTTTGGGGCTCGGTACCCTCCCACCTGGAGCGATACCCCCTTCCAGAATTGTCAGGGCACCTGAGGCAGGTGTCCTGCATAATTCGCCCACCAGTTCAGGGGTTCTCCTGCAACTGGTATCCCAGCATAGGGTCTGTACCCTTAGACTGGGCGGAGGTCAGGGGTGAGGCTGCCCTCTCCCCGCCCCCTTTACTGGGGCCCGGCACCCTCCCACCTGGAGAGGTGCCTCCATAACACAAACCGGGAGGGGCACTGTTAGCAGTTGCCCCTTCCTCCAGATCAGGGGGGACACCCTGAACCTGGCCCCCCAACCTAGGGTCTGTACCCTTGGGCTGGGCCTGTGCCTGGCAACCCATGACTTCTGGGGGCGTACACCAAATCCCCCCAAGGAAAATGCACTCTTCCACTAGTTCAGGGCCTTGTCCCTGCAACTGATCCATCAACCTGGAAAAACCCTCAGGTGGTACTGGGGTCAGAGGCGAGGACTCCCTCCCTCTGCACCCCCTTCCAGCATACTGCACCCTCCCACCTGGAGTGGTGCTTTTAGATAAGAAAATGGTCGGGACACTGCTTACAGTTGTCCCTTCCTCCAGGTCAGACAACACCTGGACCTGACTTACCATCCCAGGGACCAACCCCTGTGCTTGAACAACTGCCTGGCCAACCAGGACTTCCTGGGGAGCACACAGGCCCCCTCAAGGGAAACACACCCCTCCACCAGTTCAGGGCCTGGACCCTGCAACTGACCTACCAACCTGAAAAAACCCGCAGGTTGCACCGGGGTCAGAGGCGAGGACTCCCTCCCTCTGCACCCCCTTCCAGCATACTGCACCCTCCCACCTGGAGTGGTGCTCTTAGAAAAAATGGTCGGGACACTGCTTACAGTTGTCCCTCCCTCCAGGGCAGACAACTCCTGGATCTGACTTACCAACCCAGGGACCAACCCCTGTGGCTGAACAACTGCCTGGCCAACCAGGACTGAAGTGGTGTCACCATGGTCACTCCTAGGGGCTCAGCCCTTCTGACTGGCCCCTGACCCACTGGCTCTTCCACTGGGGACTCCTTCCCCTTTCATCCCTCAGACTGGACTTCCGTACCCTCCCCTAGGAGTGGCACTGCCAGGCACAAGAACTGATGGAGGCCTGACTACAGGCACTCCCAGCTCACCTAACACTGGGGTACCCCCACAATGGACGGTCCATCCAGACAGACTAGGCTCCCCACCTGGTGTTCCCTCATGGAACCATCCAGTCCTGGGGACTGGGCCTGGGGCACTTCGGGACCTATCCCAGTCTCACTCCTGCTCCCACGAGACAGGATGTGAGGCCCTACAACCTCCTCACAACAAGGGGACCCAGCTGTAACACTCCTAACCTTTCCCAGCACTCTGGGTTGGAAAACTTCTGAACCCCTTCTCTTAGGGTCATTCCCTAATGCCTCTACAGAGCCTCTGGTACTCACCCAGAGGTCTGCCTCCTGCGCAAGTTCCCTAGGATCAGAGAACTCGCACTCTAACACATGTTGGTTTAGCTCTGGAAAATAGGAACTCACAATATGCTCTCCCACAATTGGATTACACAGTTCCACGCAGGTGCTAACCTTTACCTCACAATCCAGTGTCTCACACACGTACCCCACACCACTCTCTTGAAGTGGGCGAGACATTAACTGACTGTCTCTATCACTCAACCCACACTCTTCTGGGCGATCCTCACACTCATACACCAGGACTTCAACCACGGGGAACCCCTCTCCCTGCACCTCTCATCCAGAGTCGGTAGAGTATCCCTCCTTTCACTAGGACTATGGGCCCCTGCGCTAGGTCCCCAATCCACCTCAGGGCCACTGCATATTAATGGGGCTACCTCATATCCTTGAATCCCCTGGTGTAGATCAACCCCCTCCTTCAAGTCAGGTGCTACATCTCTGGGTGGGGGTACTACACTGTCATCACTATATACTTCAATTTTGCTGCCACCACTGGACCCCACCCTCTCTGGGGAATCCAGACAATTAAAACTGCGCTCCAGGGGTAACCTACCCTCTTGAGCTAACTTCTCCTTTTCTGCTATCTGCGCTAGGTGCGCCTCCAGCTGGAAAATCTCTATTTGGAGCCTCTCCAATTCCAGCTGGTACTCCCTCTCCCTCTGTCGGCCCAACTCCTCTGGGGACCATGAAGGGGATTGGGTGCTACCCTGTGCACTAGATCCAGCAAGGGACTCCCTACCTATGGGACCTTCCCGCCTGTCCACCAACTCCTCTGGGGACCCTGAGGGGAACCTGGCACTACCATAGGCACTAGACTCATCAAGGAACTCCCCACCTATGAGATATTCCATAACACTTTCTTCCTCCTCTTCAGACTCTCCAGAGCCACCCTCAGACCAACTACCCTCTTGGTAGGTGTACTGGGACTCCAAGAATCTCCATCTGTCTTGTTGCCAAAGTCTCAGGGATGTCTGCAGGGATAGCTGAGTCTCCGTCCTACTCACTGCTAAGCCCCTCTCCTCACAGAACCCCCTTAGCTCCTCTAGACTGTAGGTCAACAGATCATCTATATAAAAGGTAGGTCTCATTTCAGCAAGACCCATTGTAGCAATATCTGGCAATATCAATAATAAAAAAATAGGCTTGCCCGTGGTAACAATCACGGGCAATATCAATAAAAGATAGAAGAAACTTCTCAAGAAAATGTATGCGGGTAAAAATCACCGGCAATATCAATAAAACATAGGCTTGCCCATTGTAACAATCACGGGCAATATCAATAAAAGATAGAAGAAAACTTCTCAAGAAAATGTATGCGGGTAAAAAATCACCGGCAATATCAATCACAATATAGGATCCAACAATTCTCAAAAATGTATGCGGGTACTATCACCGGCAATATCAATAAAACATAGGCTTGCCCATTGTAACAATCACGGGCAATATCAATAAAAGATAGAAGAAAACTTCTCAAGAAAATGTATGCCTGTAAAAAATCACCGGCAATATCAATCACAATATAGGATCCAACAATTCTCAAAAATGTATGCGGGTACTATCACCTGGCAATATCAATAAAACATAGGCTTGCCCATTGTAACAATCACGGGCAATATCAATAAAGGACAGAAGAAAACTTCTCAAAATGTAAGCGGGTGAAAAATCACCGGCAATATCAATCACAATATAGGATCCAAAAACTCTCAGAAATGTGCGCGGTGAAAAATCACCGGCAATATCAATTACAATAGGGGATCAAAAACTTTCAAAAATGGGCGCGGGTGAAAAATCACCGGCAATATCAATCACAATATAGGATCCCAAAACTCTCAGAAATGTGCGCGGTGAAAAATCACCAGCAATATCAATTACAATAGGGGATCCAAAACTTTCAAAAATGGGAGCGGGTGAAAAATCACCGGCAATATCAATCACAATATAGGATCCCAAAAACTCTCAGAAAATGTGTGCGGGTGAAAATCACCGGCAATATCAATTACAATATAGGATCCTAAAAACTCTCAAAAAATGTATGCGGTACGTTATGGTCTGCACTCACTAGTAGTGTACACTATAATTACTGTATGCGATCATAAATGCAAGTCCAGATCCTCACCGCTGACCACCAATGTTAGAAATGGGGGTCTCTAGTTGGCAATGGCTGGCCACTGTCCAAGTAGGGACCCTTCTTCCTAAGTCAGAGTAAGAGGGCTACCCTCCTTGATACCCCTGCTCAACCCTGTGGTAACGTAGCACGAGCAGATAGGCTTATCTCAGAGGCAGTGTGTGAAGCATTTATGACCATACACAGTAACACAGTGAGGAACACTACAAAGGGACACCACACAAGTAGTTATAAAAAATAAGTATCTTTATATAAAGGCAGATTTATCACAAGACCAATAACTGTAAAAGCCACAATACTGTCAAAAATAGGATAGCTGTTGAAGGACTGTCAAAGATAGTTCAAAGGTTGCAAGAGTAAGGTTCAAATTCAAAGCAGGGGTCTCTGCGCCTCTTTCTCGTTCAGAGGTTGCAACAATAAGGTTCAAATTCAAAGCAGGGGTCTCTGCGCCCCTTTCTCGTTCAAAGGTTGCAACAATAAGGTTCAAATCCAAAGCAGTGGTCTCTGCGACCCTTTCTCTCACAAAGTACCTGTATTCAGTAGCAAAACCAACAAAATGTCGCAAAGAAGTGTTAGCGATGAATTTCCTCACGCGAGGCCGGCGATGCGTTAAAATCCTTGCCGCAAGAGAGGATGATGCGCCGATCTGCTGATGCGTGCGGAGACGATGCGACAAACTTCTTCACGCTAGGCCGCCGATGTGCTGAGGCCTTGCCGCGAGGGCGAAGACGATGCGACGATCCTGTTGGGTGTGCGATCGTGTTGCGATGCGAAGAAATGGCGCTCCGCGAGGGAGCGACGAAATCCGGTGCGATGCAATGAAAATTGCGGACGCACGGCGCCCGCAATGCGATATCTTGAAGCGATGATTTCTTTAGGGGTTGCGAGCGCTCGGCGACAGCAGTGCGATGATTTTTCCAGCGCGTCTCGGCTGCAGCGGCTCGCAAAGAGGCGTTAGCGATGGTTTCGTGTTGCGAGCACTCAGCGGCAGCAGCGCGATGATTTTTCCAGCGCTCTCGGCAGCAGCGGCTCGCAAAGGTGCGTTAGCGTTGATTTCCAGCACTCTTTTCTCTGAAGCAAACTAGAGGCCCTGGAACTCACAGGAGCCTCATCAGCAGATAGCAATCCTCGCAGGGAGGAAGCAGGAGGTTGGTGGTGGAGTCTGATGTGCCTGAGACTCCAGCAGGAGGCTAGCTCTTTTCCTAGCCCTTGGGTAATTGCTGTAACAAAAATAAAAGTTCTCTCAAAAGTCCTTTTCTCTCTTCTTCAAGGTTCAGTGGTCACTGCTGCAGGCCAGTGCAAGAAAAACACACAAGCACAAGGACAGTCACTTCCTGCAAATTCCTCCAGTGGCACGGACAGAGTTTCCTCTCCAGATCCAAAAGCAATACAAATTGTAGGGGTTTGAGCACAGATATTTATACCCCAAAAGCCTTTGTTCTTAGAAGCTACCAGTCACTGAACCTAGCCAGAACCAGTTCTGCTCAGGCCTGGAGCACTTTGTTTACCAGGCTGCATCCTTCCTTTCAGAAAGAGGGGGTCTGCTAGCAGACACACAGTGGGAGGTGGAGCCAGCATTCACCTTACCAGGCACAGCCGTATTCAGGCCAAGGAGCCACCCCTCCCCACACTCTAAATGCAGATCTCTCTATTCAACCCAGGTCTGACTCAGCCTGTCCTGCCCCTATAAAACCAGACAGCCAATACACATAACGGCAGAGCACACTGGAAGGCTTAGGCAAGAAAATACCTACTTTCTAAAAGTGGTATTTTCAAACACAGAATATAAAAATAAACTTCACTAAAAGATGTATTTTAATATTCTGAGCTCAGGCATACTAAATTCGTTTTTCTACCATGTCCCTGGGGTCAGTTAGGACTATAGAATGTAATAGTCAAACTGCCCATTCTAGCCTATGAGGAACAGGTAGCCTTACAGTAGTGAAAAACGAAATGGGGTGTAATTCACTACCAGGACATGCTACATACACCAAGGCATGTCCTACCTTACACATACCATGCACCCTACCATAGGGTTGACTTATAGGCTGCCAAGGGAAGGTTCAGGGGCTGGGAAGTGAGTGCACTTCACAGCCAAGATGGCAGTTCTGGACTGCACACAGACACTGCAGTGGCAGGTCTGAGACACACTTTACAGCTGCTTCTGTGGGTGGCGCAAACCAGCGCTGCATGCCCACCAGCAGCATTTGGTTTACCAGCCCTGGGCACACACAGGCCACACTACTAGGGACTAACAGGTAAACCAAATAAGCCAATCAGGGATATACCAATTCACATAGACATATTTACAAGGGAGAGCATATGCACTTTAGCACTGAACAGCAGTGGTAAAGTGCCCAGAGTCATAAAACCAACAGAAACAGGTCAGCAAAAATACAGGAGGCAGGCAAAAAGTTTAGGGGTGACCCTGCAAAAAGGGCCATTTCCAACAGGCGCCTGAAGCACGGGCGCCGTGCACATGGCAGTCTTCAGGGCATCGAAAGCTTTCTGACAGGTGTCAGTCCAGTTCACTTTCTTGGGCTGCGTCCGGGAAGTCAGCGCTGTCAAGGGTGCAACAATACTGCCATACCCCTTGACAAACCTCCTGTAGTACCCTGTGAGTCCTAAAAAGGCTCTCACCAGGATGGTCTCAATCTTGGGCTGTAGGGGCGCCACCTGGCCGCTCCTAACCTGGTGTCCCAAGTACACCACGGAACCCTGCCCGATCTGGCACTTACTCACCTTGATCATGAGGCCTGCCCTCCGCAGTGCCATCAACACTTCCCAGAGGTGGTGCAGATATTCTTCCCAACTGGCGCTGAACACTGCGATGTCATCCAAGTAGGCGGCACTGAAATCCTCCAGTATAGCCAACACCTGGTTGACCAACCTCTGAAAGGTGGCAGGGGCACTCTTCATCCCAAAGGGCATAACCTGGAATTGGTAGTGCCCATCTGGTGTGGAGAATGCTGACCTCTCTCTTGCCCCATCAGTTAAGGCGATCTGCCAGTACCCAGATGTTAAGTCAAACGTACTGAGGTACCAGGCAGCCCCTAACCGATCAATGAGCTCATCAGCTCTGGGGATGGGGTGCGCGTCAGTCCTGGTGACTGAATTGAGTCCTCGGTAGTCCACACAGAACTGGAGTTCGGGTGTGGCACCAGGCGTGGCAGCCTTTGGGACCAAGACCACTGGGCTGGCCCAAGGGCTGTTAGAGGACTCAATCACCCCTAACGCAAACATCTTGGAGACCTCTTCCTTGATGCAAGCTCTCACCCTGTCAGTCACTCTGTAAGTTTTGTGCTTTACAGGAGGACTGTCCCCAGTGTCCACATCATGGACGCACCACTCAGTGACATTGGGAGTCAGGTAGAACAGATCAGCAAACTGTCCCAACAGTTGGCGACAGTCATCCTGCTACTCAGGGGTCAGGGCGGAAGAGAGGTTCACACCGTCCACTGACCCATCTTGCTCTGTTGCAGACAGGAGGTCAGGAAGAGGCTCAGGGGCATATTATCAAGAACGGCGTTAAAAATTATCGCCGGTTTAGCGGCAGAAAACTGCTGCTAAAGCGGCGATAATGGGCTTGATAATATGCTCTGTAGAATTCCAATAGAAGCCCATGTTCACACCAGAACATGGACTTCTATTGGAATTCTCAAGGGTATATTATCAAGCCCATTATTGCCGCTTTAGCAGCAGTTTTCTGCTGCTAAACCGGCGATAATTTTTAACGCCGTTCTTGATAATATGCCCCTTAGTCTCCTCCTCCATTCTATCATCTGTCGCTAGGAGCATGCCCACTTCGGACCTCTCCAAGAGGGGCTTCAGGCGGTTTACATGCAGGACCCGCAAAGGGTTCCTAGGAGACCGCAAGTCCACCAAGTAGGTGACATCACTCTTGCGCTCCACCACCTCAAATGGTCCGGTCCACTTATCCTGGAGCGCACAAGGCTCCACGGGGCCATGACCCACACTTTCTGTCCAGGCTGAAACTCGATCAGAGTGGCATTCTGATCATACCACCATTTCATCTCCTCCTGGCTGGCTTCCAGATTCGCCTGAGCGAGTTGTCTGAAACGCCAAGTTTGGTTTCTGAAGGCCAGCATGTAGCTATATACATCCTGGGGAGGTTTACTGGGAGCTTTATCCCAGCCTTCTTTTAACAAACTCAGAGGTCCTCTTACAGGGTGTCCATACAGCAGTTCAAAGGGACTGAACCCTAAGGACTTCTGTGGCACCTCTCTGTAAGCAAACAGAAGGCATGGCAAGAGGACATCCCACTTATGCCTCATAGGTTCTTCAAGACCCATAATCATGCCTTTTAGGGCCCGGTTGAAACTCTCAACCAGCCCATTACCTTGGGGGTGGTAAGGAGTGGTGAACTTGTAGGTTACACTACACTCCTGCCACAGGGACTTCATATACTTAGATATGAAGTTGGTACCATGGTCTGACACCACCTCTCTGGGGAACCCCACATGGGAGAAAATCCCCATCAATGCACGTCCCACCACAGGGGCCGTCACAGTCCTGAGAGGGATGGCTTCAGGGTACCGGGTGGCATGGTCCACCAAGACCAGGATGAACCTGTTGCCCATGGCTGTCTTGGGATCCAGAGGCCCCACAATGTCAATGCCCACCCTTTCAAAGGGGGTGCTGACCACAGGGAACGGTTGGAGAGGAGCCTTTTGCTTCCTCCCACTCTTACCACTTGCCTGGCAAGTCTGACAGGTCCTGCAACGAGTATCTGAACTCTTGCGCATTTGGGGCCAATAAAAGTGGGTGACAAGCCTTTCAAAGGTCTTGTCTTGCCCCAAATGTCCTGCTAAAGGCACATCATGAGCCAGACCCAGTAGGAAGGCTCTGAAGCTCTGGGGTACCACCAGCACACGGGCTGACACAGGCTCAGCAACCTTAGGCTCGCTATACAGGAGACCATTCTCCCAGTAGATCCAATGTGATCCAGACTGATCACCTGCTGCCTGGTTTATGGCCTGTTGCAGCAAACCCACAAGAGAAGGGCACTTCTTTTGCTCCTCGCAGAACTCTTCCCTGGAGGGTCCTCCTTCCTGCTGCCAATGGGTCAGCTCAGGCAGCTCCCAGTTCAGCTACTTGTTCCCCTGTAGGTTCCAGGGCATCCCCCTCAAGGTATGCCTCCTCCTGGACCGTGGGAACTTCAGGGGCTGGTTTCCTGTGCCCCCTGCCTCTTCTCTTTAAGGCTGGCACCTGGGCCACTCTTTCAGGATCCAGGTCCTCTTGAATACCCTTACTGGCTGCCATGGACCGAGTGGTCACACAAGCCCACTCAGGCAGACCCAACATCTCCAAATGCGCTCTTCGCTCCACCTTAGCCCAAGGGTAGCTTTCCAAATCATTGCCTAGCAGACAGTCAACAGGCATGGCTGGCCTCACAGCTACTTGAAAGGTACCTGAGACCCCCCCCCCACTCAAAGGGAACCTGGGCCACCTTACAGTGGCTCTCTAAGTTGTCAGCGGCAACTACAGGGTAAAATGCATGGGGGATCAGCTGTTCTTCAGACACCAGCCGACAACTGACAGCTGTCACACTGGCTCCGGTGTCTCTCAGAGCCTCCATCCTATGGCCATTGATGGTCACCCACTGCCTGTATTTCTTAGTGTTATCAGGCAGCTGGGTCCTAGGTACCATCTCACTGTCTCGTAAAGAGACCAGGGACATCTCTGCGGGACCCCACCCACCTTGGGCACCCAACTCCTCCCCCAGGGCTACACTAGCCATCTGCTGGGGCGGTGCACCAGTGGGTGCTGTCTTTCCTTTCAGGGGACACTTCGGATCCCAGAAGCAGTGGCCCACCTGACCACAAGTATAACATGTCCTGGGCCCCTTTTGAACAGGCTTATCTGTCGGGCCCCTGACGTATTCTCAGGGGAGGCTGGGAACCCTTCCCTTGGTTCCCTTGGGGATTACTTTGGGGGCCTTTATGGAACTCCCTCTGTTTACCCTTGTCCCCCCCACTCTTTTGCTGGGGACCCTGCCCACCTTTGGCGAAGTCTCCCACATGACCCTTGTGGACCCGGGTACTAACCCAGTGGTCCGCCTCCTCAGCAAGCTTCCTAAGGATAGTCAGTTTACTATCAATCAGGTGCTGGCGTAGCTCTGGAAAACAATTACTGGACAAGTGCTCCCATGCAATCAAATTATAGAGCGCTTCAAAATCATTCACTTTGCTACCCTTCACCCAACCATCCAATGCTCTGCCAAAAAAAGACACATATTCTACCCAAGTGCTTGACTCCAGTTTCTTACAATTTCTAAACCTTTGTCTATAAAGCTCTGGGGTCAACCCATACCTGGTCATCAAGGCTTCCTTCATGTGGACATAGGAATTCTGGTCCTAAGAGGGCAAGTCTAACAAGGTGTCCCGCCCATCACTGAGAAACCGCCCCCACAACCCCGCTTCCCAATCCTTCTCAGGGACCCGGTGGGAGGTCATGGCTACCTCATAGGCCTTAAAACATTGCCCAATATCTTCATGCTTGTGGAACTCCTTAATGACATCTTTGGGGATGAATACTCTTGCTTCTACAGGCATGGATGGTGTGCTGCCACCAGAGTGAGTCATTTCTAAGCTCTTGGCTTTTAACTCTAATTCCCTCAACATTCTCTCATGCTCTAAATGCATCCTTTTTTCTTCCAAGGCTAACTTCTTGCTTTCTAATTCCATCTGACCACCCAGTTTGAGCTTGGCTAGCTCCATCTTATGCATCCCATCCCTCTCCCTGTCCTCCAGCTCCTCTGGAGACAGGCCCTTTGAAGAAACACTGCTGCCTGCCCTGGAAGGTACTTTCTCCCCGGTCAGACCCAATGGCCCATCCAGCTGCCCATCTGTATTCTCTGCCTCCTCACCAGGCTCTTCAGAATGCTCAGGAGCTTTTCTAGCTTCCACCCAGGCCTTCAGCGCCTTTTGGAACTCCTCCTTCTTGGAGATGCCTTTCACAGAGATTTTAAATCTTTTACAGAGGGTTTTAATCTGTGGCACAGTGTAAATATCAACCCTGTCTTCTTCAAATTGTAGATCCATAGATGCGTTGGATGCTGCTTTGCTCATGGTAACAAGGTTCGGCAGTTTCTAGCAAAAATAGAAGTCCCAAGGAAAGAAATTCTACCAAAATGTATGTGGTCGCGTTATGGTCTGTACTCACTAGTAGTGTACACCAATCACTGTATGTAAATCACAAATGCAAGTCCAAATCCTCACCGCTGACCTCCAATGTTAGAAATGGGGGTCTCTAGTTGGCAGAGGTAGGTACCTTTGACCAAGTAGGGGCCCTTGCTTCTAGTCAGGGTAAGGGGGCTACACTCATAAAATAACCCCTGCTCACCCCCTTGGTAGCTTGGCACGAGCAGGCAGGCTTATCTCAGGGGCAGTGTGTAAAGCATTTGTGAACACATACAGTAATACAGTGAAAACACTACAAATGGGCACCACACCAGTTTAGAAAAATAAGTCATCTTTATCTAGACTTAACACAAGACCAAACGACAAAAATCCACAATACAGTACTGAAAAATATGACTTTCAGATGGTAGAAATAGCTTAGTTCAATGTAGATGGTAAATGCGACACTTTACTCTCAAAGTACCTTGGATGCGTAACGCAATACAAACAAAAGGGTCACAGGGAAGGTGATGCGTTGGTTCCTTGCTTTGGGGGAGGTGATGTGTTGGTTCCTTACTGCAGCGCAGGGGAGGTGATGTGTCAGTTCCTTACCGGAGAGGAGGTGATGCGTCGGTTTCTTACTGCATTCCGGTTACGATGCGACAAGATGGCGCCACGATGCGACGATCCGGTGCAATGCGACAAAATGGCGTCTTTGATGCGATGCGATAACGTGGAGGCGATGCATGCACGCCCAACGGCCGTGCGGCAAAATCGATGAACTTTGGAGCCGCGACAGGCCCTGCAACACGCTTCTCCGGTGATGCGACGGCAACCTCTGCGGCTGCGGCACGCTTCTCCGGTGATGAGACTCGCTTCCTCGGCGATGCGACGGCGAACAGCTGCGGTGGCGACACGCTTCTTCGGTGATGCGACGGCAACTGCTGCGGCGGCGACACGCTTCTTCCTTGTTGTGTCGCGCTTCCAGCTCCCAGCGACACGCAGTCTCCAGAGGGCCCAAAACAACAGCAGGCACCTCTCTGCAGGTAGAATTCCCAGCAAGGAAATTCAGAGGAGCTGGTGGTGAAGTCTTTGTATCCCTGAGACTTCAGAACAGGAGGCAAGCTCAGCTTCAAGCCCTTGGAGATCTTCCTCAAGATAGTAAAAGTACACACAAAGTTCCTTTTCTCCTTTCCTTGGCAATGAGTAACCACTGCAGGCCAACCCCAAACAGCAAACAGCACAGGGGCAGTCTCCTCCTTCAGCTTCCTTGGTTTCTCTCCTTGGCAAAGGGTTTGTCTGGATTCCCAGAAGTGATCTAAAGTTCTGGGGTCTGGGCCCCAATATTTACACTACTAAATCCTTTGTTCTCTGAAGGCAGAGAGTATCTGTACCTAGTCAAAACCAGTTCTGTCCTCCCTGGTGCAGCTTCCTGGCAGGAGGGGGAGACAGCATTGTTGAAAGCAGACCTGGCCCAGGTAGCTGAAAGGAAAACTCCTCCCCCTACTCTCTATTCTATGAAGGCTCATGCAAGTGAAAGGAAATCTCCTCCCCCTACTCTCTATTCTATGTGGGCCCAATTCAGCCCAGCCCTGACTCATCAGACTGCTGGAGCCAAAGCCCTCTCCAGCTCCCTGTCACTCACAAACCAGACATAGAATACACAAACCTAGCAGAGGCATACTGGATGGTTAGGCAAGAAAATACCTACTTTCTAAAAGTGGTATTTTCAAACACAGAATGTAAAAATCACCCACACTAAAAGATGTATTTTAACATTCTGAGTTCAGGCATACTAAACTTTATTTTCCTATCTTGTTCCCTGGGTCAGTTATGATTATAAGATGTTATAATCAAACTGCCCATTCTGGCTTATGGGAACAGATAGCCTTGCAATAGTGAAAAACGAAATTGGCTGTAATTCACTATCAGGACATGCCACACACACCAGGGCATGTCCTACCTTTTGCATACAATGCACCCTGCCCATAGGGGTGCCTTGGGCCTACCTTAGGGCTGACCAACATGTAGGAAAGGGAAGGTTTAGGGACTGGCAAGTGGGTGCACTTGCTAAGTCGACATGGCAGTCCCAGACTGCACACAGGCTCTGCAATGGCAGGTCTGAGCCACATTTTACAAGCTGCTTCTGTGGGTGGCACAACCAGTGCTGCAAGCCCACCAGCAGCATTTTATTTACAGGCCTTGGGCACACATGGTGCACTGTACTAGGGTCTGACAAGTAAATCAAATGGCCAATCATGGAGTCACTAATCCATTACAACAATTTACAATAGGGAGCACTTGAACTTTGGCACTGAATAGCAGTGGCAAAGTGCCCAAAGCATCTAGACCAGCAAAAACAAAGCAAAAACATAGGAGGCAACAGCAAAAAATGGAAGGGAGACCCACGCCAATGGTGCCAGGTCTAACAGTTCCTAAATGTGACCTCCATGACACAGGTAGCCATTCACAGGCCAAGGACATTGAGGGGTGTGTAGTGTTGGACACAGTGAGTCTGCCCTGACACATCATTTCCAATGTATTGTATGTCTTGCTCACCCACGTACTGCATCACAGAAGAGGGCCTTCTTCACATTGCATTCTGTGATGGCATTCTGCATGTGTATGAGATGGCCATGTACTGTGTCCATCATCATAACTGCATACATTTCTATGTGATAATCTGTTGCAAATGTACTACGTGTCATGCTGTATGGCCTCTGCTCAACATTTCTGTATTGGTGCGCTATGTTTTTGCATGCTCCTGTACTAACACACAGTGGTACATAACACAGTGTCACTGAAACTTCCTCTTCTTGTCTCCCATGCCTGCAGCTTAAAGTCCGCCAGCGTAAGGCCTTATGGAGGGCCATTGCACGCAAGGTGCGGGCTCTGGGTGTCTCCAACCGATGGCACACACACTGTCACAAGAGGTGGGATGACATCTGCCGGCTGAGCAAAAACGTGGCAGAGATGACGCTGGGGATGCTCCCTCGGACTAGAAGGTTGGCGCGCAGGAGCATGACACCACTAATGGCCCGCATCTTGGCAGTGACACAGCCAGAGCTGCTTGGACATTTGAGGGCCCATCAGCAGCAAGTTGGGGGTGAGTATTCTGCAAAGGGTGACTTTGGGTGTGAGTGACTGCATGTATCCCAACCCTGAGCCAGTGCGGAGCTCTGTGATGTTTCTAGTGTGATGCAATGGCTTCTAAGTGGCATCTGTGTTGAGTGCAGCTGTCATGCATTTTCGCAACGTGTACTTTCTCATGTGTTCAATACAATGGCCCTTGACATTGCAATAAGAGATGTGGCCTTATGACATCTGCTGCATTATGGGTGTCATAGACACCACCGGGCAGTGAACAGCAGTGTGCATCATCTTAGTGTGCTTTAGTAGATGTGTGCAGTGCCTGACTCAGAAATTGTGAGAGCTACACATCTGACACCAATGTGCAACGGTCATTGTGCTTCAAAGCACAACATGGTGGATATCAGTAGCTCATGGCCATTGTAAAAGGACATTTTGGAGTCAGTATCTGTGTTGTTCCCTTAAAGTGACTCCATGTGTGACTGAGACAACATGTTGAGATGTATATCTATCTCACCCACAGGCACGTAGGTATGCTTACAGAGATCAGTATGTTAGGTTACAAGGAGGCACAGGTCATTAATGTCAACTATGCATGTTTCCATACATCTTCTGAGTTTTGCATTAAGGTTGCACATGCAGACTGCACAGGGTGG
Source organism: Calotriton arnoldi (assembly GCA_963921515.1). Lineage (NCBI taxonomy): Eukaryota > Metazoa > Chordata > Amphibia > Caudata > Salamandridae > Calotriton > Calotriton arnoldi. The sequence goes on along the minus strand of CAWUFW010015090.1, from coordinate 136,530 downwards.
TGGGCAACATGGGGGTATCATATTCTAGTCTTGTGCTTTGCTTGCATATGATGTTTGTGAGTATGGCACTATACTGAACCTACGTCTCTGTCTATTGCAGCATCTACTGCAGGCATGGAAGGACACGGGGCGGACACTAGTGGTGAAGCTTCTGGCACGACTGCAACACATGAGCTCACTGACACTGATGTGAGCAGTGCCTCGGAGGGGAACAGGAGGGCCCTGGATGAATCACACCCGGAAACACCAACCTCAGCATCAACTGACTCCAGCAGTGACTCCTCAATGTTGGCGGGCACAGGGAGTTTGAAATCTGCCTCTTCTTCCACCGCACATCGTCCAGTGCCCACCCTCCCGGCTACTACCAGTAGTGCTGGCCGTGCCCGCAGCCCTAGGAAGGGTAGAGTTTCCTTCCCCCCAGGCACCGCTGCCCCTGCCCCTGTCTCCCCTGCTGCCCTCAGTGTTGAGGCGGTGGACCTTTTGCGCCAGCTGTGTGTGGGTCAGACTACTCTCCTGAATGCCTTCCAGGATTATGACAAGAAGCTGGCACAGGTAGTTGCCTTCATGGAGGGCATTCATTCTGACGTGGATGGGCTACACAGAACTGTCCAGTCTTTGTCCTCCACAGTGACGGCAGCCATTCAGTTGTCACAGGCTCCCAGTACAGCTCCAGTCCCTTCAGCAAACACCCTGCCAGTGGCACCACCTGACGAGAGTGCCCACACACCACAGCCCTCAGGCACCAAGTACTCCACAAGCAGGAAACAAAAGCAGCACTCCAAGCGGACAAGAGCACAGACACCATCCCCAAAAAATAAAAACAGACAACCAGGAGCACAAAGGCAAAAGCCCTTCACGTGACACCCAGGGGCATCAGGCCAAGAAGCAGGCCTCAGGCTCACATTCATCCAAATCACCACCATCCAAGAACACCCCCATCCCCACACCTGCTCCCAAAGACAAAAAAACAGTTGACCTGTCTGCTGTGAAGCTGGTGCCTGCAAAGAGTCTGCACAAACAGCTCTCTGAGGCAGATTCACCCACAACGTCAACTCCCACCCACACCCCTGTGAAGCTGGGACAGGAGAGCAAAGTGGGGGGTTTACCTGGACAACAGGGGATGGAGGGGAAAAGGGAAGGCCAGCCCAAGCGTACCACCAGATCCAGCATATCCCCACAGGGAGGGGCACCTGCACCTGAAACACCTTTGGTGGAGAGTGAGGCTGTTGTGCCCACACCACTTCCCACTCCTGCCAAGACAATTCTTACCTATTGAATCCCCAAGAAGTGGAGACCCAGCCCTCCACATTCACCCTCACACATTGTGTCTCATGGCAGCATGTCTCCGCCTCCCCGTGCCACCATGCCACCCGGTCCAGCCAGCCCTCAGGCTCACACAGCCACTGATGCCTCTGCCTCAGTTGGTCCTCCCTCTCCCAGGTCCAGTCCTCCAACTGGCCCCGACAATCAGCCACCTTCCAGTTCAACTGACAGCCAAGTCTGAGGCAAAGTCCCCCTCCCAAACCCGTCTCTCCCACAGCAGTGCCTGGACTGCCCATTTGTATCCCCGGACCTGTGTTGATTCCCATGGCAGTGTACGGTGTTACCCATTCCCTGTGCAGTTTCTCATGCACACATGTACATACTTTGCACTATGGACTGGCCAATGGCCTTGCTGTTTGTCACTTTGGATGCCCATTCCCTGTGCAGTTTTTCATGCACACATGTACATACTTTGAACTATGGACTGGTCAATCGCCTTGCTGTTTGTCACTTTGGATGCCCATTCCCTGTGCAGTTTCTCATGCACACATGTACATACTTTGAACTATGGACTGGCCAATGGCCTTGCTGTTTGTCACTTTGGATGCCCATTCCCTGTGCAGTTTCTCATGCACAAATGTACATACTTTGAACTATGGACTGGCCAATGGCCTTGCTGTTTGTCACTTTGGTTGCCCATTCCCTGTGCAGTTTCTCATGCACACATGTACATACTTTGAACTATGGACTGGCCAATGGCCTTGCTGTTTGTCACTTTGATGCCCATTCCCTGTGCAGTTTCTCATGCACACATGTACATACTTTGATTTTGTACTGGCCAATGGCCTTGCTGTTTCCTACTTTTGATGCCTATCTGTGTATAATGTAATAAATACAGTTACTCCTGTTGTCTGCTTTGTCAATGTCCTTGCTAAATTAAAGGTTTTATGTATGGGTAGGGTTTCATGTGACACATGCTCTCTATGCCACTTTAACATTGCCAATTGTTTGTTTTACTTTTTCAGAGTTTGCCAGAGGTGACAGGCACTTTAGTTCTTCTTGACTCTGAGGCTTGAGGGTGCAATGATGGTTGTTTGTGATGATCTACTGTTATCCTAATCATTCTATGGTCAGGTTTGCTAACTTGTACACATGTCATGTTAGGATGAAATACCACAACAGAGGTGAATTCTATCCACAGGATTACTTGCGGGCTGGCCAGGGTCCATCTTTCTTGATGTGTGAACAGCAGTGTTGATGTGTGGTCATCTTGTGTAGGCCTGTCTTCCTAGTCACATGGGTACATTTGAATATGTGAACTTGAGTGGTCATACAGTGTGAATGGGCTGTCATTGTCAGTAGTGTTGATGTGTGTGTGCCCCTGCAATGCCAACTGCACACATGTATGATCCAGGTAATGAGTGACTGTTTGTTTCAATTGTCAGCCATGTGCTTCAGATTGTGGGCACATGTAGGAGTTGTAGGTTCGGCACTGTGCAGTGTGTTGTTGTGTCCTTGCACTCCTGGGGGACACCTACTTGTTGTCGCTGCCTGTTGTGAGTATGCAGAGTGTGTGACTGCCAAGTCTGTGTTGTGTTTTGTTGCTCAGCCATGTGTCTTGTTACTGTTTGTGCTCACTGTGCAGACCTGCTCAGCCACACTCACATTATTTGTGAGTTTTCTCACGCATTGCTGTCATTTGACCCATTTTTGGCTCCAGTATGGTATGCTGGTATAGCCGGCAAATGTGTATAAATGTGACTTATGCAACAATGCTCACACTCTCTCCTGTATGTTTGTTTGTCTTATATGTTGTACGTCCAGTAATTGCTTGGAGAGGGAATCCCCCTCCCATTCATAAGGCACCTTAGCGCGTGCAACACATTTTATCACATACTCACTTACAGTGTAAGACGCACTTACACATACTATTCGGTCCTGAGGAAAGCCAGTATTAACGATAGGCCTGGCTGAAACATGTAGACCAAAACCCGGATGTAGGAGTTCCTAAATTTGCTCCACTAAGCATCCTATGCCTTGTTTTTAAACACTAACAGTGGCCCAGATATTAAATTATAAGCCCCCTTGGGCACTGGGACCCCTGTATAGTTTTTTAACTTTTCACATTCACATCACTCACAGTGCACACTCAGCAATATACCAGCTCCGCTGTAATACAGGCGTTGTAGCACACCCGGGACACATTCGGTGTCACTGGGTGGGCCCGATGATGAAGCATGCCACCAACTAGGTTGGTGGGTGAGGGCTTTACAAAAACTATATGTTTTTTTCCCCTTCTTCATACAGTTCTGAGTCTTAAAAGAGTCACAATAGGCTAGTCCTTTTTGATTACATATAAAATCTGGGGATACGGACTGGCTATCTAGTCCTCTCTCTCTCCTTGATAAATTGCATGTGGTATGTGGAGTCATGCCATCCCCTATATGTGCTTCTGATGCCTACACATTGTGAGTAACTCCTCTATGTGTTTGTGTACTGTACACTCCTCACCTGTCCACTACTGAAGTACACAACACTTCAATCTCATGTCTTCCACCCCATGGCTTGCCAGTATGTGAGCCTCCCCAACACTTCATAGTGTGACACTATACTGTGGGCGGATGATCTGTGTACAGGGTCAATGTGCCACTCAGGACAGTTTCACAATTATTTATGTGTTGTTTTCTTCTACTATTTTGCAGTCATGGTTGCTCATGTGCAGTGCATATGTTTGAGCAGCACAGTTCTCTAGTCATGTTGTTTGCATCTGGGTTTCCCTGAGTTGTGCATCTGTGGGTGATGGGTAAGCTGTATGTGTGGTTGCTGAGGTACTGCTACCCTTCCTGGGTGTGATGTTATGTTTGTGCTGTTATGATTTGTGTTGTGGGAGTTCATGGTGTGGCACTCAGTTATGTGTGCTACTGGTTTGGTTGGTGTGCACACACTGCTTGGTGTGCATGCAGTGCTGTCAGTGTATGTTGCCTTGTACTTGCCTGGTGTGCATCCCCCTGATGTCCAGCTGAGTTTGCTATGTGATGGATTGGTATGTGCATCTGTTGTGTTTTTGTTGTAGATGTATGCAGTGTTTGGCCTGTGTTGGCTCTTTCTACTGACAGGTGCAATGTGTGTGTGATGTTCTATTTGCATGACATTGTGTGTGAGTAGTTTGTGCATTGTGATACATTCAGATGTGTGTTGCATGTGTAGTGTGCATTACTTGTGTGTCTGTCACCTGCAGCAATGTGGATTCTTGTTCAGGAGTTTGTTTTGAGTGCACAATGGTGGTTTGTCCTCCTATTTTTTACCTGTCACTTGTCAGGATTGTGCATGTGCATGCTTGTGGTACACTATGACACCATGTTCACTTGATGACTGGTGTGGTGTGTATGTGTGTGTTAGCTGATTTGTCACATTGATCCCAGTTAGTGTTCATGATTGGCTTTTGAAGATGCAATTCTTGTTTGTGTTGGGGTATGGTGTCTGTGCATTGGTCCAGAGTGACAATGTTATGTATTCCTGTTCTGTCTAGGGTCACATTGCCTTTCCACTGTTTGCCTGCACATGTCTGGGCTTGTTGGACGTCTGTGGATGTTGTTAGTGAGATTTGTGTTTGGCTATTGTTTTTGTGTCAGCATTGGTTCAGGCATCCCTGAGTGTGAGTCTGATATTTGTGGATGTACCACAGGGTGTGTGATTGGTTGTCAGTGACCTCACAGGACATCATTTGCACCATTCTGTGTGTTTCTCACAGGTGTTGAGTGTTGCAGGTGTGAGATGGGTAGATGTGTGGCATGTGTGAAGGTCCTACTTGTGTTTGACAGTCAGGGAGTGTGACAATGAGCCATGTGTGTTGTGCTGATGGCATACACATGTAAAGTAAGTTGACACAGATGTGTGGCTGGTCACTGTATGACTTCAGACACTTCCTATCATTCCTGTGCCTATGCATGGCTTGCCTTGATGTATCCCTGAGTTGTTGCACAGAGGTCACTTTGGTTTAATTTCACTCACTGTGCCACCCATGTCTGATTTGATGGCCTAAGGGTGGTGTGATATGTTCCTTCTCTTGCATGTGATGTACACATGCTATGTGGCTTGCTCCATGGTTTTCCAGCACTGTCCACTTCACTTTTGGCTGGCCCATTTATTGTCCTCCATTGCTGCTGACCTATGGTATGAGTATGTGGCTGGGTGTCAGTGTGGGATATTTCTGAGTGACTTGACAGGCAGTGTGGACAGTTCAGTGGATGTTCATATGCAGTGTGAGTCTTCATTTTGCAATTATACTCAGTTTGATTCACATGAGTGGAAGGTAGGTGTGAGGAGGAGGATTGTCCAGCCCTTGATCTTCTGTACAGGGTGTTCCTCTTCACCCCCACCTTCCCAGTCAATCTCCCTTGTCCTTTGATGTGTGAGGTGCGAGGTCTGGCTACACCTGGCTGATTAATTGTGCAGGGGGGCACAGGAGGGGCACACAGCATGTGCTCAAATGGGTGTGTGATGCTTACTGTGGGAAGGGTGAAGGTGGAGCCCTGTGAATCTGGCCGAACTGCCCATGCCTGGCGCCGGCCCTGCCTTCTACATTGTGCGCATGTTTTCCCGCGTCTTCACCGCTGCGGTGACTTTCCCGGGACATTGCAGTGATTTCGCGGTTGATGGGTGACCCGGATGCGGAGGTGTGGGTTTCTGACAGGTAGGACATGTGTGGGTACACTGGGGGATATGTTCCTGTCCACACCAGAGTGTCTGATGTGGACAGGAACCATTTGTCAGCACAGGAGTTGTGTGTTGTGGTTGTATGCGGAGTTGTGTATTTGCGTACCTGCGGCGTTGTCCGCGACGGTGTATTATTTGCTGCTGGTTGATGAGGTAAAGCAGCAGAAAGGCTTGAAGGGCTGGATCCATAGTGGTCACGACCGCGTGGAGGGGACCGGGAGTCAAGGTTCGCTCTCCGCTGTAGTGCTTCCGCCGTCTCTGGGTGGGCGGATTCTCCGCTGCGGTGTGATGGGCTGTTTGCGGCATCGTAATTTGTACGGCGGACGGGACGTCATTCCGCACGATGGTGTGTCTCGATTGGCTCCCTCCGCCGTGGTTGCGGGCGGAAATTTCTGGCGGTTCACGTAACTCCCAGCGGACGGAAAAAGGGCTATGTTTGCCCATCGTAATATGGCGGACGCGAGGACCGCTGCTGGAGCGCGGAAAAGGACATTTTCCGCCACCGCCAGCACCGCGGATGTGCCTCCGCCCGCCATTGTAATGAGCCCCTTATTTCTTTCAGACAAGGACAACGATGATAATGAAACTTTTAATTGCAACAACACTATCCCAGTAGCCATTTTGAAAACAATCATAATTGGCATGGCAAATTGATTAGACCTGGGCGAAATTTTAATTTTGCTGGAGTAATTGGAGAAATTTAGGTAATTTTGCATTAAACTTCTGATGCGAAATTCCAGAAAATTACACCAGTTGATGAAATTTGGGGGAAAAAATGCCTGTCCAAGAACACAGTAACAGGGAAGAGAGTGCCGGCTGCTGCTGTTCCTGTTGTATTTAGCTCTATCTTCTTAGTGAAAAATGTATCTTCAGGTTTCTTAGAAGTATTTTGCTCTAAGAAAATAGCGCTAAATGCAGTGCTATACCCCCGTTCGTAATTATGCATAATCTCACATAATATTTCTGTCATTTTGCTTAATTTCGCGACAGCAAATTATGAAATTTACGCCAGCCCCTAATATTGATGTATACATCTTTCTGTGATCTAGCCATTCTGCATTTAAACAGGAGACATGCTAAGGATCAACCCACACAACCCAGTTTTGCAGCAAAGGGTAGAAATTCTACTATTCATAATACCTCTTTAAATGGTACTGAATTCAATAAACCTCTTGAATACAAAATATTCAATAGGACTGAAAGTGATCACTACCCCCTGGGAATTGTACTGCAGCCAAAATCCACAATTTTACATCAGGTTCAGTGGATAGTATGGAGTAATGAGAAGGAAACATTGTGTTGAACACCTCAATTATTGCTAAACTATTGAAACTTTGGGACCAAGATGTCACATTCGAATTTACCAACTATATGGTAAACGGGGCTTGCAGGTGTACATTGCTTCTTGAACAAATATATTCTCTCTCTTCCACATATGGTCACAGTTACCAGAATCAGCAAAAGGAAATATGTTCTACAACTCACCCATAAAAATGCCTATAGGAAAAAACAAACAACAACTGTTAAATAATGCTGAAGATGCAATCAGAATGCAGAAGTGAAATAATCTTAAAAATACTTAAAAAAATATATTGCTAAAATCAAAGTATCTAGCCAAGAATCATTATGAACCGAACCCCAGTCATCAATACGAATAAGAAACACATAAAAATGCCTGATAGGTTTTTCAACAAATGGGGAGAGGCGTAATAAGGGGAAATATGTTTAGTTCTCCTAATTGTTACCTCTTTCTATGTGTGCTGCATTTTGCAGCACACATAGAAAGAGGAAAATGCCTCTTAGATTGTTTTTGTGTAGAAAGGTGCCCCTTCCTGCATAAAAACAATCCTGCATGCAATAGAGGTACCATTGCACCATGGTGCAAGGGTGCCTGTGTTGGCGCTAGGCTGTTGAAATGGAACCAGCGCAGGGAGAAAGGACAGGAATGCACCGCATTGCTTAAATATGTTAATTCCTGTTCTTTCACTCTGGCATAGGTCAGCTTAGCAAGTTGCCTTGCTGCGCTGCCGTATGCAAAAAAAACAAAAAACATAAATGAGCCCTGAAATGCTCTACCGCTGACAACATCCTCAAAATAACTCTTCTGGTGAAAAAAGCAATATTAACAAAATCTAGGGACCTTTTTGCCTTTTCATTGATTATTTCAGCGCTTTTGAGATAGGCAGATAGACGCTGTCTCTAGTCCAAATTACACTGCTGGGGTCTGCAACTTGGTCCATTACATGCACTGATCGAACTACAGAGTGGCATATGGGTCAGAGTAAACTGGGTGAGGACAAGGGGCTTACACCAAATATACACACCAACAATGGCTTAAAAGAAGGGTTTTTGAACCTGGCATCCTTAGTGCGGCCTTCCACCAGACCTTTTGCCTTTTACCTACTGCTTTAGCTGATTCTTTTTGTTGGCCTTAGAATCTGAGCACTTTACCACTGCTAACTAGTGCTAATGTGCATGTGCTTCTCCCCTAAACATGATGACATTGGTGTCTATCATATTTATTGTACCGGTAAGTCTCTTGCAAAGTGGTATACCCTGTACCCAGGGCGTGTACTTCAAGTGCTACTAGTGAGCTGCAGCACTGATTGTGCACCCACAGACGTAGCCTTTCAAACCTGTCTCAGGTCTGGCACTGCAGTGTCTGTGTGTGCAGTTTACTGCCACTTCCACTTGACATTTAAATTACTTGCCAAGCCTTAAACACCCCCGTATTGCACATACGTCACCCCTAAGGTAGGCCCTAAGTAACGCTAAGGGCAGGGTGCTATGTAAGTAAAAGGTAGAACATGTACCTTTATGTTTGTGTGTCCTGGTAGTGACAAACAGCCTATTTCATTTTTCACTACTGTGAGGCCTACTCCTCTCATAAGCTAGAATTGGGAATTCCTTAATACACTTTTAAACTGCAATTTCTGATCAGAGAGGAGTAGCTTTTTCATGTTTGATATGTGTGGAATGCTAATGATAAATCCTCCGTTCTGGTGATGTTGAATTTAATATTACTGCTTTAGAGATGCCACTTTTAGAAAGTAGACATTTTTCTGCACTTACTGCTCTGTGTGCCTGACAGCCTCTCTCCAATACATGTCGGTGGTGGGTGACAGCTACACTTTGTGCATTCCCTTTAGACAGCCACAACACCAGAAGGATAGGTGTGTCTGAATACCCATTTACATACATCTGCATTCCAATGGCCTTGCCTGGGTAGGAGGGAAGGGAGGGGATAACACTTCACTTGAATAGGCAGTGTCCTGTTCCCACACAAAGGACTAATTACCCCCTCACAGCTAGCCTGGCAGACAGGACTGGGCTGAAAGGGATTCTTGTGCACTTCAGAGAGCTGCTTTGAAGTCACCCCCACATCAAAGGCATGTTGGGTATAAATACTGGTTCTCTGACTCCCTAAAAACCGACTATACTGAACCTGTAACTGAAGCTCTGACAGAAAACCTGCTGAGATGCTTAAATGACTCAACTGGACTGCTTATCTGGAAGGCCTGCTTTTCTGTTAATTGCCCTGCTGCCTGCTGCTCTCTGACTCTGCTGAAGTAGATCTGAACTTTGCCTTCACTCCAAGTGATCATCAAGGGCTTGTTGGCTTGCCTCCTGTTGCTTGAATCTCAGGCATATCCCATTTCTAACAAGGGTGTATTCTTGCACCATTACTCTTTATCTATATAGCCTATCTAGCTGCCATATTCAATTTAAGCAATGAAGATACTCTCAAATTGGCAAATGTACCAATACCTTTGTTGGCCTTTGCAGATGACCTTCTCATTCTTTCTACAACTCAGATGGGCCAACTTCATGCTTACAACATTGACAATAAGCTCCAGATTAACATCAATAAGACAAAAGTTATGACATTTGGCTGCAAAAGTCCAATTTTTAACTGGTATACAGGTACAGCTAAATTCAAGAACACAGATCAACATAATTACCTTGGAACTATTGTAGATAAAATCTTACATGGAGCCCACACATGGAACACCTGCATCTAAAAATCCCCATTGTAACAGGAGCAATAAACAATTTGCTCAAAAGTATGGAAGAGGTGCAATGATCCCTACTTTAACAATAGCAAATGCCAAGTTGATATCTGCTCTTATCTATGGGGGCCTACCTTGGAAACCTAACATTATAGGAAAATAGGATGTCACTACCTGAACTTGTTTTGAAAATTGTTCAACTTCAGAAGATCCACTCCACAAAGCTAAGAACCACTCGAACTCCGGCTCACTCCTTTAACCCTTATCATAACCATCACTCAATTTAATTATTACATGTGTTGCCATTCAGTTGTCAAAAATATCTTAAAATGTATTATTATGAAAGAACTTGCCAAACAAAATGTGGAAGTGGCATTGACTGAACAAAAACTAAACAAGGCTTTATTGGCTAATAATATGCCTGATCTGAAGGAATTACAGATCGGCTCGTAAACAGCAGGAAATTAAAACAAAGGGGCATATTAGCAAGACCGGCGATAAAATTATCGCCGTTTTAGCGGCAGGAAACTGCAGCTAAAACGGCGATAATGGGCTTGCTAATATGCATTATAGAATTCCAATAGAAGCCCAGGTTAGATGTGCAGGACATCTAACCTGGGCTTCTATTGGAATTCTATAACGCATATTAGCAAGCCCATTATCGCCGTTTTAGCAGCAGTTTCCTGCCGCTAAAACGGCGATAATTTTATCGCCGGTCTTGCTACTATGCCCCAAACTTTCTTAGAACAGCAATTATATCACAGGAACTTACACCTTTGCAGCATCAACCATATTTAAGGTACACCATTTCCACTGAAGCAAAGAAAGCCATACTGCGATTAAGGTTGTTAATCTCACTTTTTATCAGTTTGAAGGATCCTGGAACCAAATGATAAAGACTACCTTCACCTGTCACCTATGCAACTCTGATTGGGAGGCATTTGAACATTTTATTTTGTTTATGTTCCTCACTAGTTGACATTTGCAGAAAATATTTAAGCATGATCTTTCGCATGTAAGGAATTAGAAGAATTTCGGAAGCTATTCCCTTTTGTTTTAGAAGTACCTCGCCGAAAAATGTTGGCCATAATATTACATTTTTAGAATTAATGTTCAAATGATATGCAACTTAAATTAATGAGAAACTTTTATTACAGCTGGATTGCATTGACTTGAACCTTTTTATTATCGTTACACATTTTTAACCATTTTATGGTGTATGGGTTTATTGAAAACTTAAACACATTTTCATCCATTACTAATAAAAGTACAATGAATAAAGATTAGTGATGCAAACATCTCACTAGGTTTGTATACATCATGCAGTTAATTTGTCAGAAAAATTGCCTCAATCCAGCCAATGTACTGTGAAGCTAAATCATAATATTCAGAGTAACTTCAAACAAAATGTCGACCAGCCATGCCGATGTGAGGCTATGACCACTGGCTGACATGTGTTGTACCTTCCCAGCCCTTTCAGCCTTTCAGATCTCTAGATTGGCTTTTAACCAAGTGCAGTCTACTGACACCTTATGGCATCGGCGTGCAGATGCTAAGTCAAATTTAACACAGCAGTCAATGGGCCATTAGCTACTACTGCCTCGTTGCTTTCTGTGACTTGTAGTTTCATTTTCAACATTTCATAAAAAGGTTCAGAAGCCTAGAGATGCTTAGATATCACACCTATGACATGGCACCACTTGGCAGCGATGGTTGAATTTCAACTAATACACCCAACAACAGATTTCATGCAAAATAATTCAATTTTTAGAGAGCAGTGCCACAAAAAAGCAAAAATGCTCATGACTGCATTTACTGGACGCGAAAAGGAAGTGCAGCAATGTGAATATTACGTTTGGCTCATTGCAATCAAGACTCTATACTCAAAAGTGGCCACTCTGGACCTAAAAGCACAGCTAAGCACTGCTCCCCTGGGTTGAGTAGTGGACAGGTGACCTAGCTGTGACTTAAGGGACATTTCTGTCACCTTTTTCAAGATTAATGACTGAGCTAGTTTAATGAGTAATTTGACCAGATGTCCAGTTAATTGCTGAGGACCATTTATAACATGAAACACTATTCATTGCTCACCAGGGCCCTTATTATGTAAACAGCGCGTTTTCATTGTTTGCGCTGGGCGCACATTTTAAAAGGCTTTGCGTGCCCCCGGGGCACTTTGGTATTACAGAAGGGACCGCAGACGCTTGTGCTCCCCGTCTATAATACTGAAAGCGCTGGAGCAGATACAGTGCCAGCACTTCCTATAGAGCACGTTCCCTCATTTGCATGGGGGAGTGGCCCCAATCAAATAAGTGAATCCCTTTGCCTCTGCGCCGGCGCTGTATTACAGACGCGGGCGCAGAAGCAATGAACATCTCAGGAGGCACACTGGAAGTGCACCACCTAAAAGGTGGCAGACTGCCAGTGTGCCCCTTGATTGCAGCCCTCTGGAGGGGGTAAAGGTGATCCCATGGACCCCCGACACATCCCCTTGCAGGCGGGTTCAGTCACTAATTGCACCCGCATGCAAGGAGATCTCTAATCCCCTTTAAAAGTGCAGGCGGGTTGCCGCCTGCACTGTGAAAACACGGAGCAGCTTCAAAGCAGCTGCTCTGTTTTTCACATGAATGCGCTACCCCCAGAGCAGCACAAGTTCACGGAGCTGGGGGCAGCGCATTCAGCATAATGCGGCGCATTTTCCTGTATAGTGCTGGGTGCACCTTTTGAAAGGTGTGCACAGCGCAATCCAGGAAAATGTCCTGCATCCATAATATGGCCCCAGGACTCTTCAGGTCGGCAGTATAGTTTCATTTGTGGCATTCCAATAACTACTACACACCCACATTATTCTGCCTGACTTCTACGCTCTGATAGACCACCAGGTGGATGCATCGGTGGGCAGGTGAGGACATGAAAACATAACACTCTGCGCAGCTGCCACAGAGCTCTCTCACTGACTGAGAATAGCGCGATCACTCAGTGAGCCTCTTCATTAATGGGCTAACATGCAGGCTGTCATCAGCCCTAAGTATGCACACATGCGAGATGCGTGCGCACTGCAAAGCAACATTTCTGCCAAATAGTCAGAAGATTTCAAAGTTGGAGGTATATAAAATCTTGGCCCCTCCACCAATTGCTACTTGCTAGCGCAGCAGGCCTTTTGAAATCAGGAACGCGGGCCACCATTTGGTCCCATCCAATCCTGGGTCCCCTTGCCACAGCACCCTTGATGGTAGTCTGGGTTTGGGAATTCAGGCATTCGGCTGGTGTCCGAGGCCCAGTGCCCGAGGACAGATTTGGGCCCGTTTTTTCCTCCTGTATTTCCAATGTCCATGGCGACTCACACTTCTCCTCTGATCTTGAGAGGCTGCTGCAGCCCCTCCCCAACCTAGCACAACTATCAGGCGACTTATTGTCATATTCTGAAATACAGTGGCCCATCCTGAGCTGCCACAGCATGTGGTGTGCCTCCTTCAATCCCTCCTAAAGGCATGACAGAGAAGCATCACCATGGATTTGCTGCTTCTGATCAGCAGAGTCCATGCTCCCCTCCCAAGGACGAGTGGTTGGTGCTATAGAGTGGTGGGTGCTATGGAAGAGTAATGTTTTTGTCCTCCCAATGTTTGCAACTCACTTCATTCTTCCACACCGAACACATCACCGCCCTTTTTTCACATTTCCAACACTTTGTGCTGAATTTGTGCATTTGGTTGCCAGTGATTCGCACCAGCACACATTTTTGTGGGCTATGGCTTATTTTTCAGATTGAGATTTTAAACAGAGCAAGTGATTGAATGGCAGAACAGGGGGAAAAAAGAAAGAACAGAATGATAAAGAAGCAGCGACAAAAAGATTTTTTTTAAATGAAATGGACTTACAAGCGTGAGAGAATAATACAGGAATTGTAGGGTGGTGGAATGAAGAGGGATGATCTGAAGCTAGAACTAGGGTGCCTTGTTATTGAGCACCTCTGCAGTCAGAAATGTTGACCAAGAACTCCTAAAAGATAATTTAAATCCCTGCGCACGCTCTCTCTCTTTCAAAAATCAATGGTGAGAGCGTCGCTCTTCCACATATTTTCCATGTCCGGGACCGTTTCTTCCACTCACTGCTCACAGTAAGAGTTTCAGAGCCCATAAACAATGTCTCATCCACACACGAATGAGCAGGAATCTCCTAATGGCCTGGAGGGGGATTCAGGGATGTAAGGGTGGGCATGGACAAATGGAGAATCATGGCCCTGAAGATGAGTGTCAGGAGACCAATAGGAGAGGTGGAGTGTAATAAACGAGCTTTCGGTCTTGAGCTATTTTACTTATGCTACAAGCACTAACAGGCTTTATTTAAAATAGGATTTTCCCAGAATTAGCCTCCTGATAGTAGCCAAGCAATGCTTCACAAAAAGCTGTGATCCACAAATGTGGACCACTCTTTTTTTTGGCTGCTTGGGCCAATTTTCGGTTCTAATCGACTCTGCTTGATAGCTACCCACTGGCCACTGACCTAACTACGCATAGTGGCTTCCCTCTACATGAGCGGCAGTTCACAATCTTTGAAGCATTATATATCAGAAAGTGTGAGCTGCTAGCAGGGCCTGTATTTACTTTGTGCCTCCGGTTCTGATGAAATTCACCACCTGTGGCAGTTGAGAGAACCTTACGTGCGCCATACTGTCATGAGGCTGATCCAGCGGAATTAATCTCGTGGTACTGGGCACAAAAACATTTAATTTACATGAGGGAATTGAACTCCTCTTGCTGGATCATTTACAACCACTTTACTTATTTGCTAACTTGGTCCTCCGATGGACCTGTTTACTTTGCACTGAGGAGAAAGAGAGTTAGCATCACTTGTCTGATCAAATCCAATTAACAGTGCAACAAATTGGCTACACAATGAGGACCAGGAATCAGTAGCAAAATGTAATGGTTTTATTGCAAGTTAGAGATCAGGTTTAAGTAGATTACTCTCAGAACCAGACTATATAGATATAGTATGCCAACAGGGAGACCTAGCCTCCTGAAGAAATTTAAGTGAACAAGAATCAAACACACAAGCAGCTCTGTAGCCCCTATACAAAATAACAACATTAATATCTAATGCTCAGAGTATAATCTAGCTTGGTGTTTCTTAGGCATTAGCAGTTTAATCCTCTTCAATACAAACTAAGACACATAACTGTCCATAGTACAAATCTACAAAAGACAATAGGGATAAGGCAAAAGAGTACAAGGAGTATTAGCAACAGCACTGCAGAAGCTTGGTCAGGTGTCTTCAAAGGGTCGGAAAGTGCTTGTCTAAACCACACTTAGGGTAATCAACATGACAAAGGAAAATGTCTCTAAAAGTCCATTTAAGGTATCATAGGTTTCGGGTTGTTGGGGAAAATGGTTCAGGTAGGAGTCCAAATGGAAGGCTCTGCAAAGATCCTAGCAGAAAGAGTTCAGTAAAGGAGTTCAGGACGCGGTTAGGAAAGAAAGCACAAAATCACCTGCCTGTATCATCTCTAATCTGCATCTCCTTTCATATGCGTCTGCACACATCTGTGTGTATCATCCAGGGCAACCGATAAATTATAATTCCCAAAGTTCTTTCTCACTCCCCTTTTGGTATGTCATCAATTGTAGTCCATTGTATTTGTTGCAAAAGTCCATATAATTGCACATGGTATTTAGACTGAAACAGCATAAGAAATTCACACACTGAACATGGGAAAATCACTTCGGTCCCACACTCATGAGATAACAGTCCATTGTTCATGCAAAGGGTTCTCATGTGCTTATTGTAGGAATCCGTTCCCAGACATGTATCTATTACTGGTTGCAAGAAATGTATCAATTCAAACTAACAGTTGTTGAGAACTATTGCAAAGAAAGCAAGTCAGCAGAATGCAAGAACGTAATGAATTCTCATGGGGCCACAAGTCATGCCTTTCGTGCAATGCAGCTAACTTAAGACATTAACTTCTATAATGCTCAATTTATATGCATGTGCACATTTAAACATACATGTATATAATATTTCTTAAGTACTTGTAGTCCAGTATTCAAATAGCAAACAATGAAACTGCATGACAGAAGTTTACTTGTGTACTGCATTCAAGAGTATATACATGTAACATTAATACATACATTGATGAAACTTTATCGTTTAAGTTATTCTAATATCTTTCACATGTAAGGATCATTTAAAGCTAAAAACTACATTTTCTAGCAAATACACAGACAATGACATGAAAGGATGGTTTAAAATGATTTACACATTGCAAATTGCAAATGTCTCATTATTCAGTATAACACGTGCTATTACCCATAAATCCTTTTTAGTAGTAACAATTATATAAAATGCATTAGTACACTCACTTTATTCGGCAAATATTTTCATTTAGAGACTTCTTTCATTAATAAAGACAAATTCTACATTAATCATAAAATGCATTTCTCTCGACATTAGTAAGACACTCTATGTGAAACCTTAACTCTAAGCATCGAATGTAATGTGTGTCAGAATCACCAAGACACGCAGGATGCATGTGAAAATTGCACGTTCATTTTATGTGTCAGCTATCAGTCATATTTAGGTTATTGTGACATGTAAAGAGTTGGCAACTTTATGCTGCATAAAGAGACAGGAATCATGTTTAGGGTCTGCACAAAACAGGCTTCATAACTCTAGCACCAGAGGGTTTGCTCAGTATGACTGGTGGCCAGTGGTAGTGGTAAGCGCAGCAGGTAAACACAATTCTCAAAAAGATGTGTTTCCTTCTGTTTCTGGTCACGTCTCAGTGTTTCCACGGCCAAGGGCAGCAAAGCTAAAGCCAGGAATCGCAAAGGACAAGCCAGGGGTAGAAGCAAGTACATCTGGAGACCCTTAAATGATGCCCATGGGTTTTAGGTGGATAGAAATCACCACAAGTCGAGTGTGAGGGGATGTTGTCAATAAATGACTTTCGAGAATGGACATGTTTTAAAAAAGAAAATGCTGAATATTTACTTAAAAGTTCTTATTTCATTTCACTTCTTTTTGATTGGTGGATCACGACGTACAAAATGCACGTTTTGCCCCCAGTTTTGGAATGAATAGACGTGAACAAGCAAGCAAGTTCAACTAGAAGAGTTTGTGTTAAATAATTTGTGATTTTCCACGTGGGATATTAGTGCAATGCATGTTAGCATCAACTTATTCCTACCCTGAAATAAAACTGTCTCTCAGGTGCAATTGTTCAATTTCTCACAGCGACTCCATAATAACAACATAAATGTCAACGTGCAGGCAAAGAAGTTCGCCTTCCCATCAAGACAGACATAAAAATACATGACTGGAAAAATATACCAGAACGATCTTTGTGGCGCACGAGGGATCGGAGAAGTGTTTCTAAAGATTTCCAGGGCAAGCAATGACAGGGGAGAATTATGAATTGTTTGCAATATTAATCAAAATTGATGTGTTTACCTGATTCACGTTGACAACATCTTATTGGTTACTCATAAAAGTCTCATGTACGTCAAAGTGAGATGGAATGCTATACAGTTTGAAGTAGTTGAGGCAATTAGCTATTAAAAACAAGAGGGGGACAACAAAAAAAGGTAAGAAGACCTTATCCAGCATTGCAACAAATAGAAAACATATTTAAAATGAGAAAATTAGATGGGGCATACAGGAGAAAGTGCTGACTACAAAGAAGTGGTGCAAATGTCTGCAGATGAAATTCAAATGTCATTTGAAGACCATTTGCCATCTTTATAACAGCAAATAGAGTTCTCACAGGAACGGCTTCCTTCTGCAAAGACAGCAGCAAATATTATTTTTGGGAGAACACCAACCATCTCTGATTTTGGTTTCCATGCAGGTCTTAGGACTCATCCACTGGCACAGGGTCTGATGGTGCGTCAGAGAACCAATAAAGACTACGGCGGTTTCACACAGTTGAGGGGGAGAGGAGTTGTCTCAATCAAATCCTTTCACAAAGCCCCTATACCCATGTGATGCACTGATGTGGTGAATGCCGCACATACAGATGCATTTTTATAAGAAACAGGTTACTGGCACGCCCAAGAAAACATTAGCATAATAGTAAAAGTTTAGTCCTTCTGTTTGTGTATTCCTTTAATTTACATAAATCCAGCCAGCCAACACGTGTTCCATCATGGTAGGCATAAATAGCTGACTTCATCAGGGCTTGAAAAAGCAGATGAATGCATCATAAGAACATAGCTTGTTCACTAAATCACCGCCACCAGTTTTAACCAATACACAGGTGAATGAGATCCAAAGCCAGAGTCATTGTGATTTGATATAAAAGAAACTTTGCAACTCAAAAGGTGTAAGACCATCACCAAAGGCAGGCGAATCAGATCCAGAACCTGAGTCATAATGATCTGATATAAAAGAAGGGGGCATATTAGCAAGAACCTGCGAAAATTATCGCAAAGCTTGCTTAGCGCGCGTTTTTCTATCGCCGGCTATCGCTGGATATTACCGCGGAGATAACATGCTATTAGCAAGGTTTATCTCCAATGCGATAAAATATCCAGCGACAGCGGCGAAACCCAGCAATAACGCGAGAAATCCAGCGATAGAATCCCAGCGCTAATGCTGGGGACTTAACCTTACAATCCACCTCCCATTGACTAATATTGTTAAGTCATGTTTTTACCAGTACTTAAAAACCAGCGCTAATCGCGGTTAGCGCGCGTTTTTTTATTGCTTCGCGGTTATTGCTAATTGGTGATAGCGATGTTAGCGACTGCTTACAGTCGCTGTTAGGTTGGGAACGCCTCCTTTGCATGTCATTAGCGATAAATATCGCTGACCTGCAAAGCGGCACCCAAACCAGTCGCTATCGCCTAAAAGCTGTCACTAACACCTGTTAGCGACAGCTTGCTGATAGGGCAATAGAAATATCGCCGCTTTAGTGGCAAAAAGTGCCGCTAAAGCGGCGATAGAGCCCTTGATAATATGCCCCAAAGTTTTTAACCCAAGCGAGTGAAAAGGTGATCTAACAGGTGTTATTGCATGCAATATTATAAAAAGAGGTGCTTCTGTACATAGAATTTAGTGAAATGTATATGGTGCAGTATTTCGTAAGAGTATATCTAATTAAGAAGCATAATATTAAGTGTAGAATGAGTAGGTAGTATTCATAGCTATCTATATATCCATCAAATACCTTTCGTGGAATGTAGGCATTTCCACTATTGAGTGTAATGTTCCAATGTAAGAGATCTGTAACACAGTATGTGAAAACAAGTGTAAGTGGAGTAAAATACATACTGCTATGAGAAATTCACATTAACAATGCCCGATACTTTTAACTCCCATTTTAGTATTTATAGGGTCGTCATTGTTGAACCTTGCCCTTTTTTTCAGGTTTATCCCCAAACCTTTTGCCTCCAATTTTTCTGACCCTCTTTTTGTTGGCTTTAGGACTCTGGGCACTTTACCACTGCAGATCAGTGCTAAAATGTATGTGCTCTCTGTGTAAATTGTGATTATGATTGGTTATCCATGATTGGCATATTTGATTTACTGGTAATTCCCTAGTCAAGTGCACTGTTTGTGCCCAGGGCCTGTAAATCAAATGATTCTAGTGGGCCTGCAGCACTGTTTGTGCCACCCACATGAGTAGCCCTGTAAATGTGTCTAAGGCCTGCCATTGCCATGTCTGTGAGTGCAGTTTAAACTGCCATGTCGACCTGGCAAGTGCACCCACTTGCCAGGCCCAAACCTTCCCTTTTACTACATGTAAGGCACCCCTAAGGTAGGCCCAATGAACCCCCATGGGCAGGGTGCATTGTATACGAAAGGTAGGACATGTATTGGTGTGTTTTACATGTCCTGATAGTGCAATGCTGCCAATTTCATTTTCACTGTTGCAAGGAGCTCTCCCATGGGTTATCATTGGAGCTGCCTTGTAACATCTTCCAAGTGTAACTTCCAATTGAGAATAGCTAGAGATTTGGAGTTTGGGGTGTCAGAGCTCAGAATTTAAAAACAAGCCTTTTAGTGAAGGTGGCTGTTAAATTGTGTGGTTGAAAATGGCACTTTTAGAAAGTGGCATTTTCTTGCGTAACCATCCTTTGCCTGCCTGTGGAATCAACATCTAGTTTAGATTGACAGGGGCCTGTTTGTGCATTCACTCTAGACAGTCCCACAAAGGTAGTTGAGGTGTGCCCTGCATATCCTGATGGTTCATCACCACGCTGATGGGCCTTCCTGAGCTAGAGTGGTGGGAGGAGTTGTCACCTACACCTGAATAGGGCTGTGCCTGGCCTCTCAAAATGCTGTCTCTTCTGGAACAAGAGGAGACTTTGCCAAGAAGAAGAGAGAAAGAGCTGTAAGGAGGAGTACTGCCCATTTGCTGTGTATTGCTTTTCTGGGTTAGCCTGCAGTTGCTGCTTTGGAGAGGAAAACGACTGAGCTTTGCTTTGTATCCTGCTTGTGAAGTTTCTCCAAGGGCTTGTGTGCTTGTCTCCTGTTGGAATTCTCAGGGTCATCAAAGACTTCATCTACAGCACCTGGACTCCATTGCAGGGAGTCTTGAACCTGCCAAGTGGTTCCAATCCCATTTCTGGGCCAATGGAAGTATTTGCTGGGGTGTAACCTTAAGAAAAGGATTCCCAATGCTCTCACCAACGCTGCTGCCTGCACCAACGCCTTGGTCACTGCTTGCTGGGTGAGCACAGCTCTGACCTCAACCACACCACAGCCCTGGTCTCACCGACGATGACACTTCTCACTGACATCGATGCCGCTGTCTGCACCGTGGCCATGGCACCAACTTCGACCACACTGCAGCCTTGGTCTCACCACCGCTTTGCTCCCCCACTGACTCCACTGCCTGCACCGTAGTGGTCACTGACTGTGACGACACCGCAGACCCTGGTCTGCCTATGACAGCACTATAGACTCCGCCGAGAGTGCTCCGCACTGAACCTTGCCAGGTAGGTCGCTCCCCCACCACACAGCTCCGCCTGTGCTGTCTGCCCGCTGCTCCTGTAGGTAAGATCGCCCTCCGCTTGTGGCCCCGGTGCCAGTTTTGTCTGCTTGTCTCCCCTTTTCCTTTCTGTGCCCCTCGCTGCCCCACTGTTGCTGTGCCCGTGATTTGCCTGCTCTCCCCCCGTTTTTCCTTCTGTGCCCCTCGCTGCCCCACTGTTGTTGTGCCCGTGATTTGCCTGCTCTCCCCCCGTTTTTCCTTCTGTGCCCCTCGCTGCCCCACTGTTGTTGTGCCCGTGATTGGCCTGCTCTCCCCCGTTTTTTCCTTTCTGTGCCCCTCGCTGCCCCACTGTTGTTGTGCCCGTGATCTGCCTGCTCTCCCCCGTTTTTCCTTTCTGTGCCCCTCGCTGCCCCACTGTTGTTGTGCCCGTGATTTGCCTGCTCTCCCCCGTTTTTCCTTCTGTGCCCCTCGCTGCCCCACTGTTGTTTACCCGTGATTTGCCTGCTCTCCCCCGTTTTTTCCTTTCTGTGCCCCTCGCTGCCCCACTGTTGTTGTGCCCGTGATTTGCCTGCTCTCCCCCGTTTTTCCTTCTGTGCCCCTCGCTGCCCCACTGTTGTTTACCCGTGATTTGCCTGCTCTCCCCCGTTTTTTTCCTTTCTGTGCCCCTCGCTGCCCCACTGTTGTTGTGCCCGTGATTTGCCTGCTCTCCCCCGTTTTTTTCCTTTCTGTGCCCCTCGCTGCCCCACTGTTGTTGTGCCCGTGATTTGCCTGCTCTCCCCCGTTTTTCCTTCTGTGCCCCTCGCTGCCCCACTGTTGTTTACCCGTGATTTGCCTGCTCTCCCCCGTTTTTCCTTCTGTGCCCCTCGCTGCCCCACTGTTGTTTACCCGTGATTTGCCTGCTCTCCCCCGTTTTTTTCCTTTCTGTGCCCCTCGCTGCCCCACTGTTGTTGTGCCCGTGATTTGCCTGCTCTCCCCCGTTTTTCCTTCTGTGCCCCTCGCTGCCCCACTGTTGTTTACCCGTGATTTGCCTGCTCTCCCCCGTTTTTTTCCTTTCTGTGCCCCTCGCTGCCCCACTGTTGTTGTGCCCGTGATTTGCCTGCTCTCCCCCCGTTTTTTTCCTTTCTGTGCCCCTCGCTGCCCCACTGTTGTTTACCCGTGATTTGCCTGCTCTCCCCCGCTTTTTTCCTTTCTGTGCCCCTCGCTGCCCCACTGTTGTTGTGCCCGTGATTTGCCTGCTCTCCCCCCGTTTTTTCCTTTCTGTGCCCCTCGCTGCCCCACTGTTGTTGTGCCCGTGATTTGCCTGCTCTCCCCCGTTTTTTTCCTTTCTGTGCCCCTCGCTGCCCCACTGTTGTTGTGCCCGTGATTTGCCTGCTCTCCCCCGTTTTTCCTTCTGTGCCCCTCGCTGCCCCACTGTTGTTTACCCGTGATTTGCCTGCTCTCCCCCCGTTTTTTTCCTTTCTGTGCCCCTCGCTGCCCCACTGTTGTTGTGCCCGTGATTTGCCTGCTCTCCCCCGTTTTTTTCCTTTCTGTGCCCCTCGCTGCCCCACTGTTGTTGTGCCCGTGATTTGCCTGCTCTCCCCCGTTTTTCCTTCTGTGCCCCTCGCTGCCCCACTGTTGTTTACCCGTGATTTGCCTGCTCTCCCCCGTTTTTTTCCTTTCTGTGCCCCTCGCTGCCCCACTGTTGTTGTGCCCGTGATTTGCCTGCTCTCCCCCCGTTTTTCCTTCTGTGCCCCTCGCTGCCCCACTGTTGTTTACCCGTGATTTGCCTGCTCTCCCCCCGCTTTTCCTTCTGTGCCCCTCGCTGCCTATCGCCATTCCCGCCGCTGCGTCCCCTGCGGCCCCGCCCCCTGACTGCCCATTCGCTGCCCCTGCCTCCCGCCTCCCAGCTGCTCCTCCCTCCCACCTCCCCATAAATGGCGAGCGCCGCTGCACGGCCGCGCCCTAAGGCAAGCCCGTCTGCGCCCGTCCGCGACTGGACCGCGCCCAGCGCCAGAACCCCTGGATCCCACCGATGCAACACCACTCGACGGACCTACGACGCCGCCACACTCACCGCACTCAATGCCGGCCGGAACCCTGCCTGCTACCGAGCCTCACCGAGACGCACCCACGGACCCTTCACCTGCCAAACCTGCCGATTCACCTGCCCCCTGACGTGCACCACCTCCGCCAAGTCGAGCAACAGCAGCAACCACCTGAAATGCATCCTGCTGAACACCCGCTCCGTCCACAGGCACGCCGTGGAACTCTGGGACCTGCTCGACGCAACAGCACCGGACATCGCCTTCCTCACCGAAACCTGGATGAACGCCTCCTCAGCGCCTGACATCGCCATAGCCATCCCGGATGGATACAAGATCACCCGGAGGGACCGCGTCAACCAGACGGGAGGAGGCATCGCCATCGTACACAAGAACACCATCCGCATCTCGACTAACTCCGACGAGACCTTCACCGCCGCCGAACACCTACACTTCCAGATACACACGGACCCCAAGACCACCCTCCGAGGCACCCTCATCTACAGACCCCCGGGACCACGCACACTATTCAGCGAAGACATCGCAGACTTCATCAGCCCGCACGCCATGCCCTCCGCCGACTACATCCTCCTAGGGGACCTCAACTTCCACCTGGAGAACAACAACGACAGAAACACCACCGCCCTGCTGGACAACCTCGCCAACCTCGGACTCAAGCAACTGGTGAACACGCCCACCCACTACGCCGGCCACACGCTTGACCCCGTCTTCTCGTCCAGCAAGCACATCTCCTTCAGCCACGCCACCGGACTCCACTGGACCGACCACAGCTGCGTCCACTTCAGCTTCAGAAAGACTGCGACCCACCACCACCCGCAACAGGCTCCCCGCCGGAGCTGGAGCAAGATCACCGCCGAGCAGCTCACCGCCTCCCTCAGCCAGAACACACCCACCGACACAACGGACCCAAACGAAGCAGCCAGCAACCTCGCCAAGTGGCTGACCGCCTGCGCCGACGACCTCGCACCACTAAAAACCCTCCCAGCAGACCCGGAAGCAAGAAAACCCCTTGGTTCACCAACGAACTCAAGGAATCCAAGAAGAACTGCCGCACTCTCGAGAAAACCTGGCGACTCGTCCAGACCACAGACAACAGGACCGCCCTCAAGCATGCCACCCGCAAACACCACCAGCTGATCCGTGCCACCAAGAAGTCGGCACTCAAAGAACGACTGGACAACAACGCCCATGACAGCAAGGAACTTTTCAGCATCGTCAAAGAGTTCTCCAACCCCAGCGCCGGAAACAACGACATCACCCCCTCGCAAGACCTCTGCAACTCACTCTCCGCGTTCTTCCACCGCAAGATCACCGACATACACAACAGCTTCGACGCACAAACAACGCACCCTACCGCCGAACCAATGCCCGCCACCACCACCCTCTGCAACTGGACCCCGATCAACACCGAAGACACCACCCGCACGATGAACTCCATCCACTCCGGATCACCAACCGACCCCTGCCCACACCACGTCTTCAACAAAGCCGACGCCACCATCGCACCCCATCTCCGGGACATCATCAACTCCTCCTTCCACACCGCCACCTTCCCGGAGAGCTGGAAGCACGCCGAGCTTACCGCCCTCCTGAAGAAACCAACGGCGGACCCCACCGACCTCAAGAACTACCGCCCCATCTCGCTCCTTCCGTTTCCGGCCAAAGTCATCGAGAAGACCGTCAACAGACAGCTTGCCGCCTTCCTCGAGACGAATGGATCCCTCGACCCCTCGCAGTCCGGGTTTCGGGCCAACCACAGCACCGAGACCGCCCTTATCGCAGCCACCGACGACATCAGAACCCTAACCGACAACGGGGAAACAGCTGCCCTCATCCTCCTGGACCTCTCCGCGGCGTTCGACACCGTCTGCCACCGCACCCTAGTGAAGCGCCTCAGCAACATCGGAATCCGAGAGAAAGCACTGGAATGGATCATCTCGTTCCTCGCCGGAAGAACCCAGAGAGTCCGCCTCTCCCCGTTCAGATCCGAAGCCACCGAAGTCATCTGCGGCGTTCCACAAGGATCCTCACTCAGCCCGACCCTCTTCAACGTCTACATGAGCCCCCTCGCAGCCATCGCACGCCGACACAACCTCAACATCATCTCCTACGCCGACGACACCCAGCTGATCCTCTCCCTCACCAACGACCCCACCACCGCCAGAGCCAACCTGCACGACGGGATGAGAGACGTCGCCGACTGGATGAGGAACAGCCGCCTTAAACTGAACTCAGACAAGACGGAAGTCCTCATCCTGGGCTCATCACCCTCCGCCTGGGACGACTCCTGGTGGCCCCCGGCCCTGGGCACCGCACCCAAGCCAACGGACCACGCACGCAACCTGGGCTTCATCCTGGACTCCTCCCTATCGATGACCAGACAAGTCAACGCCGTCTCATCTTCATGCTTCAACACCCTGCGCATGCTCCGCAAGATCTTCAGATGGATCCCCACTGAAACAAGGAAGACCGTCACCCAGGCACTCGTCACCAGCCGACTGGACTATGGGAACACCCTCTACGCCGGAACCACAGCCAAACTTCAAAAGAGACTCCAGCGCATCCAGAACGCCTCCGCACGACTCATCCTGGACATCCCCCGACACAGCCACATCACCGTACACCTGAAAGACCTGCACTGGCTCCCCGTCAGCAAGAGAATCACGTTCAGACTCCTCACCCACGCACACAAGGCCCTCCACGACCTGGGCCCAAAGTACCTCAACGACCGCATGTCCTTCTACACGCCCACACGCCAGCTACGATCAACCAGCCACGCCCTCGCCACCGTACCACGCATCCGCAGAACCACCGCCGGAGGAAGATCCTTCTCCTACCTGGCGGCCAAGACCTGGAACTCCCTCCCCACTCACCTTCGGCGAACCCAGGACCATCTCGCCTTCAGGAAGCAGCTCAAGACCTGGCTGTTCGAGCAGTAACTTACCCCCTCCCCCAGCGCCTTGAGACCCTCCCGGGTGAGTAGCGCGCTCTATAAATGCCGTGATTGATTGATTGATTGATTGATACCACACCGCTGCCTGCACCGAAGCCACGGACACCGCATTGTGAAGTGCATGACGTATCACCCATGATGACACTGCAGCCCCAGCACTGCCAACCTCAGCAATCCTGAATTCGATCTCATGGAGTTTGATCTACAACGTATGTGACTTTAAGGACTCATTGACTTCTGCACCGACGTGCAGCACTGACGCCTCGCGACACCAGCAAAGCCTCCCTGCTACACTTCACCACAAGGTGCTCAAGGCCTCTTCAACTCCAAGGTACTGTTTGCAGGTATTCCCCGACGCCATAGCCAGCCCTTGACTCCCTTGGGTTCAGACTGAACCGTTGGATTTGTTGGTCAAGACGCCGTGATAGCCCCGGTTGGCGCTATCGGCTTCAAAGAACTGTATTTTTGCTTTATTCTTAAGAAATTCATATCTTTGCTTGTGTATGTTGGATATTTGTTGTTTTGATTAGATAAATATTGGCTATTTTTCAACACTGGTGTGGTGTCCATTTTCTAGTGTTTTCACTGTTACTGTGTGTGTTTTGTACAAATACTTTACACATTGCATCTGAGATAAGCCTGACTGCTCGTGCCAAGCTACCAAGGGGGTGAACAAGGGTTATCTTAGCTGTGTAATCGCCTTACCCAGACTAGAAGGAAGGGCCCCTACTTGGACAGTGTGCAAGACACTGCCAACTAGAGAATCCCATTTCTAACAGTCATGTATGTCATATCGCAAAATAGTTAATGCAAGAAATTGGGTTATTGGTTGAAGGGGATGGAAGTCCTACTCAGGCAAAAACCACAATCCTTGTTAGAGTGAACCACAAAAGTCACAAAATTAACCTGTGCTCAAAC
Organism: Calotriton arnoldi; assembly: GCA_963921515.1. Classification (NCBI taxonomy): domain Eukaryota; kingdom Metazoa; phylum Chordata; class Amphibia; order Caudata; family Salamandridae; genus Calotriton; species Calotriton arnoldi. The sequence goes on along the minus strand of CAWUFW010015090.1, from coordinate 109,692 downwards.
CTCTAGTAGCTTGGCACAAAAACAGTCAGACTTAGCTTAGAGACATTGTATAAAGTATTTATGCAAAACACACAACACAAGAAAAATCCCAAACCAATAAAAAATTAAAAAAAGAATTCATAAATAAAATGACACCAAAACAAACTCAATTTAATCAGTAGAACAAGAGTGACATTTTTTTTTACATTTTTAGTGTAAAATGACACCTGAACGATGCAAGAATCATCCGCAGGTATCTGGTAAAGCAAGATTGGGGCAAAGTCAAAAGTTAGGACCGGCCACAATGGTGCGAGGGTCAGATGTAAGGGTTGGATCATGCCTTGTCTTGGATCACCTTGGACTTAAAACATTTCTTGAAGAAAAGTCCAGGAGAAGGTAGAGTTCATTGGAACAAGCCAGCAGGCTGTGTCCAAGGAGGAGCCGTCTTCACCAGGGAGCAGCCAGACAAAGTCTTGTTGAAGCTGTTGACGATGGTGGGAAAAAGCTCTGAGTTGGAAAAAGCTAGATTTCAAGGCCAAGGAGGTCATCTTCTTCACTGGGGATCCAGTAGGCATCGATCCCAGTGAAGATATTTACCTTCGAACTTAGACAATGTTTTGTAAGTTGAAAACCTCCAGCGGGACAAAGATACAGTCTGTATCCAAAGAGGTTGCCACAACGCCAGATACTGCCACCGGGAGGTCCTGCTGAACAGAATTTTCTGCTGTGGAAAAGAACTTAGCGGGAGCCAATCCGAAGTCTGGCTGACCGGTGATACTCATTGGGCAGATCGGCTCTCAAGGTTGGTCTCAGTCTTCTATCAGTTCTCCAGGAAGGTTTTGGTGAAAACTTGTCTAAGTCCCATGTTTTAAGGTTAGGCACCACTTGCAAGGGCCCAGGACCTAAGATTCATTCCATCAGAGGTCACATGCAGGATTCAAGGCCTCACACGCTTGTTATGCTGTGTCCCTGTAGCAAACAGAGGTGGCTAGCCAACTAGCCCTTGGATTCACTTCTGGTCATCCTGGGTCCAAGGAGATGGCCCAGTTCACCTGTAAACAGCAAGGCAGTCCTTCAAGCAGGTGGGCAGCCTCCTGGTAGCAACAGGGCAGACCTCTGGGAGTCAAAACCATCCTTCTAAAGTCTTCCACAGGTCCCAGAGTGTACTCTAGAGGTGTCCTGATGGTCCAGTATTTATACCACATGCAAGCCTTTGAAGTGGGTGGTTCCCCATCATCTGGTTCAAGAAAGATATTTCCTTCCCCTGCCAAGGCTCCAAGAAGTCTGGGGAGACAAAAGGCTGGTGTCAGGTGTGAGAAGTTGGCCTGGCATATGCTGTCCACTAATTATAGTGGGCACCTTGCACCAGTCCAAACAACCCCTTATTGGAGATAGGTTAAAGACAACCTTATTGAAAGCTATCCTAGTGGTAGCTATGGAGAGCAGCCTTCAGGCTAAGTCTTGAAGGAATGTAAAGCAGCTTGTTTTACCAGTCTATAATCTCTTGAGTGACCAAATGAAAGAGCACCACACCAGGTATATATTCAAAATATATGTATTTATTGCTAAACACACCCCTCTAGTCTCTTTATGAGGCTAGAGTTCGAAGTACACAAGTTATAAGTTATTTAAACACAGTAATAGCACAAATACACGTTTGGGCCCCAGGGCGTACTCAAACCATATACCAATAAAGTGGTATAAGAACCACGACTGAACTAGACACTAGGCCTAGAGCCTCTAGAAGTGCTTGGACCACAAGGAACCACCCAAGGTAGTGACACAGGGGACCCACGGGGACGCGTGCAGTGTAAATACACAACCGCGATACGCCGTTAACTTCTATGGAGAAAGTCGCGATCAGGAGATTAAAGAAAAGGGACACTTAAAGGAGGACTTGGAGCAAACCCTTTGAGAACTAGGTCGTTCTAGAGTCTCTACCCACGGGAGCACCGGAGTACTCGTGTTACCTCACCCAGGGAAGCCGGGTGCATAGGTGCCTTTCGGGGTCGGGTTTCGTCGTCGATTTGAATGGCGATCTGCTGCAAAGTGCTGCTGGCGACCAAGTGGAAAGTGTCCGGGTGGATCCAAGAGTGGATCGGAGATCTGAAGAACCTGAAAGCAGAGGGGACAGAGTCTGGGTCACTAGCCAGTGACCAGGAAGACGATGGACAGATGCCCACCGATGTCGAGTGCTTCAGGTAGGGTGACGGTCCTCTTGACTCTTCAGCCACGAGGTCCAGGAGGCGTTGTCGGCGACCAGGAGCAGGATTCGGGCTGGTACACGATGTCTGTCGAGTGCTGAGGCATCGGCGACCGGATTGGACCCAACAAGCCTTGACAACGGCAAGTCTTGATGAAGATGAAGATCGTCGATGGTGCAGACCATCAAGGTCTGAGGAACTCACCCAGCGAGGGTAAGTGAGGGCAGGCCTGGAGCAACCAGGGTGCCCAAGAAGAAAAGGATTGGCCTTCGTGAAGAGCTACTAGCCAACGGGCTAGCGACCGCGAAGGAGCCTCGAGACATCGCACGAGGATCTGGCTCACAGGACACTCGTGGAGTGGAGGCCAGTGATCTTCGGTGCATTGGTGCTGGAGGCTAGGGCTACTCGGAGCCCAAAGTACGACTTCGTGGGAGACCCAGAAGAGGATGCACTAGCAAATGCATGCGGTGTCCAGGGGTCATGGTTCCACGTTACCCACGACAGCTACGGGCCTCAGCTTTGCTGGGGACTCAGGGCAGCCTCGGGGAAGTCTGGAAATCCACCTCTGGTGATGCAAAGACTTCGGCGTCCGACAGGAGCTTAGGCGATGCAGACCGGACAATTGCTTCTTTGGTGCCTGCCAAGCAGGGGAGTCACTCCTTGACCCCAAGGGAGATTCTTCTGTCCTCTAGTCTTTAGTAGAGCGTCGAAGGTCCAGGATTCTGTTTCAGAGTTTCGTCCAGGGATAATCTAAAGTCCTAAGGACTGGGTTCCTATACTTATACCAAGTTTAGGGGTTGGACTACTCTGTGGCCCCACCTATGGGTGGGTCAGGGCAGAGGTGTGGCTACACCCCTTTCCCTTTGTCCAGTTCGCGCCAAAGCAGGGGCTGCAAGCCCCTGATCCGGTTTGAACTGGGGTATGCACAGGGACACCAAATGTGCCCCCAGTGCAGGACTTCAAAGCACCCGAAAGTGCTCCCGCCCAGCCCCAATACACATTATCCTGTCTGGGGAGGTGGTCACACCTCCCTGGGACAGGAAACCTATTGTCCAGGCCTCCCCTGCCGGAGTTTCGTCCAGCAGCAGGAGGCCAGACTCGTGTCTGTGGCAGCAGCATCCATTTTGTGATGCCAGGGCTTTAGAAAGAAGTTACCGGCCAGGCCAGGGTTAACATGTCTCTCCCTCTAGAAGGGTGGAATGCTACCCCCGCCGCCAGAATTGGCGGGGGTAGTATTCCAAGATGTTTGACACCAAACACGACATGTTTAGGTGCAGCCATTCCAAAGTTAGCATTTAACGCGAGGTTATAATGCGCTTAAGAGTATATGGTCAGGCTGCACTACAAACAGCATCAGAGAAGGGTCTCCGAATGCTGCAGAGGGGCCCTGCTCATGCAGGGGCACCCTCTCACATAGGAACCACGCACTCTGCCTTCAGGATTGATAAGGCCTGCCATAGGAGTGACTTATAGGTTTATATGTGTGTATGTATTTAGTGATATAGGTAACCTATATCACAGTAAGGAGTGCATGCACCACCTTACCCAGGCTGCAGTAGCAGACCTGTGGTGTCAGTTTGGATGGCCTTCCAGGGGTGGCATAATACATGCTGCAGCCCCTGGTAGGCCTCTGAGGTACCTATGCCCTTGGTACATAGTATACCATATACTAGGGACTTATAAGGGCACTCCAGATTCCAATCAGTGATGGGCCTAAGGCACATGGAAACCATTTTAGAGAGGAAGCAGCTAGGCTGGGGTTCTGATTAGCAGGGCCCCAGCCAGACTAATGTCGAAAAACAGTGAAGCATCAGCAAAAAGTCGGGGTACCCATGTGAAGCAGATCCTACTCTCCTACATCAGGGTCCTTTGAAGTGTGAGTTTGGCAGGGAACAGCTCTTGCCCCTGCTATCCACGCGGATGGCCCATCCTGCCCACAGCTAGTCCCCTATTGTCTCACTGTCCGGGAGGAATACGCAAAGCCTAACATCAGTGTCATTCACAGTCATGTGAACCAGGCACTTGCATAAAGCAGAAACGGCTAGGACAAGAAAATGCAAGCTTTCTAAAAGTGCTATTTTCAGAATTGTGGCTTAAAATCCAACTTTACCCTTGAAGACATCTCTACCTGATCCAAATCGAAAGTTAACACTTATTAAATGTTATAAGGCAACCCAATGCTCGTCTATAGGAGAGTTAGGCCTTTCAGTTGTGAAAATGAATTTAGGAGTTTTTCACTACTAAGACAAGTGAGATGTAAGAACACGTCATACTTTTTAAATATAATGCACCCTTCTCCTGTGGGCCTTTAGGCCTGACCTTAAGTGTAACTAATAGGTATTAAAAAGGAGTACACATAGAAAGAGGAAAAACGGCCTAGAGGGTGGTTTTAAATCCTGCTTGCAATGCAGGCATACGTGCACCATAACACAAGGGTACCTGTGTTGGTTCTAGGCAGCCAAAAGCATGCCAGTGCAAGGAGAGGGCAGGAATGTGCCATGTAATGTTAAATATGGCTCATTCCTGCCCTCTCCCTTTCAAGCAGTGCAGCAAGGTGTCTTTCTACATTATGTTGGGTTAAAGTTTGATAAATCTGGGCCTCAGTCCATAGGTACTAGAGACATACAGGGGAAGACTAATTGGACAAAAGCCTGTAAAAGTAAAGAAAAGGTATGTAGTATGAATAAGTGAGCTAGATAAGCATTTCACAGACATCTACGGCACATGATGTGGAGTCAGATCCTTCAGTAAATGTATTTAAATTTTGATTTTTTTCTGTCTTTCTACTGTTACTATCTATCCGCGTTTTGCTTTGTGTATAATGATAAATATAAAAAAAAAAAAAAGAAATAGGCATCTTCTTTTCTACTTCTTTATTTGGCTCTGATTAGCTCAACATTACAGTTGAGTCTATAACTAATTTAAAATGTGCTGTGTAATTCTTTAAGTGCCTAAGGACATTTTCTTCCATTCATACCTGAGCTCTTTGAACTGCCTTTCCACCAGTTCTATTTGTACATCCACTTTTCTTGAAGAGTTTTCATTACTTCTAAAAGTCTAGCCTGTATGCATTCACATTGTATTAAAAGCATTTGCAAACTGAAAGTCATGTTTTAATTGTTTTTTTTGTGTGTTTTATTTTGTGTCCTCATTCTGCTAACTCTCTTGCTAGGATTGCTCTTATCCCATACCAAGGAAAAATAACAGCCCTTCCACGCAAAGAAACTGCTGTTTCCACTCCAGCTCCTTCGTTGTAATGACAGGGGACCATCAATCGAGGAGAGGCCGGGACCCACAACATGTTTGGCTTAATCATTGGACCCGCTCTCTTTCTCTCTCCAATCAATCAATTTTGTCCAGATCTTATCCTGACTCCTAGGGTCACACGCTATATCAGACAGGCTCGTATAGATAATGCTTCTGAGGCACTCAGCAAAGGATGGAGGATTTTCGGATTTTCAAAGCCTACAGATCTCTCGCCTCGCCAGTAGAGACACATAGAAGATAAACTTAGCTGTAAGTGAGCTTGTCCAAACAGCAACCTCTTGACATATTCCAAAAAATACAAGACTTAGGCTTACCTTGATCTGTTTGCCAATCACCTCACCAAGAAATTCACATACCGGGGTCCAATAAGATAAGAGGCGATCTTCGGGCACCACAGGAAAACATGTAGATCATCTGCTAAAGGAAGCCTACATCTTGGGCAATTGTAGATGTTACCTGTTATTTTTGATAGCTTTGCTGGAGACCAATGCACCCTGTAGGTAGTAAAGAGATGGTTACAGTTAAGCGAGGCAGGTTTTACAACTGATCGTAAAATGGAAAAGAAATCAAGCCAAAGTTGCTTCACGTCATTATCCCCAAACTCATCTGCCCATAAGTTTGGGATTTCACTTTCCATGCTATCATCCGCCTCCAGGAAAACCCAATACCAATATGAGACTTCCTTTGCCCATCGATTAGTTCTCATAACCTGGCCGAGTCTCAAGTCGTCTTCTTCATCTGCCCAGTCCTGAGTTGCCCACCAAGAACGTATTTGAAAATACTTAAATCTTGTCAACTGTCCCCTTGTGAGGTTGCTTAGAACTTCCCAACTCACTAGACTTGATCCTGCTTTAAGATCTGCCCAATAGTGTAGCCCCCCAGATTTTAAGGGCTGACTCAGTTGATCTTTCAGGCATTCTGGGGTACCCGGGGACTCCCAAATTGGTGCCCATGTTGAATAGTAAGGGACTCCCAGCCTATTCCGCAGATAGACCCACGTTCTTAGGGCAGACCTCAGAATCTTCAGCCTCACTTTTTTAAAGAATTTCGGGTCTCCATACTTAAAAAGAAAATGATGTTGACCTTGAGTAACATCGGCCAACATTGCCTCAAAAAGCAGACCCATTGATGATCCTTCTGGCTTATTCGCCAGCATACGAAAATTCTTAAAATGGAAGGCATAACAATACACCAATAAATCAGGTAACGCCAACCCCCCTGCCTCTAACCTCCTCCTTAGCTTTTTCCATGCTATCCTCGGACCCTTTGAAGCCCAAATAAAACTCCCAATTTTTCCCTGAAGCTTCGCTATATCCTCTTTCTGAAAGGTTAATGGAATTGAATTGAAAAGAAAAGTGACTTTGGGGAGGATAATCATTTTTGTAACGTTCACCCGACCATAGATGTTTAATGGTAAGTTAGCCCACTTTAACAACAAATTTCCAATCTCCTGACTGATTTTCTTCCAGTTTGTTTTAGGAATCTCCTCTAATTTCTGCGTAATCTGTATTCCTAAATACCATATTTGAGATCTAGCCCCCGGCTCCTCGTGCTCTAGTTCCACTCCATTATTTCAGTTTTTTCCGCGTTTATCTTATATCCGGAAATTAAACAAAACCTCTCTGCCTTCTCCATCAGATTAGGGATAGCCTCATCTGGGTTAATAGTGTATAAAATAAAATCATCCGCATATAAGGCCAATTTAGCCTTAAACCCACCAGATTTAAAAGGTATGATGGTATGATCTTGCCTAATCAAACTAGCAAAGGGCTCTATATACAAGTTGAAAAGGAGAGGGGACAGGGGGCAACCTTGTCTGGTGCCCCTTGAAATAGTAAACCAGTATGACAACTCTCCATTAACTAGCACTTTAGCTCTAGGAAGATAGTAAAGGTTTTGTATAGTCTTCACAATATTCTGCAGAAAGCCAAAACTACTTAGTGCTTTCCAAAGATACGCCCAGCACACTTGATCAAAAGCTTTGTCTGCATCCACAGCTACTATGGTCAAGGGTAAGTTTTAGACCTCAGCCAGATCTATAGCCCCCATCATTAAGAACGTGAGATCATTCAACTGCCTCCCCGGGATAAATCCCTTTTGATCAGGATGAATGACTCCCTTTATAACCTTTGCCACTCTAGATGCAATAATCCCTGAGAAGATCTTATAGTCCGCGTTCAAGAGAGATATTGGTCTATATGACTCCACTTTTTGCGGATCTTTGTTCGGTTTAGCTATCAAGGTTATCGTAGCCTCCAGCCAGGAGCTAGGGACCATCTCCCCATTAATGTATATCTCATTGAATAGGTCTTTTAATGTAGGGGCTATTTTGTCTATAATACAAATATACAGCTCAATCTGCCTATCTGGCCCAGCTGCCTTACCCCTGGCCATACCCCTGCACTGCACCTTAATCTCTTCTTCAGAGATCTCACACTCTAACCCGTTCCTTTGTTCAATGGAGAGTTTTGGGAGCTCAGTCTTTTTTAACCATGCCTCTATACAGTCCCCCATAGGTTGCATATCCTCACTATAAAGACTACTCATATAACTTCGGGCTTCCTTGCTAATATCCGCATTGGTGTGCAATAATTCCCCTGACTCTCTACCAATCAGATTCTGTATTGTATTCCTGGCCCTATCTGTTCTGGACTTCCAGGCTAGCAATGAACTGCACCTCTCCCCATATGCAAAGTGCTGGAGCTTGCTAACTTTCCATTTATCTAGTATCCTCTTATCCAGCTGTGCCTGATATTTTGCCTGGAGTCCCTCCAGTTCTTTACTAAGCAAGGGTACTCTATCCGATCCTTCCATCGAGGCCCTCTGGAGATCACTTTCTCTAGCCTTAATTTCTCTTATTTGGTTCTCATCTTCCTACTTTACCTTACGTTTTTTGCCGACCATTATGGATTTTAATATTCCCCTTATATATGCTTTAAAAGCATCCCAAACTATACTACGTTTTGTAGAACCGTCATTAATCAGGAAGAAGTCAACCGTTCTTTCCGCTAGGCTAAGTGTCACCTCCTCATCCAATAAGATAGTCCTGTCCAGCCCCCACCTTCTTTGCCCCACTTTTTGATTTAGCCTCAGAGATAGGACTACTGAAGAGTGGTCTGAAAGCACCGCCGGTGTATGAGATACTGCCTCTACTTCGTCGTATAGCTCCTGAGCTACCAAAAAGTAATCAATCCGAGAATGGTGGCAATATTTTTTACTGTAAAAGGTGAAACCCCTTACAGCCCCCATCTTTTTACGCCAAATATCGACCAGATGGAGCTCAACCATCATACTTTTCAACCTGGCAGATCTTTTAGGAGGACTGATATATTTAACTCTCGAGGTCCGGTCCAACTCCTTCTTCAAAACTAGATTAAAGTCCCCACCCAATACTATCGGTGCAGATGTTTCTAGTAAACACGATTCTAATTTCATTAAAGCATCCGGGTTATCATTATTTGGACCAAAGTATACTGCACATGCTACCGGCCTACCTTGGAGCTCGAGTGAAGCAACCAACCATCTACCAGAAAAATCTGATTCATATTTAATTAATCTTATTCCTGAATCATTTCTAATGATAAGAGCAACTCCTCTGGTATTCTCTATCTGGTCTGAGCACACTACCTCTTGGACCCATCGTAACTTGTTAAAACATAAACCACATTCCCTCCGTTCCAAGTGGGTCTCTTGAAGCAGAATAATTTGTACCTCGCTGTTTTTAAGATGTTCCGCTACCTGAGCCACTTTCCTCCTAGATCTCAATCCATTAACATTCCATGTTAGAAAATGTACCGAATTTAACCTACTCATACTTTAAACTCCCAAACTCTGCCCCTATTCATCTTCTTCATTATCTTCACCTTCTCAAATATACACCCTTGGTTAAACCTCCCAGACCAAAGGAAGCAATACATAACCTTGGCTATATTTAAAGATAGCAGAAAGAGGACTAATTTAAAAAAAAAATTCCCTATGCTCCCCACACACTGTGACCCACCACCCCACCCCCCTGAAAAACCCCCTTGTTTCTCCCTGGGCGATATAATCCGCCCTTTGTGACCCCCCTTCCCGTAGAGTGATACCACATATACTTAAAGGTAGAACAAGGGAAAAGCTCAGCTTCACCACCTATACTGATTCTATATTAGCACCTGTCCTGTTTACACTGGACTAAGACCGCTTACAAATGTTTACATGCTATAGACTCATAGACTCATCCCTCCATCTTTGCTATGAAGATATTGACCTCCCCAGGGCTACTTATATTAAACATCTTATTTCTCCACATAATTTTAAGCATCGCTGGGAACTTCATCTGTACCTGGGCACCTTTACTCCTCAGTTCATTCATTCTAGTGCCTAGCTCCCATTGCCTTTGAGCGGTTCTCTTGCATAGGTCAGACCTTATTTGTTAGTTAAAATCCCCATGCTTCAAGGAGCCTTCTTTCAGGGCACAACCTAGTACCAACTCCTTCACGGTGTAGTGTAGTTCCTATTTCCCTAATAGGCTCTGCGCATTGGAATAATATAACCTATAGGTTTGACATAGGACTAAGGTCGGTATCCCTATCGATTATATTAAACTTAATTACCTGTGCCAGCTAGCTCAGAGGACACTAGAAACTCCTTGAGAACAAGAAGGGAGTAGTTTCTGGCAACCGAAAAACATGACAACTTTGTTTCTCTTTAGAAGTGGAACATGTCTCAGAATCGTGGAAACAATAGATAACAGTTTCACTCATTCAATCGTGCATGCTTAGTTTCTGCAGAGTTACACAGAATGGAAAGTCGGGCGTTTCAATAAAAGGGTTTTATTGAACAGTCTTGTTTCTCGTCTAAGAGATATGTGCTGTTACGATTACAAGACAGTATGCAAGATAAATAATGTACAGCGTAAGCAGTAGAAATAAATAATACTGCGCTAGCATTATCTTTTAGCATATATTCACGTACATAAATAACATGAGCTAAAAATGCGAGTACTCATACGATGCGTCTCTAAGCTAGTTCTACCCCAGTGCACCTAACCTAGTTTAGGTGTAGGGAAAGGTAGAAGTAGGTGGAGTATTCTCTAGTATGGTAGACTAAGAGTATGTTAAGTCTAGTATGCCAAGAGTCCCTCTAGGATCTAGTCAGCTCCATACCTTGAGAATGAGAGTGGTGGGAATCTCCTGCCGGATCTTGGAACTCTAACACCCCGCGAAGGGAGTCAGAACACTGGAAGCTGGATTTGTCTGCGTGCAGGAATGACAGCGTCTTCTCAGTGCGTCAGGCCGGGATACGGGCTCCTCTGAAGTCGAGGTCTTCTCTAACTTGCTTGGGCAAGGGAAGGTATATTTATACCTGGTAGGTGTCGAGGAATGTTAGCATTGACGTGAAGTCGGACAGAGGAAGACGTCAGGAATGAACCCTTAAGGTATAACGGTTCATACATAATAGATGAGTTCTTGGAGAAATCAATAGTCCTGTGCTAGGGGAACTCCCGAACCTTAAGGGTCTGGTTTCTAAGAACTCGTTGTGACGTTAGGGTGGACGGATGTCGGTGACCATGCCTGTATTTGGAGTGCACGTTTAATGCCTAAATAAGGACAAGGATTCTATGCCTATATAAGGGCAATGCGGATTGTGCCTATATAAGGACATGATTCAGGAAAACCTATATACGGACCCCTAGAGGGGAATACAACACCCACTCCATCTTCGATTGAACGATAATACTAAATGCTAAACATTTAAATGCTAAACATAAAATTGAGTACCACATATTGCTAAAAACATTTCTAACAGCATTTTAAAAGAAGCTCAAAACTGTCGAAATGCAATAGGTACTGTACATTTTAAAGCATTGTTTTCATTCTAAGCATATAACGGAAGTAAAAATGCAACGTGAATGAAACAGTAATATATACATATGATGAAATGGTCGATAAGCTCTTAAAATCAAAGCCATTGCATATCATGGAATTAAATTAAATGTTAGACAAGTAAGGTGACAATGTGTCCCTGGAAGTATTCAAAGAAGTCCGTTCTATAAGACTAGTTCTACTATAAGCAGATTGTTCTTTTGCCATGTCATTTCAAAAATTTTAAAAAGAAAAAAAAATCAATTCTGGGAAAAGTTCCAAGTTTGAAAAATATGAAGGCCACATTTTCATTGTTGCCCTTGTACACTGTGAGCCGAATCAAAGTCAGTGTATGGGTCTGGCGTAAACATTAGATCATCTATGTCTGTAGCCAAAATATCATCCACCGAAGTCGGTGACATTTGGAACACCTCGTTCAGAATGTGAATTGCACAGAGATGAGAAACATCGCCTTCAGCAGAAGATGCAATGTTCGCGTCCATTGTTACCTGTGTGCCCGTTGATCCATCTCGTACCTCAGCAGCAGCCGGAAGCGTCTGTGAGATCTCAATGAATGCCGCCATCAGGATTGGAAGCCTTTGGGGACAACACACAGCATGGGCCGTTATCGGGTCCAGCAGAGTATCGATATCCGTTGGCATGACTGATGGGAGTGTTAGTCAGGTGTCTAGCACGCATTCTTCACCGCAAAACAGGCAGCGTAGAACAGGTAAGATGCAATCTTGCCATATTGGTCTGAATGACAGGAACCACGTTGTATTAAGTTCCCGTAGATGAGGCATGTCCAAAAGCTGTACTATTCGCTCACGGCATTTCCGTTCAAGGAGGGCTCTCTCCACATCGCTCGGAGTGATGTTGGCGAAGAGGCTTGCCATAGCGTATTAGGAGGAATAGAAACAGAATTCCTGCAACAAGTGCTAGAATTAACGGCACACCACCAAACACAGAATGTGCGAAGTTTGGGATGATTCCGAGGACAGCCTGGAAAGGTGCTAATAGTCCGGAACAGATGGTCTTAAAAACATGTACAATTCCGCTTGTATCTGACATGTTAAAGATACGTCCTATCATTTCTACGAAATGTATAGGGCAGTTTGTACAAATTAAAGCTTGTATCTCAGCCAAAGTCCTTGCAACTTGTAGATCATAGGTTTCTTTGGCCGAGGTCAAAGGCACTGATTGTTGTATAAGCATGGCTTTCATTCTGCTTAAAGTATCAAATTGTATAAAAGAGACATTCAATGAAGGCCATAGAGGCGACTCCCTGACTGTGTCTATTGGGGCAAACAATACTTGCATACAGCAAGTGACCCTGGAGTTGACCGTTACTAGATATCGGATGCCTGGCAACATGCCACAGCAACTCTGATCATTCAACATGAAGTAACTCCCATTAGAAAGTTGTCCAAACGTTGGATTAATCACAGCAGCTGGTGTCAAGTTCACGTATTCGTTCTGCGGCCTCCATCTGTGACACCTTCCATGCTTCATTATAAGCAGCATAAATGCCGGCATATATGAAACGTTTTTGACGCGGTTTTCTTGGTCCAAGCAAGAATTCCCTAAGGTCTGCGTCTTCTTTAAGTAAAGATAAGTGTTGTTTCACATCCTTAAGTGTAGATTTTTGCAGCCAATCGAGGCATAATTTTCCTACACTGTATGTTGTTACTACCCCCGGATGCTGCCTCTGGACGTATCGTGGGTCTGGCCTATGAATAGTAAACCCCTGTGTTTTATTCAGGAATCTCTCTTGACAGTTGTTTGTGTCTGTGGGCCAGATCAACCATTTTCTCCAATCAGGATTTGTTCTGTTGAGTTGTAGTATGGTGTCAACTGAAACCGCTGCCTGTGTATTGTTATCACTTGCAGGTGTTGGTACAGAAGGATTTTTCATGTCTTTGATCTTGGCTAACCCAAGGCAAGACGTTTGTTGGACCGTGTCATTCAAAAACATTATTTGTTGAGGGACAATACAGGCTCTAAATAAAGCTTCTATCCCCTGCACTTGCCAATCTTTAGTACCCCAGACAGATTTTGTGTCTATTGTGTCTTTCCATAAGTCGAAACCCTGTCTAGACGGTTGGGCAATAAATGCTGCAGAGTAAATCTGTTTTGTATTTGTTAACATAATTTTCAGTCCTGTTTTGTTTACATTTCTATAGTAAAATGTTTCTGGATCAGATGTATTGTATCCTGAAAAATATGGAAACTTTTTAGCAAATGTTTTTGAACTACCTTTTGGTGGTGTAGGACAATGCTCCCATTGGTTAAACATAAACACATTTCTAGGTGTTGCAGATTTATGCAAAAAATGATGACCATAGTGGTTATAGCAATACAGCTGTTCATAGTCTGATGAACCCTCTAAATATTCATTATTAGAAAATGCAGCAGATTTTTCTAGGTCAAACATCATATTATTTACAGTTTCAAAGTCCCAATCATCAGAAAAGGTACTGGATGAAACAAAATCACTTAGTGAAATCTTAAATAAATGTGGAATGTTCAAATGTTCCGTCGGGCCAAAAATATCAAAATCAGTTTTGTCCCACACTATACCATCCTGTACAGGAACGGCTGTGATGTTCACTGCAGACAAGTCTCTTGTTTCACGATGGGATGATTTGTGAGGTTTCAAAAGTAAGTTCACTTCTTTTCTTTCAATGTCCAAATGGATGTATCTCCCATTTATAAGCACGCTCATAGTCATAACCAAAGCTAGCCAAAGCAGGAAGAAAAATATTCCAGAAATAACCCAAAGTTCAATCCATGGTGAAACTAGATAAGTCTTTTTCCAAAAATGTAAAAAGTCTTGTACTTGCTGTTTAAAAGTTTTTGATGCTGGCGACGTCTCGGGCTCACTCGGATCCTCAGAAAACGTATCAAAGTTAATGAAGTAGCCAGAAGCAGTTCTGTCAATTGTTGGAATTGCATCAGGATTTGTTGAAATCGCTGGAACCAGTTGATCACTTGTTACATTGGTGTAGACAGGTGTATTTGGACGAACTGTTACTTGTGTTTCATGAGGGTTGAGTTCCATAGCATTGTTGCTCAGTCCTTCATCTGTTACTGCTGAATTCTCGATGTTATCAGTCTTTCAGTCTGAACCTCTTGGATAGTAGTGAGAGTAGTGTGTCTGCTACTAGGTCGGAGTCCACGAGGCCTACTATTTAGTATTGGCCACATACTGTGGTTTGATGAGGTCGATGGACACAAATCTTTTCTCCTTTTTTCCAGCAAGGGGCGGCAGAAGTACTGTTCTTGTTCCGTGTATGGCTAGGACAGGTACTGGTTGTCTGTAAGAAGGTCCAAATGCCTTCTTGTCCGCAATCTTTTCTCTGACTAGATCCACCAACTTTTGGAATCCAGACATGCCTTGCTGGGACCGCCGGTTTTTCCCCAGTGGTGGTTGGCTGCAGGAATACGTTGCTTTGTTTCGTTCTTAGTTCATTTAAGTCCTGTAAAACAGCCAAACGATCTTTGGTATAAAAGGGTTCATTTTCCACCACTGTGCCACTTCATTCCAGATCTAGCACCCACATTCTTGTCCCAAATAGGACTTCATATGGAGTGACCCCGCCTAGAGAACTTCTTGGCAAATTGTTTAATGAGCGTTGGTTCCCATAAAGATGTTTGACCCACCCATCATCCGAACCTAATACCCTAGCTGTTATAGACTGCTTTATGTCCCGGTTCTTCCTTTCCACAACAGAATTTCCCTCAGGATGAAACGGAGAGGAGTACCGCAATGCAACGCCCAGACTGGCCATGGCGTCTTTGTAAGCCCGAGAGCTAAACGCAGGACCCTGGTCAGAATGTAGCGTGCCTATTGCGTATGTGCCGATAAAGACTCGCAAATCTTTTATAACAGTTCGAGCGTCAGCCGAGCGCTGAGGCCATATCCATAGGAACCTAGAGCAAGAATCCACTGCGACCATGATATATTTATAGTTACCGTCCCTTTGCAAGGGACCGCAGTGGCCCAGGTAAACACAAGCTAATGGTTTGTCTGAAATTAACAGGGGTGTCTGCGCAGGACGTTTCACTGTGGAGACTTTCATCTGTTGGCAAATTTCACATTCCAGAACATAGTTCTTGGTCTGCTTCCTAAAGCCAGGCCACCAATATCTTTGTGTTAGTAAAGATACTGTTGCAGAAATGCCTGTATGGGCAGAGGCTATCCCTTCGTGTGCTGCTAGGATTAGTCCTAATCTTCGTTCCTTGTTTGGAATTACCCTATCCCCCACTCCAGGGATTCGAGCAAAAGGAACGTTGTTCGCATCAATTACATAAGAGTACTTGAGTGGAAACTTTTTTGGTAATGCTGCACCACTGCCTTTGCTCGTAGCATTGACAGCCAACATTATCTCACTGTCTATTTTTGTTTTTGAACGAGTGATCGCAGCTACGGAAGCCGTCTGAACAGCCCCTTTTGCGGCTTCGTCAGCCAATGAATTCCCTGCAACGTGAACGCCATCACGTTGATGACTCAGTGTATGGATCACGTGAGCCTTTGGTAGTTCGCTTTTTAACTGAACTACTTGTTCCCAAAGCGTTTTATGCTTTATTGTGCCACCTTTTGCATCTTTGAACCCATTTTCAAGCCAAGTTTGTATATTTCATTATACGACTGTACAGAGTAGAAAGAATCGCACATTATTAGTGTGGGGAATTCTCGATCTGTACTTTCAAGTGCCAGTTTGAATGCTTGTAGTTCAGCTCGCTGAGCTGTGCAATCTCCTAGAGACTGGGTTTTTGTGACCATTGGTCTGAATTTGCCATTGCGCATGCGACCTTTAACGATTGCACATGCTGCACTGTAAGCTTGCTTACTCCCTGTTGTGGGTTGTGCGGATCCGTCAGTGTAAATTATGAATTCATACTGATCGAGAGGCAGAATCTCAGTAGGCAGATGACATTCATGTTCATATTGCAGGAATGCTTGTGTTTTTAGATCGGGATCAAAAACATATTCAACATCTGTTGCAGCAAGAGAATTAACCCATTGTATCCATCTTGGATGTAATGCTTTAGCATTTGGAATGCTCGCTTTTGTTACCGCCTCTAAGGCCGGAACAGGGGTTACGACAATAATGCGTTTCCCTTGGGCTAGAGCTCTTTCTTTTGCTACAGCGGTTTGAACTGCTGTCAGAATTTTTTCTGTTGAAGTGAAGCGCATTTCTGCTTGTGTATACAAGTGTGATTTGTATGCAATTGGTACTCTTTCACCCTCATTAAATGTTAAGTAGGTGAATCCGCATTGACCCGAAATTATTCGGATCACTAAGTTGCGTTGACTTACGTGTGTTTGTAAGCGATTTGTTGCTAACATGTTAGCTTGAAGTGAACGCAAGATTTCTGTGTGTTCCTGTGTCCAATTTTTGATTGAAAAATCAGGTTTGATTAGTGTGTAGAGAGGTTTAACCCTTTCTGCGTAATTTAGAATGTAAGTTCTTCCAAAATTTAGGAAACCCAGGATGGATTGTAAATTTTTAAGCGTCTTTGGAGGTTGGAGCACCACACACCTTTCTAAAAAGTTGGCTGCCAAGCTCTTGCCTTCACTTGAAAGCTCATATCCTAGAAACAGGACATTGAGATGGGCAATTCTGGACTTTTTGAAGTTGAATTTGTAGCCCTCAGAGGCGAAGCCCAGTATAATGGTGCTTACCCAGTTCAAGTGTTTATCCAGGTCATCGTCTGTCAGATAGATGTCATCGACATATGACAATGCCTCATTATCATAAATTTGTAGTAACTCCGTTACTCTCGCTGAGAATAACCCTGGGCTGTTCTTGAACCCTTGTGGGAGTCGACAAAATTGACGCTGGGTCCCCATTATTGAGAAAGCTGTTAAGTACCTGCTTTCAGGTGCTATGTTTTGACAAAAGAAACCGTTTGAGATGTCTAATGTGGTTTTATATTTTTTACGCACAATGTTATTCATTAATGCTGTACTATGTGCATTTTGCACTGCAAATGTTTTAGAACAAGTGTTTAAGTGTCTGTAATCCAAAACAAGATGATATGTATTGTCTGGTTTGGAGACAGGAAACAAAGGATTGTTCATTGAAGAGGTGCATGTTTCAATCACCCCTTGGTATTCAAGTTGATCTAAGATCTCCCTGACCTGTTTTTTATCTTCTTGCTTTATTGGGTACTGCCTTTGTGCAGTAGGTTAATTTTTTAGATGTATTTTGTGGTGAGGTGAGTCCTCATCCCATCCTACATGATTTTTGTATAATGCTGGGGCCTGGGCAACTGCCCATTTCCTGGCATAAGTATATTTTAGATGAATTGGAATATGGTTAGAGAAGGCAGGCATAATAATGTCCTGGCCATGTGGGCACTCCCTGACAAATTGTGGTGGCCAGTCTTTTTCTGCTAGAAGTATGTTATAGCCCCTTGAAAGTTTTTCCCAAAAGAGTGCTTTCACCTCACTAGGTATGTCTCCCTCCATCCGGAGTGTTATTTCATATAACTTTTGTGGAGTACTAACCCTGGTGTCTACAGTCTCAACTGTAATGTACTCATTCAAGTCCACTATCTCCAGAAGTTCCTTCAGTTTCTGGCGAGCTATTGTGACTTCTGCTGCACTGTCCAGCATTGTCTGAGCCCATTCTCCGTTCTTGAGTTGTGTTCATCCTCGGCATGTC
Organism: Calotriton arnoldi; assembly: GCA_963921515.1. Classification (NCBI taxonomy): domain Eukaryota; kingdom Metazoa; phylum Chordata; class Amphibia; order Caudata; family Salamandridae; genus Calotriton; species Calotriton arnoldi. The sequence continues at coordinate 91,722 of CAWUFW010015090.1, read as the reverse complement.
TGACCTTCAGACCTGCTACTTTCTTCTTTGAGAATTGAGGTTTTGATTTACTTTTTCGAACGTGTTTGTTGTCTTTCGATTTCACGCGTTCTTCTCAATGTTCTGACCATCCTCTTCTTTCCGATGTCTTTGACGAGATCTGAAAGGTACAAGAGGAACGTGTATCAGTATCTTGATACCTGTCAGGTTTTTTCAAATTATCCCTATTCCTGAGGTTATACCTCCTTTCAGAGGGCTCCTTTTGAGGAGACCTACCTCGGGATTGAGAACGTTTCTCTGAATTATTTTTATTAGTTTCCCACTTCTTTTTAGAAGATGTAGGAGTTTGTTTAATAGAGTCCTTCTCAGGACTTTCAGATAGTTTCGGTTTCACTGGTCTTCCACCCAAACTATCTCTGCCTAATTCTGCATATGATTGTTCTATTATTCTGGGTAGCTCAGTTTGATGTTCTGTAACATCGAATTCCCTTAATCGTTGGCAGATCGCCACTGCTGCTGCCTCCCCTTTAATATTAGATAATATTATTGTTCAGACCCGGTCGAAATTTTTTCAGTAATTTCATACCTAAATTCAGAGCAGGCTCTGCCCCGTATTCGTTTTGAATTTGTTTCAGGACATCTGGTATTACCGCGATTGACGGAACACCATGTGTTTTTGTATAGATGGCAGCAAAGACTGAGCCTCAAGTGGTGCAGTCTTCCAGTTGTGGTGTGATCCCCATCGGTAAACAGATTGTTAGGATTCTGTGTTTCTCATACGGGCTAGTATTAGGAAATACTGCTTCGATTTGAGTAATTTTTGAGCTATCCAAAATGGAATTTGCTCACGTTTTGTGGGCATTTTACCCATGACTGCGTATAAAGTCTGTGGTGTAATTTTTAGTGTATTCCCCTGTTGAGGAGTTTGATTTGGAAGTATCAATGGTGGTTGGACTGTGAAAGTCCACATGACATATTGGACTAATTGTCTGTAGATTTTTATTAACTCTGTAAGTTGAGTAAGTAGTTCCTCATCCGTCATTATATCTAGTTCAGGATGAGGAGTGTAGCCGGCTAGAATCGGCCATATTGCTCCTGGTCTACCTAGTGGACCGAGCCTGGTAATGTTTCTGTGATGTTTTAGGGCGCCTTTAAACCAGAGCTGATGCTCCTGGTATGTTAGTGGAATTTCAATATCCTCGAAAGGAATATATTCCTCTTGTGGATCATCTTCTTTGTAGAAGTGAAACAGTTTTGTTACTGAATTTGATTCAGGAAATATTACCCATGAATAGAATACCTCTGTCTGAAAGGATTCGTGTGCTCTATCACGAAAACTGCTCTACCGCCTCTTGGTGGTAGGCCATGTTTTATAAGTTTTAGAGTGATGGCTCTTCTTAAGTTTGGATTGATGTCTATGACACCCTCCTCGGTTTCAATAAAACCTGTGATGTTATAAGCTGTTAAAGCTGGTTGACCCGCAACGTCACCGTTGTCGGAGTCAGGAATTTTGTTTTTTGAAAAATGTAGAACAAGTTTCAAGGAAACAAAAGATAAGGTGCACAATATTTTGGAACACTGTATGCTTCAACGTTGAACAAACCAAACAACTAATATATAGGTTGCTTCCCTATTTAGTTATGGTGGATATTTAACCCTACCCACTCCGGACGTCTTATGGAGTATGTGAGTAGGGGTCTCTGAGAAAAGCACAAATGAGTTACTCAGTATCTAGCGTTAAATTACTGCCTTTCCAAATGTTGGACGCCATGTAGTGTATTTCCTACTTCCCTAATAGGCTCTGCGCATTGGAATAATATAACCTATAGGTTTGACATAGGACTACGGTTGGTATGTCCCTATCGATTATATTAAACTTAATTACCTGTGCCAGCTAGCTCAGAGGCCACTAGAAACTCCTTGAGAACAAGACGGGAGTAGTTTCTGGCAACCGAAAAACATGACAACTTTGTTTCTCTTTAGAAGTGGAACATGTCTCAGAATCGTGGAAACAATAGATAACAGTTTCACTCATTCAATCGTGCATGCTTAGTTTCTGCAGAGTTACACAGAAAGGAAAGACGGGCGTTTCAATAAAAAGGGTTTTATTGAACAGTCTTGTTTCTCGTGTAAGAGATATGTGCTGTTACGATCACAAGACAGTATGCAAGATAAATAATGTACAGCGTAAGCAGTAGAAATAAATAATACTGCGCTAGCAGTATCTTTTAGCATATATTCACGTACATAAATAACATGAGCTAAAAATGCGAATACTCATACGATGCGTCTCTAAGCTAGTTCTACCCCAGTGTACCTAACCTAGTTTAGGTGTAGGGAAAGGTAGAAGTAGGTGGAGTATTCTCTAGTATGGTAGACTAAGAGTATGTTAAGTCTAGTATGCCAAGAGTCCCTCTAGGATCTAGTCAGCTCCATACCTTGAGAATGAGAGAGGTGGGAATCTCCTGCCGGATCTTGGAACTCTAACACCCCGCGAAGGGAGTCAGAACACTGGAAGCTGGATTTGTCTGCATGCAGGAATGACAGCGTCTTCTCAGTGCGTCAGGCCGGGATACGGGCTCCTCTGAAGTCGAGGTCTCCTCTAACTTGCTTGGGCAAGGGAAGGTATATTTATACCTGATAGGTGTCGAGGAATGTTAGCATTGATGTGAAGTCGGACAGAGGAAGACATAAGGAATGAACCCTTAAGGTATAACGGTTCATACAAAATAGGTGAGTTCTTGGAGAAATAAATAGTCCTGTGCTAGGGGAACTCCCGAAGCTTAAGGTTCTGGTTTCTAAGAACTCGTTGTGACGTTAGGGTGGACGGATGTCGGTGACCATGCCTGTATTTGGAGTGCACGGTTAATGCCTAAATAAGGACAGGGATTCTATGCCTATATAAGGGCAATACGAATTGTGCCTATATAAGGACATGATTCAGGAAAACCTATATACGGACCCCTAAAGCGGAATACAACAACGGCATACGTTAGAAAATTAATCAAAATTTTCCTAGGTGACTTTCTTGCAGGGTTTAACTTGAAAGGGTCCCTATGGACTCTTTGGATCTCTTTCTCCAGATCAAGGTCCTGCCTGTCGTGGAGAATTCCTTCTCTCAGTAACTTACAAATAAAGGTCTTAATGTCCCCGTTTTCAGAGCCCTCTGGGATGTTTAAGACTCTCAGATTATTTCTTCTGGCGTGTGTTTCAAGCCTCTCCAGGTCTTCCTGTAAATACTTATTCAGCGCTTTCAGGTCCTTTATATCTCGGGAGTTCTCCGAGACCTTTGCAGACAGTTCCCTGACCTCACCCTCCAAAATTCCCGTGCGTTGAACAATATCATCAAATTTCCCTTCCAGGATCTCGCATTTCTCTTGAATATCTTTTTGATTGCTTTCTGAGATTTCAAATTTCTTAAAGAAATCCTGCCGCAGACTCAAAATCATCTTTTCCAATTGGTTCATAGTCCTCCCTGCGGCTTGGCTGCTGTATCTCTTAAGCTTGGATCCTCCGCAACAAATGCCTCAACACTCTCCTGGGGAGTACTCTGACTAGTAATGGGACCAGGGCTTAAATCTAGGCTTGGCCTTGAATTTGTACTTAAGTTTGCGCACTCAGCTTGAGGGTCCTCAGTCAAAATGGAAAAACGATTTTCCAAAAGGAGTGGTGCGGGCTGAGTCATCAAAGGTATCTTATCTCCCACCTTACTCCTTACCCCCTGTGCGGTGGTAACCTGCTCCATTATCTTAAAATATGAGCTAAGGGATGGTAAGGGTTTAGCTAATGAACGTATATCCTTAGGGCCACAACGCTTAGGTTTTCCCCCTGTTCTCACCGCTTTTTTCTTTGGGGAGACCGTGACAGTTTGTCGAGCAGCCTGCTCCCTGGTTCTCCTGCCCTTGCTTTTCTCCTCTAGCGCTGACCGCAATTTATATCTATTTCTAACCGGCGCCCCGCTCCCTGCTGGCGTGTTGATGGGGGCACTCTCCCCGGGGCCAGGTATGTTAATGCTGCTTGTTGCACTCAGAGCGCTCAGCCTCAACCTGGCCTGCTCAATATCAGACTCGCCTCCCCCTCTAATAATTTCTACTAGAGGTACCTTAGGCTGGGTATCTCTTTCCATTAGCCTCAATGGCGCCTGGTGACACTCCCGTAGGGGTATACTGTGTTTCCACAATCTCTCTTTTGTCCCCTTACGTGTGCCAGGAATGTCGCCTTCCTCAATCCTCCTCTTGCGCTGTTCCCCTGCACTCCTGTGGCCGCATCCACTCACGAAGGGCCGCCAACTTGTGCTGCCGCTGCCCTGAGCGGGCCGGGTCCGGAAGGCGGCTAGTATCGTAGCCGCACGCGTCCGCTGCAAGGAAGCCGCTGCACGCTTCCAGGTCTCCCACTGCTGCCGTATCGCCTCCAATCCCATCGGGGCTCCAGAAGGCCGTTTTCTTCAAAAAGTAAGCTTGCTTAAATCATATATATACTTAAGAGCGTCTTCTTCCTGCTTTTCCCTTGACTCCGCTTCTTCGCCTCCATGGTCCCGGAGCTCGCGCGACTGGCATCAGGCTGCCGCCATGTTTTCCCAACTCGCCGTCATGTTTTAATTGTGATCCTCTCAATTATTCTGAACATAACTTGGGTGGGGGCCCATGTTATGGTTAGCTCACTGAACTATAACTGACACATTTCACAGTTTTTTTTATTTTTCAGAATTAAGTCTTAACTTTTTCAACACCTAACTGTAATATTGCTATAACGTTTGTTCTAGGTTTTTTTAACATAAGTTAAGATCTTATTGCCATACCTAATTATAACGGCTCTTTAACCCTTGTATTTTAGTGAAATATCTGGGGTATTTTTAATGTTAGGGAAGAACACTTTACCATATCTGACTATAACGTTTTTTTCAGAAAATTTCTAGACTTTTTTTAACATATTCGGCCCACTCCTTCACTGCACACAGCTTTCAGCCAATCACAACAGGAGGCTCTCCCTGCTGCCAACATACCAAAGCCTGCCCTCTAGAGTTACCTTACTGTCCCTGCCCCTCTCCTACTCCCCCTTGCTTGCCCTCCATTCTCCATTTGCATGCCCCTCCCCCAACACCTGCCCTCTGCGGTTTGTTTGCAGCCTCTGCACCCCTCATATCTGCCCTCTGTTTTCTATGTGCCTGCCCCTGCCCCCTAGCCTTGCCTCATGGGCCATTTTGCTGCCTCTGCGCATGCCTTCTGTGGTTACCTTGCTACCTCTTCCCCCACCCCTGTCCTCTGTTCTCCATGTGCAAGTCTCTGACCTTCACCTTGTGCCCTTCATGGTCTATTGTGCTATCCTTGCCCATGCAGGCCTTTCCTCTGTGGTCATCTTGTTGCCCCTGTCCCCCTGCAGTCTGAGGTATTGTGTGCTGTCACTCCCCCTTTTTCTTGCCCATCGTGCTTAGCTTGCTGCCCATACCCACGTTCTCCCTGCCTTCTGTTGTCCAAGTCCATGCCTCTGCCCCCTCTGTGCTGCCCTGCATGGAGCTATATGCTACCACTACTCTTCGTGGTTGTCCTCCATTGTTAACTTGTTGTCCATGCTGCTGCCCACTCAATCTAGCACAGCATGGTCTATTGTGCTGCCACAGCTTCTTTCACCTGTACTGCGAGGTTAGCTTGATTCCACTGCCATGTTTCCCAGCCCGCCTGCATTAACATCTCAATGCTAATTTATTTCAGCCTGCTACACAGGAAAGGTTTTAATCCTGCAGATCATATTCCAACAAACTGGTGTTCAGGAGTTCCCCACTTTTGCATTGAACACAAAATGTTAGCACTTGGTGGTGAAACTGGAGTTGATCCCTAGGGAGTTAATGGACAGGCGTCTCTTGATGTTGGAATTACATGTTTGACTCTGCATGTTAGAATATTTTGATAACATTGATGAGGAACATATTTAAGAACTCTTAGAAAATGTTTCCTTATTCTAGCAGTGTATAGCATTAATCATAATTTCTATGACAAAAAGAAACTCCTATTTCTTGATTTACTGCAGTATCCTCCTTAGGATATGTTTTCAGTTTTACAGCCGTGATTCCATCATGAAAATGTTCAGATGTGCCATGATGTTTTCATAAATGCAGAATGTTAGTGTACTAGTTGTTCATTAGATGTCTGTGGTGAAGCTGCAGTAAAGTACTGAGGAATCAACTGATTCTGCTGTTGGAAGTGCAAGTTTTACTCAGAAAATCAGGCTTTGTTCTCACATGACTGAGGAAGACAGTGTCAATTTATAGAAAATGTGTTCTCATTTTAGCTTCTGGAGCACCTTCCATAACCTCAATGAGAAAAGCATGAGAGAAAACCATTTTCTGTAATACACGGATGGTTCATCAAATCCCAGCAGAAGTTCAGCATAGTCACAAGGCAATATCACCTTAAAACTACGTAACTCAGTAAATTTTGGGTAGCCTAATTTGGTGAAATCACCTAAAAATACATTAAATTAACACATACTTATGCACACTGCATATTGCACTGAAAAATTACCCAGACTGTCTGTTCAGGTAAAAATTAAACTAAAAAATTTAATTGTTTGTTGATTTCCAGTTGCTTGCATTCAAAACACTGCTGCTCATGTTTGGATTTGCAATGTTGCATTTAAAAATTACCCATACGATCTGCTCGGGTAAAAAAATCTACCTAAAATGTTTGTTGACCACCCACATTAAAGGAACTGCCACTTGAGTTTAAAACACTGCCATTCACATTCAAATTTGTAGTTTCACATTTAAAAATGATATGAATGGTCCACTTGGGTAAAAGATCTACCTGAAATGCCGTGTTACCTGAATGGTAGATCTTGCTTTAAAATTTCTCCCCCAAATTCCCCGATGTGGACTAATGGCAATGGCATAATCTCTGTAATTTCGCAGAGATTTTGTTACTCAAAATTAGCAAAAGTACACCAACTACTCAGGCGTAAATAAAATTTCACCCAGGCCTATTGAAAACACATCATGATATCTAAAAGTAACTTTGCACCACCAACAAACAATTTAAACTGTGACCAAAGTATGCTATGAAATATAATGTAACATTATGGGGTCAATTCTGATGTTGGTCGGAAAGCCTCCGACCGCAGTCGGAGGCTTTCCGACCGACTCGGTCGGTTTGCGGTCTGACTGACCGATTACGATGTCAGCAGTCGGAATGTAAACTGGCCGGTCATTCTCACTTAGTTCAGATCGGCTCTCAGAGTATTCCTGTCGGTCGGAACCGCCCCGTAATCCCATATGGATGGCGTTTCGGGATTACAATGTCGGTTTCTGACAGCCTTTCCGTGTAGGCCTTTTCCGACAAGGAAAGGCTGCAGAAAGCGACTTTTGGGGCCCCATGCAGTGCCCCCTTGCCTCTGCGGCCTACTGTTGGTGGTCTAGGGGATACGTAGGGTACCCCCCTGTAAAACACTGTACAGTGTGGCAGGCACCCACCTGGTGTAGGATTTTACACACACACCCATTTCTCCATAGGAGCCTGTAACACCGCTGGTTTAGGGCCATAACACAAGCACTCATAGAGAACAGTGGGAATCCGATCGAACAGTGTTCGGTTGCATCGTAATCAGGCGGACGGTCCTGAGTCCGAGATGGTGTCGCTCGGAGGCAACTCTGACCAACATCGTAATAATCCCCAAAGTGTAATATTTACATGATGCAACATTATTATATTACATCATGTTATAAAATGTGTTAAGTGCGCAAATATCTGGAAGGTGTCCTGGAGCTAAGAGACTGAGCACAGATGTCTTACTGCTGCACAAGGGAAACAATAGCATCCTGAGATACAAAAACAGAAAAACCAAGCAAAATTAACATGCCAGGTCTTCAAGGTGTTTCTAAATTTTATCAGTGCCGGCATCATATGCAAAATAGAGGAATAAAGTTCCACAATTTGACAGCGGTGACTGGGTACATAGAACTTAAATGTATTTGTCAGATATATTGAACCAAAAGGATAGAGAGCCTTGTGAACTATGCAAAGGGATGATTTAAAAGAAATCCTTTTTACCCACTGGAAGCCAGTGCAGTGAATCAATTGCAGAGGGAGCCGACGAGTAACTTGGTAGTCAAGAGTTATTTTGATCACCACATTTTTGATCTGCTGAAGCCTTTTCAGCACACTGACCAAGGCCCTGAAAAACACAGAATTACAATATTAAAGATGAATAAAGATAGTGGCCTGGACCACTATCCGGCAAGCCTGAAAAGCAGCAAGAGTACTATTTTTCTAAATGCCCTTAGAAGGTTATCACCCTTCATATGTAACCCCATACACATTATTTTCAGTAAAAAGCATTTTAATCAGGCCATGTTCCTGAGTCCTGTAATGGCTGTCACAACATGTTTTCCATGTGGTGGCCAGACAATCAAGGGAAGGGGGCCTTTGGGACCATCCTCATATGCCCTCTGGAGTCCGTTTGTGCTCATCCTGGCCCCTATATGTTTTGTTATTTCATTTTCGTGGTGCAAAGACAATGCCCCTGACTCCTGTAATTGTTGTCACAAAATATTGTTAATTTTGTGGTTATCCAGTAAGGATTGACCAATCCCCTATCAATAAACCAATCCAAAGCATACCTGGACATCAACATTTTCTTTTGGCTAACCCCTTCTTGCCCACCTCAATCATGTTTTTAAATACTAATATCTCAAAAACTATTGAAAAGATTGTTAAGTTCATGAAATGAAGAAGCATCCACTTGTAGATCATGAAAGAGTTTATTTCAAGTAAGTAGATCACACCACCAGTCCTTCAAGACCACAATCAACTTCCCAACTGACACAGGTTATATTCAAAACATGGAACCAACAACCCATGGAACCCCACATCATAGATGACATGTATAACATTCCCTACCTCTCAACCCTACATCATATTATGACATACATGCCATTCCACACTTGGTAACAAGTCTAACATCCTGAACTAGTTTACAGGTGATACCAAGTCATAACACATCTCCCCTTTAATATGTACAAAATTAGAAAACAAATAAACAAAACAAAATGTATCTAATTATTAACCATGGTTAAAATGCAAAGATTGTTATTTTTACATCAAGGTAAAAAAAAGTTTACTATAGACAGTTCTTTCAGGAAACCTTCTATTTCTGAGGAAACAAGCTGTACACCATTGTCCATGGCAAGACCTTTTGGAATACCTTCCCTGGAAAATTCCTCCTTCAAGAATTCAATCACTGTTTAACCACAGATATGCATTTGATGGCCACCCACTTGGATGTATAATCTACAAGTAGAATGACATATCTTTCATCTTGAGCCATTAAGTCAAAAGGACCAGCTATGTCGAAACCGAGTTTGGTCCAAGGCTCTACTGGAATTTCCACTGGAGACAAAGGAACATTGTGTGTTTTCTTTGTCTTATAATTGTTTGCACAATGCCAACAATCTTTCACCACTTCTTCCACTTCATGATCCATCCCTGGCCACCAATACCACTCACACTGTCTCGCCTTTGTCTTGTTCCTGTCCAAATGCCCTAAATGAGCTAAATTGATCAGCTTTTCTCTCAAAACCTTAGGAGACACCACACATTTCCCCTGGAATACCTTACCTTCAACTATGCTCAACTCCTCTTTCACACATAAAAACCCTTCTAGTGTAGATACTATTCCTTCCTTTTCTGGCCACCCTTTCATGAAAGACTCCTTCAATGCCACTAAATCCATATCGCTTCTTCCCACTCCTCATTATTCAAAGCTGGTTCACATACCCAACTCATTAGCATAGTTTCATTGTTCTCGTCACAGTGATCAATTGGCAACCTTGAGAGACAGTACACTATACTGTTTTTTTAACCAGGTACATACTCAACAACAAAATTGTAGCTAGCCATCCTTCAGTCCATCTCCATATTTTTGGAGAAAAATTCTCCAACTCTCTGCAAATAAAAATCTAGTAAGTGGTTTATGGTCTGATTTTACAGTGAAAGGTATTCTCCACAAAAATATTTGAAGTGTATAACAGTCTAATATATGGCCAATGTCTCTCTCTCAATAAATGAATACCAATATTCAGCACCTTTCAATAAGCGAGAGATAAAAGCAACCACTATAAAAACAACATATTTTTACTCCCCATTGACAACCTGACCCTACACTCCACCTAACCCATTGATGTTGGCATCTGTAGACAAAATTGTTCATTTATTAGCATCAAAATGTCCCAAAGTTGGTAATCATCCAATGCTCTCCTTGATCACACTCTTCAGTCCAACTAAACTGAGACCCGTTCTTCAACAATACCCTCAAAAGCTGAAAAATGCTAGCAACGTTCAGAATGAATTAGGAAACAAAAATGAGCGCATCTGATCTTTGTTCTCTGGTTTAAGAGCCTGAATTATGCTGTTTGCCAAATCAATCTTAGGGTTTATTCCTTCACCTGATATTGTGTGACCTAAATAGATTACAGTTGGAACTCTGAATATAGATTTATCTTTCTTTATGAACAAACCAGCATCTTGCAATCACTCCAAAGCATTCCATAAGATCTTATCATGCTCCTTTTGATTTTTTCCATGAACTAAAATGTCATCCTGAAAGAATAACACTTTATCCAAACCATCTAATACCTTTTCATGACCCTCTGAAAACATGCTGCAGCTGATGCAAAGCCAAAAGGCATACAAATATACCAATATGTTCGGTAAATGGTCACAAATGACATTAATGGTCTATTATCAAGGTGAAGCATAACCTGGTGGTAAGTAGAGGACAAGTCAATCAAACTGAATATCTTTGCATCTTTAATTAGTGCTAAAATTTCTGAAATGTTCGACAAAGGCTGCCTGTCCACCCATATATGTTTATTCAACCTCCTCAGGTCAACACACTTGCAAATTTCTTTGCCACCATCTTTGGGTGCCGAAACAACTGGAGGCAACCACTCAGAGCATTCTATCACCTCAATCACATCTCTCTCCTTTAATTTTTTTTATCTCCTGCTCCAATGGCATCATCAAATGAGAAACCTTCCTGACTCTAGATGCACATGTCACTGCACCATTTTTCAGTGCAATTTTGTGCTCAAAATTCTTCAATAGTCCCTATTCATTACCAAATTCTTTGGAAAACTTCAAACAGATAGCATCAGGTAGCACTTCATTTGTCATAACCAGACCTTTCTGTCTGGAATTAGGATTTAGAGTTATTCCCATATCTCCTTTGTGTTTCCATCCTAAAAGATGATCTCCCCTTCTTACCACATACACTTTACCCACTGTTTCATGATCAGCAAATTGAATTTTCCTTACAGCATAACCCAGCTCATCTATTTTCATACCTCCATAACCCATAGGATTTATGTCTGGAGCTAGCAATATAATACCTTCTCTACCAAATATTAACTCCCAGTTTTTATCACCAATCATAGAATATGGTGATCCTGAATCAGTAACAACTGACACATTTTTCATATTAAACACTATTTCACACTCCAGCATCTCAATTGGATCAGCATCAACCAATGCATAATTTCTTACACTTAACAGAAAGGTATCCTCCTCTTCCACACAATTTACACCTTGTGGTTTAGACCCTCTACACACACGTGAATAATGCCCTATTTTTGCAACATTTCAGCAGTAGATTATTCACGAGTGGGCCATAAGGAAAAAAGCCTTCAACAAATACCATACTCCTATTTCCCCACAATTCTCCTGCATTTAATGACAGAGGAAATACATCTGTATACTGTTATACACACTAGGTCCATCTGGAGCAATTGCAGATGGGCCAAAGCCTCTTTGCAACTCCTAATATTTAGTTTTCTCAATAAGGGTAGGAGTAGCTGAGTACTTTGTGCTCTATAAAAATTACAGAAAAAAACATTTGTAGCTGCGATTGCATGGTGATAGAGTTACATGAGCAGAGTATCAGATCTTTTGAAGCAAACACTTTGGCGGGATAAGACACCAACAGGTGGGCCAAGCCCAGAATGGGATTTTTGTTAAATAGGGCTCCATATAGGGAGTTGTACAAAGAGGAAGGTAGGCCACCACCATCCCCTTCTTTGAATCAGCCTCCACCTCATTCCACTCATTCATCTTATCAATTCACCCTATATCAAAGTTCGGTTTTGAGCTTCTTTAGCCTTCAGGTTGAGGAACAATTCAGGTCTGCCAATAGCATCAAGCTCCTTTTGAAAAAACACTTTGGCCATCTAATCTTATGTGCCCCATCTAGATTTAAGCAATCAGAGATGACCAATTGCGTCAGTACAGCTTCTGGCCTAGACAAGAGTGACAACCATAAGAGAATTGGTTCCATCCTAACTAAATTACCTATAAAATTAAGGTCAAGCTCTTCATGCACTCTTGTTGCAGGGATACCATGAAATAGTGACATGAGCTTTCGCAGAAACTTGTTTTCACTGTTCTGGAAGGGTAAGAGGTCAGAATATCCCCACACCCCAGCCCCATAAGTAGTGATTGTTATGGATCTAGCTTAATAAATAGTAATTGCTACTTCTAGGGGCATAGATCCTAGCTTAGAAGCAAATTTACATAAGGACGCAGTTGCTTGTTCAAACTGCACGACACTCACCCCCTTAAGATGCAGCTAACTGTTCTTGTTATCAAATAGTGCTCCTAGGTACGAGAACGTAGAAATACATTTAAGTTCTGTTCTATCAATAACAATGGGAGTTAGCCTACTTCACGGGTGCCCACAGACCACTGTATATGATTTGACTTTGTTTGTAGAGAGACCCAAATCGGACATAAAGCTCACAAAGCTATTGAGTAGTTTCTGCTGTCCCCTCCCTGTTCGTGCCATGAGGAAACATGAGTACCGGTACATTTCATGTTCCCACCCTGAGTTGGTCAGCTGCGGCTTCAATCTAACAGGCCATTGATATAAAAGCTGAAAAGAAAGGGTGCCAGCACACAGCCTTGCCTGACACCCATTCTAATCTTATTATAGGGGGTACATTCCCCACTTAATCCACACTTGATCCTGCCTTCCAAGTCTGTGTGCAACTAGGCAAGGAGATAGACAATCTTGGGTTGGCACCCTGGCTTAGCAGCATAGGCCACAGCTGACCCCTTATTACATTGTCAAATGCTGCACTTTAGTCCATGAATGCCAGAAATAAACATCCCCCTTTAGCAACAACATACCTGCTCATTATTAAATGTAGATTCAGGCATTGGTCTGCTGTGCCTAAGCCCTGTCGAAAGCCGTATTGTGCTTCTGATAAAATGCCATTTTCGTTAGCCCAATTTCTAACTGGTCAGTCAGAACTCTGCCTAAAATCTTGGCTGTGGCACCTATTAAATTAAGGAGATTGGCTGGTTGCACTGTGGATCGCTTCTCTATCTTTTTAAAAATTGGCACTATCGTAGCCTGTGAGCACAACTTGGGGGGTACATTGAGCACACAACTTGAAACATTAACCAGAACTGGGACCTCAAATGGCAACTTATCTATAAAAAGTTCTACTGGGACCCCGCCTTACACTTAACACAAACATATCCTCCACTTCCACACAATTCACACCTCGTTATTTAGATCCTCTACACACAAGTGCATAATGCCCTTTTTTTGCCACATTTCTTGCAAAACGCATATTTTGCAATACACCCTGGACTGTTAGAAAAGATGTCAGTTTCATATCACTCTGGAAATATTTTTTTCTCAAATATTTTATCGACGTCCTTGTTTTTGAATCCACTACTTTTGTAACTTTCCTTGTCTGATTGCCTAATTGAACTTTTTAACTCATTCACTGCTCCATCTGATCCTAACCTGATGTCTTTCCCTTTCTCATTGCGCATTTCATGCACTTACATACTAGTGTTCTCCATAGCCTTGCCACTGCATCTCTCAAATTATGGTTTTTCGCAAGTAACTTCTCCTGAACTTTGGCATCATTAGTACACCTCACAATTTGATCTCTCCCCAATGAATCAACCAATTGTTCAAACTCACAGGTACAAGCTAACATTTTCAAAGCTGCAATATAACAAGGTATCTTTTCTTGTTTCCCCTGCACTCTTGTAAAAAAATTGTGTCTCTCCAAGACCACATTAACTTGAGACCCAATATGTTTTTCTAACATCATTACCGACATGCAAAAAACATTGTTAGGTTTAACTTCACTGATGTCCAATCCCTCGAGACTCTTATACATATTCCTCCCTTCAATCCCTAAACAATGCAGTAAAATGGCTTGCTTGCTAACAAATGAAAACCTTTCACCACCAATAGCAATCAAATACGATTCAAAACTCTGTTTCCACCTTCTCCAAGGAAGAACAGGTTCACCTTTGTCCAAAGGAAAGGATGAAGTTCAGATATGTTATCACTTGTCATGATATCAAACACCTTCAGCCCTCACAGTAGTAATAGTAAACCTTTCTGCGCCATTCATATGAACATTAATTTACTGTAGTCCCTGTATGTATATATCCCCACCAAATATGTAATATCCACCTCCATACACTAGATCAATTTAAACAACACTTATGTAGCTCCAACACACTTAATACCTTTTTTGTCCAAACAGTGTGCACATATCCTGATGAATATTTGTCAAAGATTAAAATTATGGCATTTTGCTAAGCAAATGATATCCATCGCATTGGGAACATTCCAATTATTGTGTGCTGCATACAATGAACACTTTAATCTGACCTCCACAGCTTCTTGAATATCCGGAATGATCACCACACTATTTAACCGAGCCTCTTTTTTTTTAATAGTGTATGCATCACCATATGCGCAAGTATTCCAACTAATACTCCCAAGTATTGGACACAAAAAAACAATTACTTAGCTACCGTCCACTTGTTTGGTGTGTGCAACACCGCATCTGCGAACTAACTTCCCAAAAAAGTACTTACTGCAGTATTTTCATACTTACTTTCCAGGGCGTCGGGTGCGCGCATCACTGCATGCGCATAACAGCTTCATCTAATACACATTTCTCCCTACAGAACTTGTATGTTTCTTTTCCAGGCGTCTGGTGTGTGCATCACCACATGCGCAATGCTGCTCAAATGAAATCCCAAAGCCAAATGTAAAAATAATGCACATACCATGACGTTAACGCTTCACAATGCTGCGTCTACTTCTAAAATGGCCACCAAACTTTGCAGCCTAGATGTCACACAGCACTGTGTCTTATCATTTAGTCTTCATGCGTTCTGATGCGTGAACCCAGCATATGTCACTCATTCTCTTGTCAGTTTCTTCAACATTCGTCTTGGCCCAGAGATTCACAATAAGTCATCACTACCTCTGACACTCCCGTTCTGACAACAACTGACTGGTTGCTTCTGATCGTGGTCTCGTCAATCTGTGAAGGTCAGTCCACAAAACTTACTTTACTTTCCCTGGCTCTTTGCTTTTATCTCCTCGTACTGTGTATCCACAGACAGCACTCCGGATGTAAAGTACCTTTTAAAATATAGGTAATCCAATCTGTTTAATGCCTAGGACATTATTAAATTGTAAAGACTGCTGGTCACTGAAACTTCCTCCTGGCCCAGTCGTCGCCAATGTTAAGTTCATGAAATGAAGACTTGTAGATCTTGAAGAGTTTATTCCAAGTAAGTAGTTCACACCACTAGCCCTTCGAGACCATGATCAGCTTGCCAACTGACACTGGTTATATTCAAACCATAGCACCAACAACCCATGGAACCCCGCATCATAGATGACATGTATAAGATTCCCTACATAGCAACCCTACATCATACTATGACATGCATGACATTAAAGACTTTGCAACAAGTCTAACATCCTGAACCAGGTTACAGGTGATAACAAGTCAAAACAAAGATTTACACCAAATAATGAAAAGCATGGTTTCTGAGATGTAACTTTTTGCCAGATTTGCAGCATTTTTTTATGTATTGGAGAACAAACATTCCTAAGGGAATTAAAATTGGAAATTAACATTTTGGGACCCCACATTTCCCCTTTTCCAGGCCCTTACTTGACAAAACCAAAACAGCATAACATCTGCCATGAAGAAGCCAAAGCAGATAAACTTTTAATTTTTGTAAAGTTTCAAAGTTTCATGCAGATTCATCAAAGTTATTAAGAAAATATAAAATGCCTTTCCTGTGGAAAGCATGACATGCCTATTACTGCTCTGGTGCTATTGCTGCCAGAGTACTGTGTGCACACACACACACACTTCCCTTAGGTTATATCAATCAAAGCCATAAAAGATACCTGTGAGGTAAACTCCAGCAAAGTAAAGGTGGCGAAACCTACCTTCAAAGTGCTTATCTCTGGTGTAAGGAGTGTGATGTACGTACCTGCAATATAATAACTGCGATGTAATGGTGGTATACCCGGCATAATCAACAAGCCTCACATCAGAGCAGAGGTGAAAAATCCTGATAATGCGAAAGCAGCAAATCTGAGAGAATACCTAGGGCAGATGTTTTTTTTAGAATCATTCACTGTCAATTGTGGGCTTTTTAGAGGATCTTGCCTAGCAATCCTGTATGAAGCAATGTTTCTCTGGATAAACTTCCAAACAACTGAGATGATGCTTAGCAATGAACTTTCTTATATTGTTTAACAATGGAAGAACACCAGATAAGGATAATGAGTTGCTGTGCTATTTCTTCCTGTTAGAATTGTAATTCTTCCCAACCAACATCAATATAAAATACTGGCTGTCCAACATAAAGAAATAATCCATTCTGGGTAAAATTCACAAATATGGGGTAGATATTCAACAGTGGGATGCCTTGAGTGCTAAAAGAAAGTGCGACTCTTGCAAACAAAAAAAAAAAGGTTTATAAGGCTTAACAAATATTAAGGTATGTGGACTATAATTTGCAACCTGAATGTACACACCTAGGGTAGAGAGTGGTTTAAAATGACCAGAAATATAACTTTCTTGCTCATCATTTATAGAACAACAATTTTGCTTATCGCACAATTAGCATAGCGAACTCATTTTCCAAAACATTATAATATCCCTTGGAGAGCTCCAGAATGTGTTCTACTATGCCTAATTAAAGTGAAACCTTTCCTAAGCCAATTACAATCTATACTGAAAGATGTGTTTGGCTCATAATATATATGAATAAGGGGTCATTGTCCTAATTTAGGATTAGCTCTCTTTCTATCTACGTTTCTACGCTATTGCCATGCAATTAAATCAAATTATGAGTTAAAATTCACTTTTTATAATTAGAATATATGAAATGATACTCAAAAATCAACTAATTTGGTGTCTATGTTGAAATTACATGCACATATTACTTCATGAATCAGGCCTATTATATTTCATCTTCATTGGTAATTATATTAGTTGAAATAAAATATATTGAGTCACGTTAACACATGATAATCATCACTCCTAGTCAGGCATAAATTTGATGTTGTAATTGCACACCCCAATTTGCAATTCGGTGGGACTGGGTAAATTAGAAGCTGCACAAATGGTTCTATTACAACATATAACGATAAATAATTTTGAGACTTAAAAATACTGAGTACCCATATTTCACCATCCTTTACAAAAAAACTGAAAACACAAATATTAACAATAAAAATAAAGTTTTAGGAATATGAAAAATACTAATATTAAAAAGAAAAAAATACACAATATTGTCAATATAATGAAAAAGTAAGCATGACCCTAAGCAGAAAAATAAAAATATCACCAAAAATATTTTAGATATGTTTATATAAGTTAATTTAAAACATAAAAAATGCATAGCAGTTAAACATATGAGAATATAAACAAAAACACATAATTAGCATTTACCATATAAGGGTCAAATATTGTAAAAAATAATTGTTAACCCTTCATCAAATGAAATTAAAGTTAAAACAAATAGCAAATAAAAACACTTTCGCAATTAAAATGTTGTGCAAAAAGCAAAACAAATGTGTTGCACAAAAGGCCACTAATGCTGGCAAGCATCACTTTAAAGCTGCAGAGAGAAAATCTGCAACACTCTCCAAAAATAAAGCATGTACTTATAACATAAACTTAACTCCAAAAATAATTTTTATTTATTACAAGCAAAATAAATTAACATTTATTTAACAATTATATCTCTAAAACACAAATACCAAGAATGCAAGAAAATGACACCCAGCAAAACAAACAGAAGACCAAGCTACAAAATTAAAGCAATCAGTTGCAACAAAGACAAAGTTTAATACATGAAAATTAAAAGTAAAGCAGAACTCCTAAATTAAATTAATGACAAACTGTGGTGTTCTGTACCTATCTTAGGGGGGATTGTACAAGTTGCTATGCGACGTTCTAAGCATTTAGAATATGGGTGGTTGCCAGGGTGGAATTTAGAAGACTGTGAGTTTGGCAGTGTTTGCCAGCTTCTTGGTGGATGAGGTCTCTAGATTGATTCTTACTATAAAACTTATGCTGATCATCTACTTCGTGTGAGCTGTCCTGTCTTAAAGAAGGAACCATACCACATTTTGGTGACAATTGAAAACCAGGACTTACTTTCTCTACAAGAGAGACCTCAACACCATTTTCTGTGGAATCTACCACAGCTGAAAAAACAGGAAGTTGGAGATACCCTTACCTCTCAACTGCTGACTCCTCTTTGCTGCCTCTTCACTTTGCCTGGTAGTGTGCGCTGCCACTTGAGGCCGATTCACAGGAAGGAGTTTCGTTTTCACGCTTCACATGATTTGTAGATTTGGAGAGCGTTCGTTCAGCTGTGGCAGTGAAATGGGGGTGTTGTCGGACTACGGGTTAGTGAGGCCTCACTTGTACCCAGCAGTCACATCAGTGGAGGATATCGATAGACACCAGAGTAAGCACAGCAGCCATTGTGATCGGCACAGGCAGTCTTCCTGACCTTCACGTCACAAGAGCGGCTGATGTGTTCTACGTGATTTGCGCGTCACTGGGTGCCTGATGCGCTCTACGTGACGTGTGTGGCAGCCATCTTGGATCAGGCCAAACGATGTTTCAGAGTTATTGGAGGTTGGTCTTGCAGCTTCTCTGTTCTTCAAGAACTCATCACGCTCTCTCGCTGATGCGCGCAGCTGTAGTCTGATTTTTTGGGGGGGGCAAATTCTATTGTGAAGTGCATCGGGTGGACGTGCTGATGCACACTGCATGTTGATTTCTGCTATTTCTTCAAGCGCTCATCACACTCGTCCGCTGATGCGCCCAGCTGATGCTTTTGTATATGGAGCTTAATGTGCATCATATGGATGTGCTGATGAGCACAGCATTTTGGCGAGGAGTTATATATTTGAACTTCTTTCGTCTTGGCAGTTCTCTTTGCTTTGTGTGAATGTGTGTAACTGGATTGCGTTAATAGCCACAGCTAGAAGATGTACTGTGCTAGCAGCACACAAGAGTTTGGGTTGGTCGCTGAGGCACACAGCTTCCACGAGGAAAAGGCGCTCTGAGGAACTCACACTATAAGACTTTTAAAAAAATGGGGATTTTTTTGTCTAATTGTGTATTTGAGTTCCTAAATTTCTCAAGTGTTTTCATTGGTGTTAAATAGTAGTAATCCAGTATGCAAAACGTTACTGCTCCTCCATTCTTTTTATTTTCTCCCGGCAATTCCCCCATTCCTTGGTTAAAATGGAAGAAAGTATTTGCACACTACGCTCGAATATGTGGTACTTCTCTTAGTGCAGAAAGCAAATCTTCCTTGTTTATGCATTGTTTAGGTTCAGAAAGTCAGGAGGTCTTTGAACATCTCCCTGAACTGCCTGACAATGAAGCTTCTGCTTTAAACAAATATGAAATGTATCATAAAAATGGATTTACATTATCCTCCCAAAGTTAGCATGGTTCTTGACCGATATCACTTTGGGAGGAGAATGCAAAGACAGGAAGAGTCTGTGGAGGAGTATATTACAATATTACATAAGTTGGCATCCACATGTTGTTTTGGAGGATCTTAGAGGAATGATTAAGGGATCAGCTGATGTTGGGCTGTATTATTAACAAAGCTAAAGATAGTTCGTGGCAGAAGGACAATCCTACATTACAAGAAGTTATCACGATACTAAAAATGCATGAGTACTCGAAAGCGTGTGTGGATTCTTTACGCAAAGAACATTCTTTGGGAAAAGGGGATGTGGTTAAGGAAGTGTGTGACAGGTCTACTAGGAGCAGTTTGGTAAGCCACCCTCATAACTAAGACTTCCAACCTAAAAAAACTTTCGAGGTAAATGTTTTAGATGTGGTAACTCTGGACATATGGCAAATTTCAAAGAGTGCCTGGGGTGGAAGGTAATTTGTAGCGCCTCTGGAAAGAAGGGTCATTTTTCCAGGTGTTGTAAATTAAGAAAAGAACAGAAGTTAGAGAGTTGGATATTTATGAGCAAGCCATTGAAGATGTCAATATTCTTCATATCAAGGAAAGTCCAAATGAGGGGCCGCTTGAAAGTGTGTTGATCAATGATGCGTCTGTTGACATGCTTTTTGACTCAGGGGCTAAACTCACTCTCATTCCCAAAGAGTTTTATGAGCAACATCTGGTGGGTAAGATTACGTCATTGAAGCCCGACATCACATTAAAAGGTTATAGGGGTGAGATGATTGATCAGTTAGGTTATTTTTGGGGCACAATTTATTTCAAGGGAAGGATTATTCCAGGGAAAATGTATGTATCCATGAAAGAGATTCTCTAATTAGCTGGTTTCACCAGCATGATTTATATGTGTATTTGATTCCAAATGAGAGTGCCTCTGTGTGCTTGAAAGAATTGCCTTCAGTCAAGATAGTGGAAGGGGGATGTGAGGGGCTGTCTCAAGATTTATGTGCATCAAATAAAACTCAAGCCAGGGATCATTCCCAAGGTGGTAAAAGTTAGGTGCGTACCCTTATTGGTCAGAGAAAGTATGAAGGCTGACTGGACAAATGTTTAGCAAGTGGTATTATTCAAGAGATGGAAGCCACAGAGTGGATTTCTCCGGTTGTCATTGATCGAAAGGCCAATGGAGAGACTAGACTGTGCATTGAGAACTCAACAAAGCGGTGGTGGTTGATCACTATCCTCTCCCTAACATTAGTGAGATGTTGTGTTCTCTGGAAGGTGCGAGACACTTCTCTACATTGGATCTGTCCTCAGCCTACCACCAGGTCAAATTTCATTCATTGTTCTAAGAACTCACGGCTTTTCTCACGCCGTTTGGTACCTTCAAGTTTTTAAGGATACCCTTCGGACTTATCTCTGCGGCCTCAGTGTTTCAGACGGCAATGGAGGGCATCCTGAAGGTAATTGATGGTGTCAAAATCTATCAAGATGATGTTTTGATATTTGGGCTCAATCTCAAAGAGCATGATGAGAGGTTGACACCGGTGTTGGGGAAGTTACTAGAGTCTGATCTCACTCTCAGGGCAGACAAGTGTAAGTTTAATGTTCAAGAAATTGAATATTTAGGACACTTGGTGTCGTCATCTGGGATTAAACCCAAGTCGTCGTTGGTTGACACTATTTGTAATCTACTTCCTCTAACAAACAAAGGATGAGTTGGGAAAGTTTCTAGGGATGGCTGAATTCTAAAATAAGTTTATTTTCAAGTTTGTGGAGAAAACTGAATGTATGAGAGCGCTACTCAAGTAAGGGAGTGAATTTGTGTGGTGCCGAGGTTGTGACAATGAATTTCAAATGATCAAGAAACATTTGAATGAAGCACCTTATTTGGGAAGCTTTGATCCTACCAAGTTATCCTATGTAATGACTGATGCGAGCTTGAAGGGCTTAGGTGCTGTTTTGCTGCAAAAAGTGGATGGACTAGAGAAAACTATCTTATTTATCTCTAGACCATTGAGAAGAGCTGAACGCAATTATTCAGTGGTGGAGAAAAAAGCTCTAAGTGTTTTATGGGCAGTGTGTAAACTGAGGAAATTTCTGTGGGGCAAGAACTTTGAGGTGTTATCTGAATACAAGCATTTGAGGGAAGTTTTCACCAAGAAAGGCATTGATTTTGTATCACATCGTATAAGAAATTGGGTTGTAGACTTGCAAGAGATCAAGATTAAAGTGTCTTACATACCTGGTTCAAAGAACTTTTTAGCTGACTGTCTTTCCAGACTGTGTGGCAACAAGATGGAGACATCTCAAACTTTTGCCATATTTGAGGATGGTGATTTCTTTGGTGGTGAATAATTTGAAGAGGAAGTCAAAGTCTGTGAGATCACTGAAGGCTTAAGTTCAGAAAGAGAATGGAGAGGGTGTTTAGGTAATGATCAGGTATTGCAGCAGGTTATAACTAAAGTACAAGGTAGCTGAGGTGAGAAGCGAGATTGTGAGGGTGGCCTTAGAAGTTATTGGCAGGTCAGAAAAGAATCGGCAGTGATTGATACTCTACTTATGCGAGGAAGCAAATTGGTTAGTCCTGGTAGTTTGAGAGACAAGGTGATAGGTAATGCCCATGCTAGTCACATGGGTGTTGCTAAAACCAAAGAAAGAGTCAGAGAAGCCTATTGGTGGCCTACCATGGATATACATATAGAGAGGGTGGTTCGTGATTGTTCACAATGAGTGTGTATTGATAGGATTGTGAAGTGCAGGACTCAGCCTATGGTAATCAGAGAACAAGCTAGTTTTCCGAGGATGGACATTGAGATTAATATTTTAAGTCCAGTCAGATTAATGTATCAGGACAGGTATGTGTTGGGTTGCTTTGATACGTTTTCTAGGTGACCTGAGATCACGGTAGTCAATTCAGTTGAATCTGGGGTAGTTATTAGTTTTCTGGAAGAACTCTTTGAGCGAGAGGGTCTTCCGGTGTCCATTTTGTCAGATAATGGAGTTCAGTTTATGTCTAGGATGGTGGTGGACTTTTTGAGAGAGAGAGGGATTAAGCATAATAAGGCGGCTTTGTATCACCCAGAGAGCAATGGCGTAGCAGAAAGATTTATAAAAGTGCTTAAGGAAACCCTGCAACAAGCTGAAGTCTCTGGGGGTGATTGGGAAGTCGAAATAAAGAAAAAGGTGCTAGAATACAGATTGATTCCACACTCCTCGACTGGGGTAGCTCCCTTTCGTTTGTTCAAAGGTAGCGTTGCCAAGACTGAAATGACTCCATTGTGGGTTACTACGAAAAGAAGGGTTGTTGATGATTGTGTGGGTGGTACAGAAGGAGGGAGAGGATGAGAGAGAGTGAAAATGGAGAAAAGGAAAGAGCAGTATGATGAGAAAAAGGCAGTGAAAAAGACCATTGTGAGTGATTGGGTTAGGGTATAGTCACCAAGAACGGAGGCGAGGAAGTCCAAGTTCAGTCAACCAGTGAAGATAATTATAATTGTTAAGAACGCAGTTAAAACCAATGATCAGAAGATATGGAATCTTAAAAGAATTGCTAAATGTCAACCTAATGATGCAAGTAGGATTGCCAAAAGTCAACCTAATGATGGTTTGGTGCAAAGATACCTTTTGTGCAAAGGGAGGAGGGTAGGCCTTTTTGTGTAAGAAAGATTCCACTTTGATTACAAGATTGTGTCTCATAAGTGTTTTCAGCATTATTGCATCTTTTTGTCTCATTTCTATTTTCTGTTAGTTTATTGTATTAATGAGGGGGTGGTGATGTGGTGTTCTGTATTTATCTTAGGGGGATTGTACAACTTGCTATGCAATGTTCTAAGCATTTAGAATATGGGTGGTTGCCAGGATGGAATTTTGAAGACTGTGAGTTTGGAAGTTATTGCTACCTTCTTGGTGGATGAGGTCTCTAGATTGACTCCTACAATAAAACCTATACTGTTCACCTACTTCTTGTGAGCTGTCCTGTCTTAAAGAAGGAACCATACCACACAAACCTTTTTAAATGTTAAAATAGTCACTCAAAATGCGGAAAAAAACAAATGAAACTTCAATAATGAAAACATTTTTTCTTTCTCTATAGTAGATTTAACAAAACTAAGAACCTTCAACCCCCACAAAAGAAGAAATGCCAAAAAAAGTAGATAATGCAAAACATGAAATAATGTTATCTAGTTTTATAATAACACATCATATACATAAAATAACATGTTTGAATAGTTCTGTAAGCCACAGATATAATGTCAGAACTAGCAGAATATATCAAATAACAAAAGGGGAAACTACTATTTAATTAAAGGGGAGGCACCAATATTTAAAAAAGCACTTCCAGTGAAAGGACACATTAGAGGTGCACAAAATAATACTCCAATGCATGTTGTGATAGGACTACCACCAAAAAATGTATTGCTAAAAGTGGAGGGGAATACAATTACCATCCAAAGAAGACTGAAATTCAAGTTAGAAATGTTCTACTGGACTTAAGAGAAACAAGCACAAGCTCACAAGAGCCTTTTGCTAAAAATATAATTTCTTAAGTTCCTACAACTAGGCAAATCCCTGCCATAATAATTCTACAAATTTTGGATTTTACACTTTTTTTCTAGCAGTGAAACATTTGTTGACTTGAAATCACACCAAAGAGACAATACACTTTCTTATGTATAAGAATGTTTTAAACACGTGGAGGGCTAACATTTCTTGTGAAAGGTCCAAAGAGATAATGCTTGAAAATTTAAAAACATGCATAACTTAAAAGAAACATTGAATGTGATGAACCAAATTATACATAATGCATCTTGATTAGATAGGGGCATTTTAAGATTTGATAAAATATGCATACTGTGACAAAATAAAATACTTACATTTTAACCCAATAAACAAATTAATGGCCTATGAATAAAAAACACAATAGAGTACCTCTGATCTAATTTTTTCATTTTAAAATTCGACACACCAGTGGTGGTACTGGTGTTTTGTAGTGCATCTTGGTGATGTGCTATCAACCTCTCCACACTTCTATTTTTCTTTTTCTGTCTTAAAATAATTAATTTTAATGAAAAAACAAAAGCGAGAAACTACAGATTTAGCCAGTTTGGTGAAGGTTTTGAACTTTGAAGGGGAGGGGGGGCTGAAACGTACTATTCCTACTCCACGTTTACCCGCATTGGTAAAAATGTTGGACATGGGGGGCATAGATTTACTTTTCCCACTTCAGACTTAGCCATATCGGGAAAGAGTGGTACTTAAGTGAAGTAGGATTTACTATCCCTGCTCCAAAAATGAGCCACGATAGGAGAAGCACTGGGCTTTGAGGGGATAAGATTTTCTGTTCCCACTCAAACATTGGGAACATTACATTTACTATTTCCATCCAAATTAGCCACACTGGGGAAAGTGTTGGGGGTCTAACATATACTTTTGCCACTCCAAACGTATCCACATTGGGGATAGTGCCGGACCTTTGTGGTGTTGGATTGACTATTTCCACTCCAAAGTGAACTGCATTAGGGAAAGTGTTGGATTTTGTGGGGGACGGGGAGAAGGTGTGACATTCACCATTCCCACTGCAAAGTTAGTCACATTGGGGTAGGTGTTGGAAATGGGAGGATGTAGATTAACTATTTCCATTCCAAATATAGCCATACTAGGGAAAATGTTGGCCTTTGGGGCATTTACTTGACTAGTCCCACTCCAAAATGAACTACAAATCCCACAGTTTGTTTAAATTACAGAAAAAATAAAAACATTAAATTAAATAAATTCTTTGATAAAAATAAATATATACAAATAATATTTTTGAAATGAAAACTAGAACAAATGTACCAATTTAAAGATAAACATTTTTTTAAATTAATTAAAATAAATAAAAAAGTGAAAATACAATTTAAATTACATATATAATAAAAAAGTTACAATTTTCTTAAAGATTTAGACAAATTTCAATTAAAATATGTTTAAACACTAAATTACATTAACAATGTAAAAAGTTCTAAATAATTTACATTGTTTAAATGTATTTTTTTCTCAAATAAAATTATAAAACATTTCTAAAAATGATATATGCTTAATAAATAAATTTAAAGACATACATTTTAGGGAATTAAATCATATTTTTCAAACATAACGTTAAAACATATTTATATAAAAAACAAAAAAAACTATTTCCACTCTTTTCCCCCACAATCCCTACTTTTTAACAATAAACACCCTTAATACATATTAAAAAATATATATACAATACATTATTTAAAAAAAAAACTAATAATAATAATAAATGTACCACAAATGATATTATATACACGCAAATTTAAAACTCAATATTATTTGCAACAATACTGTAAAAAATATGCATAATGGCTTTGCATCGACTAGCAATCCTCTCCAATAGCTACACATTCATCTAACGCAGAAATCGACACAGCTATATGGAGCTTACATCCCCCTGGCTTTGCAGACGTTATTCAAGGACATTTGCAGGCGGGGGAAGCTTGAAATCTCCTGGCTTGGGAGAATGACATGTATAAAAATTAACTTTTTACCCTGTATCCTATACATTGCACAGTGCCTCCCCTTGCCTATACATGACTCCACCCTAGACTACATCCAAAAAAACTGCTTTAATTTGTGTGGAAGAAACGCTCCCCTAGAGTCCCATGGGCCACAACCCACGTCCAACCAGCCTAGATGCGCCCTGCATTGGACTGGAATCACAACAGCT
Source organism: Calotriton arnoldi (assembly GCA_963921515.1). Classification (NCBI taxonomy): domain Eukaryota; kingdom Metazoa; phylum Chordata; class Amphibia; order Caudata; family Salamandridae; genus Calotriton; species Calotriton arnoldi. The sequence goes on along the minus strand of CAWUFW010015090.1, from coordinate 65,226 downwards.
CCCAAAAGGGATTGATTTATGTAGAACAGACCATCTTGTAAATGGCTGCAGGTAGTGTGTAGAAAGGGCTCAACAACATAACCCAGATTGCCCACCCGGCCTTCAGGACCCCAGATTTACAGCAGTGGAAACCGTGTACCCACAAACATTAAGGGGGGTATATGTGGAGGGGAGAACTGTCCCAAGTGCGGAACTTAGGGAAAAGTGGAATCTTGACAGTCGGGACCACTACTGAACTCACCCAACTGTTACACTGGGAGGGTTCGCCGGAAGGTGGCCCCATTGGCGGTGAGGGAAAAGACAGCTATTGAAGGCTTAATTGTGAACAACATAGTACACAAAAAGCAAAACCTAGCTCCAACGCTTCTTACTGGACCTATAGCTGACCCAATAAGCACAAATGTATTACACAATGGGAGTAAGACCTGGGGAAAGAGTTTTTGGAGGATACTTGGGCCAACACTTGGTGCAAGGCTGTGAAAGCCTCAATTATCATAACTTATGAAGAGTGTGCAATCAAATTGCGGGCATATTGGTACCTTTCTCCCACCCAGCTACATGGCATCATGGGGAGCGCGGGGCTTTGTTGGTAAGGTTGTGGCAAGAGGGGCAGTTTTATACACAGGTGGTGGACCTTTGCACATACTTGTTGGGGGGAGATTTTGAAACCTATTCACCAGATCACAGCACTCAGCTACCTCTTGATCTCTTCATAATACTGCTAGGCAATCAGGGTGACAACACTATTTTCCCACTAATGACTCCCATCGGTAAGCTGATCTCCCAACTTCTTTTATCAGCTAGATTGAAATTAGCACAACCCAATACATCTCCCATACATATGTGGTGTAGCAAGATCTGGTCCATTTATGACATGGAAAACTCTCACCCATAATATATGAAAAACAGGCAAAATTTAACAAAGTCTGGAAAGCATTCAAGACCTACATGACAAGAGATCGTGGGGTAGATAGTCATCCGCATGGCTGGCCTCCAACCGGGCAGGCCAGAGGCCCCGGACTTCCTCACAGGGCCGACCCATAGTTAGCCACACAGGCAGAGTGATCACTAGGACGGTGGTTGGGGTAAGTACAGGGACAGCATATGGTAATGCAGTCTTTGTGACTAGACTATGAAGGCAGTAACGAGAGTCATGTATGGCATGCTGCACTGAGTTTTCTTGTTTCCTTTATTTCTTGAGCATAATATATGTTAGTTTTGCGGATCAAAATTTATAAATAAAGTCTTAAAGACAAATACTGAAAAATCAAAAATAAACTATATTGTAAACTGCGTTGCAAAAAACACTATATTTAGGCCATCACAATATTCATGTAACGATATTAAAGACTGGTTAATTTTTTGATACAATATTAACAAAGAACACCGCAGAATCATAACATCATTCCAGGTTTTGGCACTCTCTAGGGTGTTAACATGCTAATTGTGAATGTTTCCCTCTTTCTAAAGTGATAGAACTCCGTTTTTTGACAGTTCAAAGCAGGTGTCAGCATTTTTCCTAATGTAACACTAGCTGACATAGAACAAAGAGCTCTCACACTAAGGGGTCCATTAGTATGTCGGGCGGATCGCCACCGCCCGCATGGCGGTGGCGATCCGCCCGACATATTCCTCCGCCCGCATGCAAATTTCCCCCCACCACATTACCATGGCGGGGGGGACCCCGGCGGACGGAAAGACCATCCGCCGGTTTACTGCCCGGTCGATAAGTCGACCGGGCGGAAAAGCTGTTAATATGGTGGCGGTGTCTGGTAGACACCGCCATCCATATTAGAATACATGTGGGAACATGCCTTTCCGTGGCGGCAACGCCGCCACGGAAAGGCATGCGGTTCTCAACATTGGGGGCCCATAGCGGGCCCCCAGGGATTCTGGGGGGTGCACATGTGGGGTACCTATGGTACCCCCCTGCATTTGACAGTACAACGTGGCAGGCACCGCGCGGTGCCTGTCACGTTGTACTGTCAAATGCACAACTTGCATTTCTGGCATTGCGGCGGGCGGTGCTTTCAGCACCGCCCGCCGCAATGTTAGAAATGCGGGATGCGCCCGCCAGTGTGGCAGGCGCATCCTAATGGGATGTGCGGGACCGCCGCATGCATTGCGGGCGGTCCCATTTCCCGGGGGTATGGCGGGCGGACAAAGTCCACCCGCCATGCTAATGACCCTCTAAGAGTCCAAATTACCTGGTCTTCAGTGGAATAATGTACCCACTCCATGAATCTATCATGGTCACATGTTCGAATCCTGGTGCTACATTCTGCCTTTGCTCTTTCTGGAGTCAACGAAAGAGTATTATTGAGTTAAGTAGCAATAAATATATGGTATTCAGCACCAAGGTGTGAACATGTGCTTTACACATTCATATTATATGATATAAATACAACTACAGCTCATTGCACCCAACATGCTTATTCACCAATGGCCATTGTGCTTAAGCTCCTGCTGTTAGTGAAACCTGTTCTGTATCCTGCAGGAGGTTTTCCCAGTTTTCTCCTGCTGTGACAACTGGTACTGGGAGAACCAGGATATCTTACACACAAACTTAAAACTGCATCTGCACCAGTCGAGATCTAAGTAAGCATGTCTCTGCTGCACATTAATGTTACATGTTTGCAACTGGAGTTCTGGAATTGTCCCAATACATAACTATGAACAGCACTATATTTCTTGCCATATTGTTAACTAAACAAGCACGTAAATGTCTTCTTCATAAACTGTTGCTGCATGATTGAAAATCATTCATGCTCAGGAAAAAAGGTAAGCCAATTAACCTTGCAACTAACACTTATTCATGATAAGAATAACAACATGTATTGACATTTCCATGAGAACCCTGTTTCACTCAGTGGGAGGAGGGCCTAGATAGGTCACATGAACCTTCCTTGCATGGTTGAATATAGAAATGGCAATCCTACAAAACTGTCCATTGAGGAGCTACCACAAGTAATGTTTATTACAATTAGGTTATTACATTTAATCTCAATAAATACTATGTCAGTTGTGGGTTTAGCACTGTGGGCCTGATGAACTATCATGGTTCATCAAAGAGAAATTAGGACTTGGTGCTAAGTGACCCATTTTTGTAAAGTTGCAAACCTCTGCCTATTGTATAAAAGGCCTAAAAACACCCCCTCGCCCCCCAAAAACCCATAAATACTCACACACATCTTTCCAGGGGTCATAATGTATGGGCTGTGGTGTGACCAAGGAGGGCATTTGTGCTAGCAGGGTGGGTTTCAGGGGGGTGGGGTTTGAAGGTGGTCAGAGGAAGTGAAGCATGCCCATGGTGTCGATAGGTTCAATTAAGGTAGTGTGTGGTATAGAAATCCTTGACAAAGAGGTATGCAATTCACTGATGTTGTCAGACACAAACACCTAACTCCACCTCTAGATTTGGGACAGTAGGAAAGTTTTAGCTATGGCATTAGGAGATTTGATGTTTAGTGCTGGCTTTACTACTTTGCAAAAATATTCCAGTTGTGAACTCTGCATTTAAAGTCTGGGCAGGTTCCACAGCACTGTGGCATTTCTTTGGTGAGAGTAGTAAGAGTTTCACTATCAGAACCACTGGCACCCCAGTTGTGTAATGAGCAAGATGGATACTATGGAACCAGAATATGTTTTTTTAAATCTCTGCCTCCCCTTCCGACAAATTATGCACTCTTGGGTAATTATTCTCTGAACATATTGCTCAGCTCCTTATCCAAACTTAAATCAAAGTAAACATTGGTAGAAAGTATGTGATAATAAAACGGTCCTGTAACTCAACAATCATTTGATTTTTCTCATGAGTTAGAGAACACCCAGTCTCATAGTCCACTCATTAAAATGTTGTGTAGTAAGAAAGTTATGAATATTGAAATAAGGAGTATTGCACTTTGGTGTTGGTACTCCTGTTTCACCACATTGTTTAATCATAGTCAAATTAACACCTTTCCAAGCCTCTATCCTGTTAATGTGGGCGAGTCACTGAAGAATGCCTATCTCAGTTCGAGGTTCTCTAAAATCCTCAAGCCCGAGCTGAGTATTTATGTGAATCCTGTCTGCCAGTCACACTCCAAACTCATTGCCAAGAATTAAAGATAAAGCATTCACTTTTGATGCAAAAAGAGAGAGGGAAAGAGATACCCATCTAGTGGCTGAATTGCACAATGTGAAACCAGAAAACCTGAGATCAATCCCAACTTCCCAACTTGACCAAATTGTGGTATCCTAGGCAATTGTTTTATTTCACTTTGCCTCCTTTTTTAAGTAACACATTTATGAACACCTTGTAATGTAGAAGTTCAGGATGTGAACTGTACAAAGCATTCTCTTTTGTTTTATTTAATAGACTATAATGTTGCATCATGTATAATCACAACCTAGGCTATCCAGAGGGTGCACATGACAAATGAATTACCTCTTGTTTCACTAATGGCATTCTTGTCCTGGTGGGCACAGGCATAAATGTTTCTAAGTTTATGTTTAAGAAATGCTATCAGTTTTAATACTGCCTTTCAAAGCAGTTATATAATCTGAATATATTAAGGTGAAACACTTCTGCGTGTTAATGAATTACACGTTTTTGAATTTTAAAAAGACTCTCATATTTCAACATGTTTGTTGGATCATGTCTTTAAAAATGAAGGTGTTTTTAAAGGTAGCTGGTGCAGAAAACCTTTGATTATTTTTCTTTACTTGAGTTAATATGTTAGTAAATGGTTGCCCATTTAACAGCAGACTGTATGTTAGTGCTTAAGCAAGTAAGCAGCAGCCCTCTACTGCTGTTCACCGGAGGGGGGTGGTGGTGTCACTTATAAAGATCAGGAGGACCACAAGTGGCCCCCGGGCCATACTTTGAGTATCCCTGCCCTAAGTAATGAAGTGGATTGTTGCCCCATCTCTACAAGTGATGTCAGCTTGACTCTCAAATTGTTAATCCAATGTACTCTCTAAAGTCTTCAATACATATCCAATAATAATATTTAGAAATATAAACAATTTATCTGTCAGTAATCCTGCAATTCATCTTGTAGGGATTGCTGCCTGGACATTTACACTGTGGGTGCTGGAATTATAGTGAACCTGGCCTCACCATATTTCACTTGGGATTACACCACTGATTGTAGCTATTGTTTGGATCTGCTAATCATTTTGTAGAATCCTAACAATGTATGACATAACCTCTGACATTTTGTAAGGGAGAAACAGCCGATGAAATAAAGCCAGCACTTTACCTGCCCTGTATGGATCAGTCTTCACGACCTGTGAGCACAGCCATCTGTAGTGATAGCACTGTCATCTATGATGCCTGAGAAAGTAACATTTTGTAGTGTTTAATGAGTACGGTTCTAGGTAGTATGGCATTTGTAGTGCCTAAGATTTCAGCCATGCTTAGTACCTGAGCTCCTTGCCATCTTGGGTCTATGAACTCTAGATTGTTTTGCAACTGAGAATGCTGCCACGTTTAGTGCTTATGAGCCCTGACATCATTTTCCTCTGGAACCCTTTCATGTTCTTGTGCTATTGTTCTGTAATCTATAGTGCCTTTGAGTGAAGTTATCCCTAGTACCAAGAACTCTATAGTTTAGGAGCCCAACCATCTATAGTACTTAGGAGCAGATTTACAAGCCCCTTGCGCCACTTTTGCGCCGCCGTTGCGTCACTTTTGTGACGTAGCGGCGACGTAAACCATGTGCCACGTTGCGCCTTATTTACAACGTGACGCATCTAGGGAGATGCATCACGTTGTAAAGCCCTGCGCCACATGAAACCTGCGTCAGGTCTCATGTGGGCGTTCCGTCGCAGAGTGGGCGTTCCGTCGCAGGAAAGCCTCGTAAAAGTGACGCAGTGAAATCTACAAGATTTTACTGAGTCACTTTTCCGACGCCGCTGCGACAAATCCTTACACCTGCTTCAAGCAGGCGTAAGGAGTGGCGCGCCACGTTAGAGATGGGCGGCCCACAAGCATTGCTGGAGTTGCATCGCACTTGCGACACAACTCCAGCAATGCGCCACACTTCCGACAAGAGATGCGACACGCATCTGTTTATCTTTGCGCCACGGTGCGCCGCATAGTAAATGCGGCGCACCTGTGGTGGCGCAAGGGTAAACTTGCGTGACGCATCTTTCCTGGCGCATCTCTGCTGATTTGCAGGGATGCGCCAGGCATTGTAAATCTGCCCCTTAGAGTACATCCTCCATTCTGCCCTTGTAACAGGCTTTGTATGAAATATAATCGGTGCAGTATTTTATGCAAGAATTTCATGTTAGTAAGTGCATATCATTTCTCTCTCTTCTTTTATAATTGCTGAAATGATAACATTACATTCAATATTGCTTGCCATCATTAGGGTGTGAATGAGCTGAAAATTGATAATAAATTAAAAATTGTTCCAATCAAAGACCCCGAACATGTTTTTGGCCCAGGGACTTCAAAACCCTGAAGATTTCCCTAACCTTTGCACTGGGGTGCAAAAGTGTGTGTATGGCGCTATTTTGCCTGTATGTACACCAAATGCAGAGGAAGAGCAGCAGGAGGCCATATTGAGCAAATATGGCTCTGCACTGCTTTCTTCCCCCAGTACAACCAAATGCACAAACTTTGGCTGCTATGCTGCATTGTGCTATCATTTACTGAACGTGCCCACGGTTTTACAGGAATTGTGCTGGCAAACGCTTATGGGTGTGCAATTAGCATGTGAGTTGAAATACTAGTTTCGGAGCAAATAGGAGTTTAAGGCAGAATAGGCATTTGCATCTATGCTACACACCACACCCACACCTTTGGACTACGGTGCAAAGGGGTGTGCGCGTGTCACTATTCAGCCAGTTTGTACATTAATGCAAGGGAAGAACAGCAGGAGGTCATATTTAGCAAATATGACTCTGCACGGTTTTCTTCCCCTAGCACAATCCAACTCATAAACGTTGGTTTCTATGCTGCATTGTGCTATAAGGCATTAACTGTGCCCCAAGGTTTTACATAATGTGTGCTGGCAAACGCTTGTGTGTGTGCAATTAGCATTTGAGGTGGAATACCACTTTGGGAGCAAATAGGAGTTTAGGGCAGAATAGGGATTTGCGTCTCACTAGTAATGAAGAGCCAGGTGTACAAACGTTTAGCAATTCTCAAACCAGCAGCAAACTGGTTTGCTACTGCTAAAACGACATGGTACAAAAGGATTATGTCCTTTTGTACAGCAAATAAAATTGCAAGTTTGGAAGTATGCAAAAAGAAATTATGATTCCTTATTTCTGAGCAACAAATAGAAAATCGCAATAACAATATACCTAAGAATTGCAAATTGTGAGTTGTGGCAAAATAAGCATTTTATAACTAATTGGAAGGAGGCAGTAACCAGGTGCAACGCATGAAAAGGAGCCCAGAATGCAATCGGGTTTTCCACAGCAGCTCCTCCGCATGCAAAGGCGAGGAGGATGTGCATAGTGCCTGGATACCAGAGGTGGAGAAGGATACAGGAAAGGATTTTCAGGATAACAATGACAACCTTTGACTAGACTGAGGAGGAAATGCATGATAAACACACACTGAGGAAACAGGTCATATTGGAAATCACACACACACGTGACCCTGTGCGAGAGAGTGGCACACTCAGAAGCCAGTTATACCAACTCATGGCAAGGTAGTTTGCTGCACCCCCACCTCCTTTTTCACATCAAACCCAGTAGCTATCAAGATGTCTTGTGTGCAGCTGCTGGGGTTACTCAAAGTGCTTTAAGCAGAGTATTTAGAAATGGCCTTGATGTCATGTTGTCCATGGTAAACACCAATATTGTTTTTCCTAAAACTATACAGTAATTGTAGACCATCAAAACGCAATTCTATAAGTAGCCCAGTTTCCCTGGTAGAATGGTTTGTTGATTGGACACAATTATTTGTCTTTATCTGCAAGTGATACCTATCTCACAACTGCAGAAATTAAACCTCCCTAACATCCAGGTGGTGTGTGTTGAAAGGTCTCTAAGCACTGACATTGTGGTTCGTTGCCCTGGAAGTACCCACGAGTCTTACATGTTCTGACTGTGGGATCTACAATCGCCCATCAAGAGAGGACCTTGGTGATAGATTTCGACTTGGTGAGTGTATCACAGACCTGTTAAGTAAAACATTCATATGTATTTACATACATGGGTTACATCTTAATATTAAAATGTTGCAAGTAAAAGTGCCTACGTCCGTTGTCCTTGTTTACTCGCTTCTTAACCTAATCCGGCCACACCAAGTGAATGAGGATACTACAATGTGCACAAAAGAACTATGGGGCATATTAGCAACAACAGGCGAAAATTATCGCTAACCGCGCTTAGCGCGCATTTTCTTAACGCCGCCTATCGCTGGATATTATCGCGGAGATAACATGCTATTAACAAGGTTTATCTCCAATGCGATAAAATATCCAGCGATAGCGTAAAATGCGTGAATATCGCTGGAAATCCAGCGATATTCACGCATTAACGCCATGGTGGACTTAGGCTGACAATCCACCTCCTATTCTACAAACAGGTAAGTCATGTTTTTAGCAGGTGTTAAATTCTAGCGACATTCGCGCTTAGCGCAAATTTTTTTATCGCTTCGCCTGCGTTGCTAATAGGGAGAAGTTGTGTTAGCGACTGTTTTCAGTCGCTTTTAGTTGGGAACGCCTACCTTGCATGTCATTAGCGATATTTATCGCTGGCATGCAAGGCGATGGGAAAACGGGCCGCTATCGCAAGAAAGCTGTCGCTAACGCCTGTTAGCAACAGCTTGCTGATAGGGCGATAAAAAAACCACCGCTTTAGCGGCAAAAAGTGCAGCTAAAGCAGCGATAAGGCCCTTGCTAATATGCCCCATGGTTTCCTATGAAGCACATATCTGTTCCTCTGAGAGAGGTGGTGTTGTGCACTACAACATTGAGATCTCTTTGAAGATTATAGCTACTTGTGCAATGTTGCATGACATTGCCCCAATAAATGGCCTCCTCATTGTGCTACAAGATGCTGACTCAGATGACAATAACCCACACCTGTCCAGCACACCAAAGGCAGAATGCAGATAAGGCTGCTAAGAGGAGAAAATGATCGACAGAAATGAAAGTGAATCACTTCTGTGGTAAGAGTTGTGTTTCACAATTATATGCTCACCACATATTAACACAGATGTGCTCGTAATAAATGTCATCTTTTTTAGTTTCTGTGCAGGAATACGATGATGTATGCAATTAAGAGCACACATAAGAGGCATAACACCCTCTAGAACATAAACTTAGTAATCTGGTGTCTGCTGAGATTTTAGTGATATTGTCACCTACATCAGACTCTAGGCAAGAAACCTATTATAGTGTCCCCTATCACTCTGCGGCTGGGAAGTAATGTGTTTTAAAGCAAGCCAGTACAGATCTGCCAAATGCATCCAACCTTACAAGATAATGTTGTTGCCTGCACCTTTGATTGAAGAATTCCTCATGCAATACATAGCATAGGATACTAAGAAATGGTCTTCTGATTTGTTTCTCATATGACCTCCCCCCCGCATTTTGTCTGACAAACTGACTATTATCTGTCCCTCATAGTGCTCTCAGTGCCCACAGCCCGTTAGTTTATGCCTCTCAAGATCTTCAATTGCACGTTCTGCACAAATAACACAGAGGACTAAGAAAAGCCTGGGATGATCCTGGTGTTCGATCCCCCCTCTTACATTTACAATGATGGCATCAGCCTAAGGTGTGCACTCCGGTGAAGGAAAACTCCTTGGGGCATATTTACAAGGGGATATCGCCACCAGAACATCACTTTTAGCAATGTTCTGGGGGTGATGTGCCCTTTTCCATGTTTACAAAGCAGCGTTAAGCCACTTTATCTGGCTTAACGCCACCTTGTAAAAAAAGGCCCCTTTACATGCATCACTTAGTGTGAAAGGGGCATGCAATGGGTGTTGCTATGGGCATTCCACTGCAACATCCATTGCTTTTGACGCTGCCCCAGATTTACAATGATGTGTAAATCTGAGGCAGCACCAAAAACTAACACCATGGAAGAGCAGGTGTTAAAATTGCGAAACAAGGAGAAATACTATTATTTCTCCTCGTTTTTGCTTTTTCTATGTGTGCTGCATTCTACAGCACACATAGAAAGAGCAAAATGGACCTTGCACCACTGCCTCACCGAGTCTTGGAACCAATCCATCGCTTTGACTGCACAATGCTTCTTCGCTTTGGATCTATGGAACCAGGATTTAAGGTACTTGTTTAGCAGGACCAACCTGGTCCCTGAAGCCAGCCAACGCTCCAACGCTGTTGGCCTGAACTTGTGACCTTGTCCCTGTTCGGCACAAACAGCTATCCCTTGTTGGCTCTTTGCGCTTTTTGGCGCTATTTTACCCTAAAACCTTAAAATTCAATATCTCTAATTTCCCTCATTGGATTTTTGTCATTTTGGTCTTGTTTTATTTATTTATTTATTTATTTAGTGGTGTTTTCACTGTTTTTACTGTTTGAAGTGTTGCACAAATACTTTACACATTGCCTCTAAGTTTAGTCTGACTGGTCTGTGCCATAATACCAGAGGGTGAGCACAGGTTAATTTAGGGTTTGCCTGCCTCTTCTTGTCTAGGATCATGGTTGCTGCTTGACCAGGGTTCATAATCCAGTCAACCAGTAACCCAATTTCTAACATTGGTGATCAGCTGTGAGGATAGGACTTGTGTTTGTGAAGTGCCGTACAATAATTTGGTATACACTACCATCTCATATCTAAGACCAATTTGAGCAAATTCCCCCTGATTGGCCTTTTTGCTTTTTCCAAATTTACTCTCATCCCAGCTGATTGTTGTGTCTGTGACCTCACCTGCAAAAAAAGATGGAGTTTGAGCTGGCTAACCCGGAGAGCTAACAGTGGCCCGCCCAAGGAGTTTTGTCAGGAGAGGGGGCTGCTCACTAAGAGGAGCACTAAGAAGGCAGAACTACAAAAGGCCTTAAGGGCATGGGAAGAGGCCCATCAGACCCCAACAGATGAGGAGGAGGAAGAGTTGGATGAGGAGGAACTGGAGCAAGACCAACAGGAGAACCTTTGAAGGCTGTCTGTTGAGGAGGGTGCAAACCTACTCCTAGGATTGGAAACCCCTTCCTGTGCAGGGAGCAGTGTGCCTTGCATGGGCCTGTCCTCAGAAGAGATGGAGGACAGGGGGGAAAAAAGAAAGCTCAAGTTGGAGCTTGATAAATTGAAATTAGAGAAAATAACATCTTTGGAATAAAAGAGACTAGCCATGGAGGAAAAGCGCATGGCCCATGAGCTAAGTTTCAGAAAGTTGGACATTAGACCCATCCAAATGGAGTCCAGCAGCAATGGTGGCAGTATACTAGCAGTGCCCAAAGGAGAAGTAAAACTTCGCAAACCCAAGGACCTGGTTCCCAGTTATGTGGTGGGAGATGGCATAATAAGTGGTTCTCAGCTTATGAAGTGGCTCTAAGGGTACACAAAGTCCCAGACGAGTACTGTGGGGTAGCTTGTGGAAATACATGCCCACGGTGGGGATGGATACACTCCTGACACTAGAGGTAGAGGACGACACCAAGTATACCCCCATGAAGGCCAGTCTTCTTAATAATTTTGGCTGACCCCTGAGAGATACAGGCAGAGGTTCGGGAACAGCCACAACTCCCAAATTAGACTTGAATGGATTTCCTAGAAAACTCCAGAAAGGCACTGAAGGGCTGGGTGAGAGGCAGCAAGGTAGACAATTACACTGGGCTGTACAAAATGATTCTGAGGGATCACGTGTCCAATATCTGTTTTACAGTGCTGCACCAACACTTAGTAAATAGAAAGCTGACTGACCCCAGGAAGCTAGTCGAAGAGGTGGACCTCTGGGTCAGCACCAGAGCGTCCAAGAAGGCAACTGGGGGGACTCCCAAAAGGGGGGGCAGGGCTCCCACCAGAAGAAGGAGGGGGTGATAAAAATAAGGAGTTCTCTCAAGGCCCCCAACATAGTTCTCAAGGTAAAGGGTCCCAGTCTGGCCACCAGAAGAAAAGCTTCTCTGATAAGAATCATAGCAAGTCTTCCCCTAAGTACTATGAGTCTTAAACGAATAGGCATTACAAGGGTGATCCAAAGTGCCTACCACTGGAGGAATAAACCCCAGGGTTGGCTAGTGTAGTGCTTGGGAAGGAGATTGCCCCAGTTAGTGGTGGGCAAATAGGAGAGGTTACCCTAATATGCCTACGTGACATGGAAATGGTGCCCAAAGACCACAGGCCTTCCAATAGTGCAAAGTATTGGCAGTGGGTCACCATCAGTGGGCAGAGGCTCTGAGGGACACAGGAGCCAGTATGACTACGGTAAGGAATCAGCTGTGGGCCCCAGAGCAAATAATTCCCAATACATTTCACCAGGTTGTAGTAGCATACAAAAGGGAGGGCCACTACTCTGTGGCCCTTGTTCCCTTTGAGTGGGGGGGGGGTGCTCAGGTCTTCTGAAAGTTGCTGTAAGCCCTGCTATGCCTGTGGATTGCTTGCTAGGGAATGATCTTGGCGATACAAAAGGGGATGATGGACGGAACATTTGAGCCAATCAAACACTCACCCCCAGTCAACTGATCTGGGTTTAATCCATCATCATTCTTTAGCTCACTCCACCACCCCAGTTCAGACATGGCCATATGCAAATCAGTCTGACCCTGTGCCTCATGGGAACAGTCCAGCCCGAACTGCCAAGCCATGTCTTCCCTGGACCGGAAACAAGCATCCTAGGACCGGTTTCTGGCATTTCAGCCGTCATCAGCCAGGATTGCTTGAATCCAGTGGCAAAGTGAGCAAGGGACCCATGTCTGAACTGGGGTGGTGGAGTGAGCTAAAGAATGATGATGGATTAAACCCAGATCAGTTGACTGGGGGTGAGTGTTTGATTAGCTCAAACACTCCGTCCATCATCCCCTTTGGTATCGCTTTGTTCGCCCTAAGTTGGCAGGGTATGCCCAGACGTGGGTCCCTTGCTCACTTTGCCACTGGATTCAAGCTAGCCTGGCTGATGAAGGCTGAATGGCCAGAAACCGGTCCCAGGATGCTTGTTTCCGGTCCAGGGAAGATATGGCTTGGCAGTTCGGGCTGGACTGTTCCCATGAGGCACAGGGTCAGACTGATTTGCATATGGCCATGTCTGAACTGGGGTGGTGGAGTGAGCTAAAGAATGATGATGGATTAAACCCAGATCAGTTGACTGGGGGTGAGTGTTTGATTAGCTCAAACGCTCCATCCATCATCCCCTTTGGTATCGCTTTGTTCGCCCTAAGTTGGCAGGGTATGCCCAGACATGGGTCCCTTGCTCACTTTGCCACTGGATTCAAGCTAGCCTGGCTGATGAAGGCTGAATGGCCAGAAACCGGTCCCAGGATGCTTGTTTCCGGTCCAGGGAAGATATGGCTTGGCAGTTTGGGCTGGACTGTTCCCATGAGGCACAGGGTCAGACTGATTTGCATATGGCCATGTCTGAACTGGGGTGGTGGAGTGAGCTAAAGAATGATGATGGATTAAACCCAGATCAGTTGACTGGGGGTGAGTGTTTGATTAGCTCAAACGCTCTGTCCATCATCCCCTTTGGTATCGCTTTGTTCGCCCTAAGTTGGCAGGGTATGCCCAGACGTGGGTCCCTTGCTCACTTTGCCACTGGATTCAAGCTAGCCTGGCTGATGAAGGCTGAATGGCCAGAAACCGGTCCCAGGATGCTTGTTTCCGGTCCAGGGAAGATATGGCTTGGCAGTTCGGGCTGGACTGTTCCCATGAGGCACAGGGTCAGACTGATTTGCATATGGCCATGTCTGAACTGGGGTGGTGGAGTGAGCTAAAGAATGATGATGGATTAAACCCAGATCAGTTGACTGGGGGTGAGTGTTTGATTAGCTCAAACGCTCCGTCCATCATCCCCTTTGGTATCGCTTTGTTCGCCCTAAGTTGGCAGGGTATGCCCAGACGTGGGTCCCTTGCTCACTTTGCCACTGGATTCAAGCTAGCCTGGCTGATGAAGGCTGAATGGCCAGAAACCGGTCCCAGGATGCTTGTTTCCGGTCCAGGGAAGATATGGCTTGGCAGTTCGGGCTGGACTGTTCCCATGAGGCACAGGGTCAGACTGATTTGCATATGGCCATGTCTGAACTGGGGTGGTGGAGTGAGCTAAAGAATGATGATGGATTAAACCCAGATCAGTTGACTGGGGGTGAGTGTTTGATTTGCTCAAACGCTCCGTCCATCATCCCCTTTGGTATCGCTTTGTTCGCCCTAAGTTGGCAGGGTATGCCCAGACGTGGGTCCCTTGCTCACTTTGCCACTGGATTCAAGCTAGCCTGGCTGATGAAGGCTGAATGGCCAGAAACTGGTCCCAGGATGCTTGCTTCCGGTCCAGGGAAGATATGGCTTGGCAGTTCGGGCTGGACTGTTCCCATGAGGCACAGGGTCAGACTGATTTGCATATGGCCATGTCTGAACTGGGGTGGTGGAGTGAGCTAAAGAATGATGATGGATTAAACCCAGATCAGTTGACTGGGGGTGAGTGTTTGATTAGCTCAAACGCTCCGTCCATCATCCCCTTTGGTATCGCTTTGTTCGCCCTAAGTTGGCAGGGTATGCCCAGACGTGGGTCCCTTGCTCACTTTGCCACTGGATTCAAGCTAGCCTGGCTGATGAAGGCTGAATGGCCAGAAACCGGTCCCAGGATGCTTGTTTCCGGTCCAGGGAAGATATGGCTTTTGTCAGTTCGGGCTGGACTGTTCCCATGAGGCACAGGGTCAGACTGATTTGCATATGGCCATGTCTGAACTGGGGTGGTGGAGTGAGCTAAAGAATGATGATGGATTAAACCCAGATCAGTTGACTGGGGGTGAGTGTTTGATTAGCTCAAACGCTCTGTCCATCATCCCCTTTGGTATCGCTTTGTTCGCCCTAAGTTGGCAGGGTATGCCCAGACGTGTTCCCTTGCTCACTTTACCACTGGATTCAAGCTAGCCTGGCTGATGAAGGCTGAATGGCCAGAAACCGGTCCCAGGATGCTTGTTTCCGGTCCAGGGAAGATATGGCTTGGCAGTTCGGGCTGGACTGTTCCCATGAGGCACAGGGTCAGACTGATTTGCATATGGCCATGTCTGAACTGGGGTGGTGGAGTGAGCTAAAGAATGATGATGGATTAAACCCAGATCAGTTGACTGGGGGTGAGTGTTTGATTAGCTCAAACGCTCCGTCCATCATCCCCTTTGGTATCGCTTTGTTCGCCCTAAGTTGGCAGGGTATGCCCAGACGTGGGTCCCTTGCTCACTTTGCCACTGGATTCAAGCTAGCCTGGCTGATGAAGGCTGAATGGCCAGAAACCGGTCCCAGGATGCTTGTTTCCGGTCCAGGGAAGATATGGCTTGGCAGTTCGGGCTGGACTGTTCCCATGAGGCACAGGGTCAGACTGATTTGCATATGGCCATGTCTGAACTGGGGTGGTGGAGTGAGCTAAAGAATGATGATGGATTAAACCCAGATCAGTTGACTGGGGGTGAGTGTTTGATTAGCTCAAACGCTCTGTCCATCATCCCCTTTGGTATCGCTTTGTTCGCCCTAAGTTGGCAGGGTATGCCCAGACGTGGGTCCCTTGCTCACTTTGCCACTGGATTCAAGCTAGCCTGGCTGATGAAGGCTGAATGGCCAGAAACCGGTCCCAGGATGCTTGTTTCCGGTCCAGGGAAGATATGGCTTGGCAGTTCGGGCTGGACTGTTCCCATGAGGCACAGGGTCAGACTGATTTGCATATGGCCATGTCTGAACTGGGGTGGTGGAGTGAGCTAAAGAATGATGATGGATTAAACCCAGATCAGTTGACTGGGGGTGAGTGTTTGATTAGCTCAAACGCTCCGTCCATCATCCCCTTTGGTATCGCTTTGTTCGCCCTAAGTTGGCAGGGTATGCCCAGACGTGGGTCCCTTGCTCACTTTGCCACTGGATTCAAGCTAGCCTGGCTGATGAAGGCTGAATGGCCAGAAACCGGTCCCAGGATGCTTGTTTCCGGTTCAGGGAAGATATGGCTTGGCAGTTCGGGCTGGACTGTTCCCATGAGGCACAGGGTCAGACTGATTTGCATATGGCCATGTCTGAACTGGGGTGGTGGAGTGAGCTAAAGAATGATGATGGATTAAACCCAGATCAGTTGACTGGGGGTGAGTGTTTGATTAGCTCAAACGCTCCGTCCATCATCCCCTTTGGTATCGCTTTGTTCGCCCTAAGTCTGCAGGGTATGCCCAGACGTGGGTCCCTTGCTCACTTTGCCACTGGATTCAAGCTAGCCTGGCTGATGAAGGCTGAATGGCCAGAAACCGGTCCCAGGATGCTTGTTTCCGGTCCAGGGAAGATATGGCTTGGCAGTTCGGGCTGGACTGTTCCCATGAGGCACAGGGTCAGACTGATTTGCATATGGCCATGTCTGAACTGGGTTGGTGGAGTGAGCTAAAGAATGATGATGGATTAAACCCAGATCAGTTGACTGGGGGTGAGTGTTTGATTAGCTCAAATGCTCCGTCCATCATCCCCTTTGGTATCGCTTTGTTCGCCCTAAGTTGGCAGGGTATGCCCAGACGTGGGTCCCTTGCTCACTTTGCCACTGGATTCAAGCTAGCCTGGCTGATGAACGCTGAATGGCCAGAAACCGGTCCCAGGATGCTTGTTTCCGGTCCAGGGAAGATATGGCTTGGCAGTTCGGGCTGGACTGTTCCCATGAGGCACAGGGTCAGACTGATTTGCATATGGCCATGTCTGAACTGGGGTGGTGGAGTGAGCTAAAGAATGATGATGGATTAAACCCAGATCAGTTGACTGGGGGTGAGTGTTTGATTAGCTCAAACGCTCCGTCCATCATCCCCTTTGGTATCGCTTTGTTCGCCCTAAGTTGGCAGGGTATGCCCAGACGTGGGTCCCTTGCTCACTTTGCCACTGGATTCAAGCTAGCCTGGCTGATGAAGGCTGAATGGCCAGAAACCGGTCCCAGGATGCTTGTTTCCGGTCCAGGGAAGATATGGCTTGGCAGTTCGGGCTGGACTGTTCCCATGAGGCACAGGGTCAGACTGATTTGCATATGGCCATGTCTGAACTGGGGTGGTGGAGTGAGCTAAAGAATGATGATGGATTAAACCCAGATCAGTTGACTGGGGGTGAGTGTTTGATTAGCTCAAACGCTCCGTCCATCATCCCCTTTGGTATCGCTTTGTTCGCCCTAAGTTGGCAGGGTATGCCCAGACGTGGGTCCCTTGCTCACTTTGCCACTGGATTCAAGCTAGCCTGGCTGATGAAGGCTGAATGGCCAGAAACCGGTTCCAGGATGCTTGTTTCCGGTCCAGGGAAGATATGGCTTGGCAGTTCGGGCTGGACTGTTCCCATGAGGCACAGGGTCAGACTGATTTGCATATGGCCATGTCTGAACTGGGGTGGTGGAGTGAGCTAAAGAATGATGATGGATTAAACCCAGATCAGTTGACTGGGGGTGAGTGTTTGATTAGCTCAAACGCTCCGTCCATCATCCCCTTTGGTAGGGAATGATCTTGAGCACACTGCCTGAAAGGAAGTGGAGCTCAGGTCACACCTGGAAATCGTGGGGTTGCCTGAGTGGGTTTGTGCAACCACCCCGTTCCATGGCTGCCGGGAGGGGAACAATGGCCCAGACAGCTGCTAAGAGAGGAGAGGACACGGTTCATGGGACACCAGCCCCTGAATCTCGCACAGATGAGGTGGATGGGGCACCAGTGGAGGTTACCCCGGAGCCCACTGGAGAGGAAATTGCCTCCCATGGTGACCTACCTGAACTTGCTGGATGGCAAGCAGAAGGAGAACCCACCAGGGAGGAGTTCTGTAAGGCACAGAAGGAGTACCCAACCCTGGAGGGCCTGAGGCAACATACCAAAGCCCAGGCAGCTGGTGATGCCTCTAGAGATCACTACATCTATTGGGAGAATGACCTCCTGTATTGTGAGCCTAAGGCACCTATGTATGGGGCAACAAGGACACTGGTAGTTTCCCAATGCTACAGAGTCTTGCTACGGGGCTGGCTCATGAAATACCCCTGACAGGGCATATGTGGCAGTAAAAGACCTTTGGCAGGCTTGTTCTCCACTTTTACTGGCCCCGGGTGAAGATTTCCTCAGATAAATTCTGCAGGACTAGCTTAAATTGCCTGGCCAGAGGGAAGACGGGGAGAAAGCTGAAAGCTCTCCTGATTCCATTACCCGTCATTGGCACCAGCTTCAAAAGGGAGGGAATCGGCACAATAAGGCCTCTGGACCTCAAGACAGCTTCTGGCAACATGTTCGTCCTGGTCTTGGTGGTCCATGCCATAAGGTACCCAGAGGCCATACCTCTTAGGACCACAACTGCGCTTGCAGTGGCTAGGGCCCTGAGGGGTATTTTTACCAGAGTGGGCTTCCCCAAGGAAGTGGTGTCTAACAGGTGTACCAACTTTATGTCTGCACATATGCAGTCCATGTGGAAGGAGTGTGGAGTTACTTACAAGTTCCCCACACCATACCATCTGCACACAAATGGGCTTGTTGAGAAACTCAACAGGACCCTGAAGAGCATGATTATGGCCCACCTGAGCCTATGAGGTGGAAGTAGGACATTGTCTTATGATGCCTGCTCTTGGCTTACAGGGAGGTACCACAGAAGGGGGTTGGATTTAGCCCCTTTGAGCTTCTGTATGGTCACGCTGTGAGGGGACCTTTCAGCCTGGTTAAGGAGGGGTGGGAGCAAGTTCCCAAGTAGCCTCCCCTGGATGTGATTAGCTTCATGCTAACCCTCCAGATGGCCAAGTTCTGTGAGAAGTCTTCTGAGTACTTGGAGGTAAAGCAGGAGGTAATGAAACAGTGGTATGACCAGATGGCTACCCCTGTGGAATTCCAGCCTGAGCAGAAAGTGTGGGTGATGGATCCAGTAGAGCCCAGGGCCCTCCAAGACAGTTGGAGTGGTTTGTATGAGATAGTCGAGAGGAAGGGGGAGGACACCTACTTGGGGGACCGAAGGACACCCAGAGTCCCCTTAAGGGTCATCCATATCAACCATATCAAGCCACACTGTGAGAGGTCTGAGTTCACCATGCTGTTGGTGACAGATGGTGGAGAGGAAGAGGAGAGTGAACCTCTCCTTGACCACCTATCGTCAAAAGGGAAAGATGGGTCAGTGGAGCGTTTCAACGTCAGGGAGACTATTGACAATTGTTGGGACAGTTTGCCTCTCTGTTTTTCGTCACTCCTGGACTTACACATCTGTGTATTCATGCTTTAACTGGCAATGTCTGGTTGGCTGAAGGGGTGCCCCACCCAGGCAGAACCGAGAGCTTCTGTCAAAGGCAGGTGATTACGCACACTGTACACCCCCGGCACACCCATAGTTACCTTTGCAATGAGCAGTCAGGTGACCCTCAGAAGCGATGTGTAAAGCAAGAACACAGTACATGAACACAATAAATATTCTGCATGACACAAATGAGAGACTTCACACTTGACATCGAGTAATGTCCTTTATATTCAACACTCACATTAAACAGTGTCACATGAATATCATGGAGATCTGGGAATAAACCGCACTTGGCAATATTACAAGCAGTACTAGGCCCAATTTGTGTTGAACAGATCTCAATACCATACACATATGGGAAAAGTCCTATTCTTAATGCCACACAGCACCATTATGCAGTGCAACACATTGTCAGCCCCTCAGCCCACCCTCACAATCCTAATTGTGCAATTTCACACAGCTAGAGGGTGCACCCTGGGCTACAACGATAATATGTGCATACACAGAATTATAACATTTTTAGTAGTGCTAGGGGATGTGGCCATGTGGATAAACCCATTGCAGGGAAAGTGCTTTTGGCAAGAGAACAATGTATAAACCAACACCACCGATCAGTGTCATGAAGCACAGGTGGTCACAGATAATCACTCCCGCACCCTCACACTCACTTTGCACCACTACACAATGTGACAGGTACCAGCTTGGTCCATATGGGCACTTTCCCACTCATACGCACTGACACCCTAATGTGGTGCCACTGATACCAAGCACGTCAATGGACAATATGCTGCAGACCCTGTGGCTTCAAGTCTCCCATCGCCCTCCAATTCCCCCCCACTGTTCCAGACACCTCAGATGGAAGTTCACCAGCCTCGCCCTCAGCTGCTCATGGCTGAGGTCACACCTCGCCTGGGTCTCCGGAAAGCAGGTGGGGATAGACGGTAAACATAAACAAGAGGTAGACGAAAGCAAAGGGGGTCTTGGCACCACTCAGGACATTCATCAACAAGCTGCAAAGCAGAAACAGACCAAGAGCAACAATTTGTTACAAGCAGGGGTCCACCAGGGTCTTCTGGCACCAGCTCAGTTAAGCGAAGCATAGTGGGGTCATGCATTCTCTTGACCTGCTCCTGAACCATCTCTGCAGCATCCCTCCAGATGTGTCAATTCCTGTCACCTCTACCCCGTCCACCGTGATGGGACTAGTGGAGGAACAAGCAGTGAATGGAGAACAACACAGAGGGGAGCCTCTCGGCTTGGAGAGACAGCCCGTCTGGTACATGTTGATCCGAGTGGTGCCCCAGCAATCCGGGCACAGGGTCTGGCAGGCTTCAAGATGAGGCGCACCAGACACTTCAGGTTCAACGAAGTCGAGTTGCAATAACATATCTCCCTGAAAATGAGGCACTATGTCCGGCGCACCTTGATGTCGGTTGCACCAAATGATTCCGGTCACACACACACTCAGGTGCAAGTTCAGCAGTGTCTCACAAGGTAGAATGAGACTCTGTGATGAATGTGTCCCCCTCTTCCGAGGGTTGGAACCTGTGAATCTGGCACTATACGCAATGAGCATACATTCGGCATGGCGCACAAGAGAAATGTGGTACAATCGATGAAGCAGGTCACTTTGGATCCCGCAACCAGTGAATCCACACACCACCAACAAGATGTTTATGCGTGCCGGCGTCCCTGCACTACAGGAACCACTTTGCTATAGATGCGGGCAATGTCTTGAGCTCCATACTAGGCACTCCGATCTTCAGGCATAATTCTGTAGTTCCAAGCTCACACCGTACTGTCCAGCTTTCAGCAAGCAATGTGGGCACTTAAAGGGCGCCGCTCTCCAGATGTCACCGGCAGATGGTGTGGGCCCCTCGTAGGAGTTTAGATGTCCCTGAGACCTCCAAGAGAACAGACCAGTCAATTGGTGCTTGGGAGCCCACTTCAGGGTGCCACATGTCAGCAGGTAGTCAGCGCAGGCAAGCCACCATTCAGGAAGGCACATGGTCCTTTCCACAGACACTTATCCTCTGTGTGCACTACAGAGTCTCTAGCAATGTACACCACACAGTCCAGTTCTCCCATCCTGCATCCCTACAAGCGGATCTCTCCCTCAGTGGGGTGGTACTGGGTAGGTATACCCCATTGGGCCTTTGAAGTTGGGGGAAAGTTCAAAGAGTATTCCTTTGAACCACAGATGTGTCTCCTAAATTCTCCATCCTGTCTTCCATGAGGCCGCAGAATGCAGATCTCTAGCTTTATGGGGGATGTGATCTGGCTCCCGAGGCCAGGTGTCACAATCTCTGCTCCCCATGTATTTCACCAGGTCCGCAAATAGCAGAAGTCAACTATCTCAATTGCATGCCCAATGGTTTGTGGGTGTCTCTGGGGAATGCCTAGATGTGCTCCCCTGGCCTCTAGTGTTGACTCCTGCAAACACCATGGCACACAAAGAATTTGATGCCTAGAAATGTCCACTTCCCATACGTGCCATTTCCACGCAAGATATGCCAAGTTCACCGTTACCATTGGAGCGGGTTTGGCCTAGTGAATGCATTTATAGGAAACTTCACGAGGCTGTGCCACTGCAATCCATTTTTGCAGCTTGAAATACAGGCAACCCCTTCCCGTACTCACTTAAAGGAGGAGCAAGTTTCCTCTGTAGGGGAGTCCTTGTGGGTCTTCCTTATTACCTGTGCAGTGAACACCCATGGGTGCCTGCCCAGCTCCTCACCTTCCATTTGAGTGGAGGTGAAAGCCCCCCTCCAGTTGGGCTGTGTTTTTTACAGGCTAGCCGGAGTATGCATGCAATGGCACTCTCACAGACCTGCTGTGGCAGGTCGGAACACATGTTTAAACACACACTCTGTACGAGTGTGCACACCAGCATGCAGGTCGGACACCTAGGCAAACCACACCAGTGGTGCAAGTGTGCACCCAGGCGGCAAACGAAGGCCTGACCTATGTTTTCAAACATCATGTCCGCACCACTTCCTAACATGTGTCGGAAGGCTATGTGCACTTTCCCACTACAGTACAGAGGGAAAGGACCCAGGGCATCGAGGCTCCATGCGAGAACCAGCATGCACACTGGCTTGCAGTGGCAGGCCGATTGCCCGGGTGTCCAGGACACCCATGGTGTCTGTGCCCTATCCGACTGACTAAGGCAAAGCAAAACATACAGCCTGTCTGGCAAAGTGAGGGCCAGCATCAAGAAGGAAGTCTCTAAGATGTTGGAGTTAGGGGTGATTGAGCCAACATGCACACCAGCCCTTCCTTGCAGGCTGGTGGCAGGGGCCTTGAAACAAAATAGCATGCCCTAGATAGGGTCTGTCCCCCTAGGCTGTGCAATATTCCCAGAATGTGGGTTTGTTTTGAATTTATGTCTAGTTCAAATCACCAGATGCATCAACTTTGGTGATTTGAACTAGACATAAATTCAAAACAAACCCACACGCTGGGAATATTGCAGAGCCTAGGGGGACAGACCCTATCTAGGGCATGCTATTTTGATTCTATGTTTTGCACTCAATGATCAGAGAGTGGCACCCCAGGAGCTCGCTACAAGATATCAACGTACATCTATGTGTTTGTTTATTCAGGTTGTGTGTGGTTTTTCTAGCTTGAGGGGCCTAGAAACATCACAGGTGCAAGGGCTCAGGCTGACCGGCACTACCCAGCCTAACCCAGACCCAGCAAATCCTTGATGCTAGTTTGTCATGACAGGCGGACAATCCGTTTCACTCCCTCAGCTAAGTGCCGCCTCCTACGAGAGGTAGGAGCTCTGTGCGCACTTCCACATCACCACCAGTGGAGAAGGGCTCCAGCCCTAGGGCCACAAAGGAACCTCGGCAACTTCGGGAGGTGTACCATGGAGGGAAACTGACCACTGGGGTAGGGGGATGCCACCTAGGGGCTCTCCCCTGTTCGGACAGTGGTCATGCTCGGGCCCCCACCTGGATATTCACCTACCCCAATCTTCACCCCTCAGGACGTACCCTAGGCCCACTCTGGTGGTAGAGTAGGCCCCCTCCGGGTTGACTCACCAGTGGAGACGCCAACCTGAGTAGGAGACAAACTGAGCAGGTGACTCCCGCAAGCATCATCAGTGTCATGTCCCCCTACTCACCAATGTTGTATCTGTCCTGGGTATTTGGTGTACCTTTTCCATTAGGCAATTCCGGATTAAGACAATTAACCAAGGGCGGCTTCTCCGTTGGAGTGGAGGAGCATCGCCCTACCTAAATTACCCCCAAAGCCCCAGAGATGAAAAATAAAATAGTAATTCATTACCATTTTATTTTTTATCCCCGTGCGGAACAGAGCACCGGGGGGGGAGGGCAGGGCCTGCTGAGTGATAGCAGCAGAGAAGAGGGTGGGTGGGCTGTATGTGCACTTTTTAAAGTGTGCATGTCTTTTTGGCCGGCTGTCTTGCGTCGGTCACACATGAGCACTTTAAAAACTTCTAACCGCTGGGTTAGAGCAAGTGCAGGCCTCACAAGCGCTGTGGAGCGCAGAGTCAGGCCACTCCCTCCAATCAGGTCACTGCTCTCCTGCTGGTTGAGTAGCACCAGGACTTGTCAATGGAGTTTCTTGTTGTCCAGGCTTTAGTCAAAGAAACAAAAAGTCCGGTGTGGAAGACTCGATAAGTGTTTATAATTTTTAATTTTATTTGAACTTGCGTGCGCCCGCCCCCCTTCCCGTAGATGCCAGCTGCCACTGCACGTAACCCAATCGCGCGAGCACACCGTTCCTAACCTGTATAGGGATGGTGCTCATACCTTCCCACTGCAGTACAGTGTGAACATGTCCCCAGTTCTAGGGTCACGAACAGAGAGTAGGCAAAGACTAGGAGGACAAAAAAAGCAAAAGGTTTTGGGATGTTCCCTAAGAAGGCCATGTCCGACAACCCATGACACTGACACAGGAGACAGGCCCCCCTGTCAAAAACAAAACATACAGGCTGTCCGGCAAAGTGAGGACCAGCATCAAGAAGGAAGTCTCTAAGATGTTGGAGTTAGGGGTTATTGAGCACTCCAGTTGCCCCAGGTCCAGACTAGTGGTGCTGGTACCAAATGCTGCCATACTGGGCTCCGTCCCAGAACTCGGGTTCTCTGTGGACTACAGAGGGTTCAACTCAGTCACTAAGACTGATGTTCACCCCATTCCCAGGACTGATGAGCTCAATAATATGATTGGGACTAACAAGTTCCTGAGTACCTTTAATTTGACTTCACGGGACTGACAGATTGCCCTAACAGAAGAGGGTAATAAGAGGTCAGCCATTTCTACCCCAAAGGGCATCTTTCAGTTTAAAGTGAAGCCTTTTGTAATGAAAAATGCCCCTGTCACCTTCTAGAGGCTGGTAAACCTGGTTTTGACTGGTATGGAGGCCTTCAGTGCTGCCTACCTGGATGACATAGCTGTTTTCAGTAGCAGCTGGAAGGGCCACCTCTTTCATCTGCAGGATGTGCTTCAGGCTTGCAGAATGCAGGCCTGACTTTGAAGGCCAGTAAGTGCTACATAGGAAGTCTGTAGTGTACTTGGGACACCTTATGGCCGTGGATAAGGTGCAGTCCCTCCAGGCCAAGAGAGAGCCATCATGGCCTGGTAGCCCCAACCAACTCAGACTCAGACTAAGGTGAGGGTTTTCATGGCCCTCACAGGTTATTACAGGAGGTTTGTCAAAATATATGGCACCATTGCTGCCGTCTTGACTGAGCTGACTTCCAAGACGCAGCCCAAGGTGGTGACCTGGACAGAGGCTTGACAGAAAGCCTTTGACTCCCTAAAACAGGCCATGTGCACAGCCCCTGTGCTCACAGCCTCTGACTTTTCCAGGGAATTCATAGTACAAACAGATACTTCAGAGCATGGCATAGGAGCAGGCCTTTCACAGCTCAATGATGAGGGCCTAGACCAACCTGTAGCTCATTCACTAAGAGGTAGCTTCCTTTGGAACAGAGATGGAGTGCTATTGAGAGACAATCATTTGCTGTTGCCTGGACAGTTAGGAAGCTGAGACCATACTTGTTTGTGACTCACTTCAAGGTTCAGACTGATCACAGGCCCCTCAGGAGGCTAATGCAAATGAGGGATGAGAATCCAAAACTGTTGAGGTGGCCTATCTTCCTACAGGGAGTGATCTTAACCTTAGTGATGAGAATGCCCAGGAGGTTGGGTAGTTCTCTCCACTTTCAGCAGTAGGGTGCACATGTTAGACCTGACAGTCTTAGGGTGGTATTCCCCAAAGCGTTTTGCCTGCTTGCCTCCAATTATGCTGCATTTTTGCTTCTGTTGGCCTTAGGACTCTGTGCACTTTACCACTGCTAACCAGCGCTAAAGTGCTTATGATCACTTCCCTAAACATGGTTTGATTGGTATACCCATAATTGGCATTTTTTATTTACCCACACGCTTTTAGTTGAGTGCATTAAATGTGGCCAGGGCCTGTAAATTAAATGCTACTAGTACGCCTGCAGCACTGATTGTGCCACCCACTTAGGTAGCCCTTTAAAGATGTCTCAGGCCTGCCATTGCAGAGCCTGTGTGTGCAGTTTTAAACTGCCATGTTGACCTGGGAAGATAAACATCTTACCAGGCCAAACCGTCCTTTTTTAAACATATATGTTGCCCCTAGGGTAGGCACTGGACAGCCCATAGGGCAGGGTGCAATGTTTAGTGTCTCCAGTTCATGTTTAGTGTCTCTGGAATCTTAAGTTAAAATCCTAATTTATGGTAAAGTCAGATTTTAAATTACTAATCTGTAAATGCCACTTTTAGATAGTTGTGTTTTCTTGCCTTATCCATTTGGTGTCTTCACCCTGTCTCTGTGCAATTCAACATCTTTTCTTTGAAATCCCCAGCACTTCAAAGGTACTACTGGGTATAAGCTCTGGACCTCAGACACCCCCACTTCATTACACTTCTGGATACATGGATACTCTGCCAGGAGGAAGGACTACTGTGCTGCTGAAGGACTGCCGCTCTGCTGGACTGCTGCTCTGTTAGAACTGCAGCCCTGCTGTGTACCTGCTGCCCGCCTTGGATGGGGGAGAAGGACTGGACCTGCATCACTTGAACCCAGAACCCAGAGTGACTCCAACAGCTGGTTGGCAGGCTTCCTGATGTGAAACCTCAGGGACATGACAGGTTTCCAAGAACCTTGCATCTGCACCTGGACTCTGCAATCTGTGAGTGTATGCTGCAAAGTGGTGCCACCCCAGTCCTGGACCTTTGGAAGTCAGCCTAAGGTGCTTACCAGTGGAACCAACATTATCTTCTCTGCTGAGCAGCGCATCCTCGAGCCAAACCGGTACATCTCCTTGGCTGAGCAGGGCATCCTCGAGCAGAACTGATGTATCATCGTTGCTGCGTGGATTGGCCCTGTGGCAGAAGGTCCGCATCGCCCTAGCTATCTCTCGTCGATGGCAGACCATCTACAATGCTGGCCTATGCATTGCAGCCTCACAGCTCTTCAGAACTGAAGCACGCCAGCTGCGAGCCTCATCCTCGACACTGGACTTCTCATCTCAAGCTCCTTTGATGGTATCCTTAACGTCAACGCAACAGGACCTCGCACAGCAGCCTCGCCGCATCTTGGAACCGATGCATTTCTTAGGCTGTGCAATGCTTCTTTGCCTTGGATCCACCCAACTTTCCGCAACCAGGTTTTAAGGGACTTTGTTCAGAGGACCTAACCTGGTCCCTGTAGCCAGTGCGCACTCCACTGCAGTTGGCCTGAACTTGTGACTTTGTCCCAGTCCGGCGCGACCAAATAGCCCTTGTTGGTGCTTTGTGCTTTTTGGCGCTATTTTACACTAAAGCTCTAAAATTAAATATCTCCGGTTTCCCTGATTGGAATTTTTGTTGTTTTAGTCTTGTTTTATTTATTAAAAGATACTCTATTTTTATAAACCTGGTGTGGGATCTTTTTGTGTGGTGTATTCACTATGATTACTGTTTGAAGTGTGGCACAAATACTTTACACATTGCCTCTAAGTTTATCCTGATTACTCTGTACCAAGCTACCAGAGCCTGAGCACAGGTTAATTTAGGGCTTGCCTGCCTCTTACCCTGACAAGGATTGTGGTTGCTTCTTGACCAGGGCTCATACCTCTGCCAAACAGTACCCCAATTGCTAGCAATAGGATTTGCAATTCCTATCCTTCGTACATCTGCCCCATAAATTGAGGTGATAACATGTTGTGATATGATGTGCATACCTTATTACCTTATCCTGTTTATAACTTCTTGTTGCGGTTAGAAAATTATTAAGTCCATTATAAATAAATATCATAAGCTTGTAGAATGAGACATAATATTCTCCCTCCAGCAATGACAGCCTTTGAAACTGCATTCCCATGGCAACGTGTGCCTCCCATTGTGATCACTAAACGGCCTTGCTTGGTTTACTCCTTGTGTTGACATTCTAAAGGACTGTGATAAATGATAGAATGGAAGGTGATGTGCCTGTTTTTTCTCAGAGCAAGTCACTGTTTAAAATATGCTTGCAACCTAATTACTTTAAAACAAATGCCATAAGAGAGAAACGTTAGCAGGGTCATATGACTCACCTAAAGCATTGCTCAGTCCTGAAAAGTGATATAGCGCTCAAAAAAGGCGAATGACAAAACATACCTAAAGAAGACCTAAGTTCAGAACCTTTCGTGGAAATACTAACTTTCTGCAGTGATAAAATGCACACTGACTTTTGAGACTTCTTGTTTTCCTGGCCCTAACAGTATCACACAAACAGAACTACAGAAACAATATTATATGCCTCATCTGACACATATACAGCTCATACATGTTCTACTGTGGATACACCTTGAATGGAATTGTTAAGTGTCATGGTGCCTGTCACTTTTTACATTGAATCTGGCTTTTGTGTGTTAAGGAGAGAGCACCATAATCAAGGAACATTGGGGATGTCATAGGACATAGGATGAGTAAGAGGAGATAGAGATATTTGTAATTTTATATCACAAATCAAACATATATGAAATGATAATTATTATTTTTTTTAAAGCCAAGCAAAAGTCTAGGGGCCCGATTCACAAAAGTAATCTGAGACAAAATCCTAAACTTACTACTTTTGGTATTCACAGAAGGCATTTAGCAGTAGTAAAGTTAGGATTCCTAACTTTACTACTACTAAACTGACACAAAATCCTAACTTTACTACTTTCGGTATTCACAAAGGGATTTAGTAGTAGTAAAGTTAGGAATCCTAACTTTACTACTACTAAATCCCTTTATTCGACCCAGTCTCCCACAACACCCTCATCAACAGACTCTACAACATAGGCATATATCAAGACGGCCTCAAGTGGATCACCTCCTTCCTTACAGGATGCACACAGAGCATCCGACTGTCTCCCTTCACCTCTGCATCCAAAGACATCATATGAGCCGTGCCACAAGGATCATCACTCAGCCCCACCCTGTACTTGACCCCCCTCGCAGACATCGTCAGATCCAATGGACTCAACATAATCTCCTACGCAAATGACACTGAACTGATCCTCTCGCTCACCAAGAACCCTCCAATGCCAAAAACAACTTCTGCAATGCCATGACCAACGTAGCAAAATGGATGAGAGAAAACTGCCTCCAACTCAACTCTGACAAAACTGAAGTACTGACCTTCAGGAAGAACACCTCCCAATGGGTCCACAGCTGGTGGCCCACGCCCAAACCAACTGACCCTGCACGCAACCTCAGCATCATCCTCGACAACTAACTGACACACACTTTGCATGCTCCGCAGAATCTTCAGATGAATCCCAACGAACACCAGAAAGACTGTCACTCAGGCCCTCATCACCAGCCACCTCTACTATGGCAATTCTCTCTATTCTGGCATCTCTACTCAGCTCCTCACAAGACTCGAAACTATACAGAACGCTGCAGCCAAACTCATCATGGACCTCCCCAAACAAACTCAAATTGCACCCCACCCGAGAGACCTTCACTGGCTCCCCATCCAAAAAAGATGCCAGTTCAAGATCCTCATGCCTGCCTACAAACCCATCCTATACCTAGGACCTGCCTACCTCAACCATTGACTGAACTTCCACCAAACCCCTAGACACCTGCGCTCTTCCTCACTCACTCTCACACACACTCCGACCCCTCGCAGCCATAGCGGGGGCCGCTCCTTCTCCTTCATCACTGCCAAAACCTGAAACGACCTTCCTCCCCAGCTCCATGCAGTCCCCTCGCTGGCAGACATTAGAAAGAGACTGAAGACCTGGCTCTTCGACAGAGACACAACGCTCAGTTACCCCTAAGGGTGACAGTGTTGTGCTTTACAAATGCTGTTTGAGTGATTGATTGATCACACTCCTACAATTTGGACAATTCCGACTATTTCAGGCCAGCAAAGCTATAAACATGACTTGGGTGGCAGGTACAAGTAATTTTAAATGTATATCAATTAATAAACCACTGTTGCTGTGCTTATCCCTAAATTAGACAAACAACGCCACCATGTGGCAGACTGTCATAAGTGCTGGTGTTGACAATTAAGAGCCTGTGCTGAGCACCGGAAACCACCTGCTCAAATTTGGCACTTGCTTCTCCATTGCAGAGGGTGAGGGTCAAGGCGGTACCTCACACACTACGGTGCTAAACCCTGAAAAGAGGGGCCATCCAGTGAATATTTAAATTTGTTCTGTTTACTCGATCATGTATCACTAACAATATCCAACGATAGGCATTCTAGATTGTTCCTTTGTATGATGATGTCTGCTTGGGTTTAGACATATTATGACCTCAATAGCCGCATGGCCCCTTTAAGAGTTTGTTCAGCCGACAGTTCAGCCTGCATAAAATACCAAGATTAACGCCATCGGAAATTAGTTACGCATCTCCCATATTAAATACAAATATTTCAAGATTAAGAAACAAAAATATACGCTTATTTTGTTAAAACAAAAACCATCTGTGCAGATATCTTACACCGATTATGAAATATGTTGAATGCACAGCACACGAGTGCTTTACTTTCATTATTCTGATAAAGAAGTATGCTAGTATAAAAAGCCTGCTACGGAATGTATGCCACGACTACAGGTCATCAACAAAAGGCAATATGCTATGGTAATATACCTTAATTACAGTGCTTGTTTGAAATATGTCCTAATGGATAATATGAATAACAACCTTGTTTGAAAGTTAAACTATGAGAGGTGCAGGCATTAGCATAACATTCTATTTACATGAGTTATGCTGTTCCTTGGCACTTTTTACAGTACAAAGCAGGAAACAGCGCTGATTTATCACTGCATTTTCAAAGGACAGTCCCACATATAAATCAGTGTGTGAAGGGACTCGAAAATCATAGCTTTCAAAAAGGCTGTGTGCTCTGCCAGCGCTTACATCTCTGACAATTCGCTCTATTTGCAACGGTGTCGCTAAAAGCAAGCTCATACGGTAATATTAAAGGTGAGGCATGACTGGATATTTATTGTTTTTAAATCCTCAGGGCTGTGGAAGAAAGAGAGAACATTGTATGTATTAAAGAAATGGAGAATGCAGAATTTCATATGCTCTTTCTATATAATATTCTGGCGTTATGGTCATAGGACAATAGGAAAGGTGTTACGGAGCCAGAATGCAACTTGCAATGATTTTGAAAAATCGTGCAAAAAATTAAATAAATAAAAAGAACTTTGGGGCATATTAGCAACGATCTGCGATATTTATCGCAAACTGAGTATCGTGCTGTTTTCTTTATCGCTGCATATCGCTGGAATACATCGCCCTGTTAGCGGCGTATTATCAACGCGCTGCTCACAGGCGATGTGAATTCCAGCGATAGACGGCGATAAACCGCAATAGCGGGTTAAAACCTGCGATAAATCAAGAGCGTAAAGGAAATGCTTGATGATACGCAATTGTGTACTTAGCCCATCAATCCACCTGCCATTGAAGAGATGGCTAAGTCAGATTTCTAGCAGGAGTTAAAATCCTGCGATAATGGGGGCTTAGCGCGCCTTTTATTCCCGCATCGCGGGTCCGGTGCAGCCTTGTAAATATCGCGAAGCTGATTTCGTGAGTGTTTCTCATGTAGTTTTGCTGAGGTACGCCCACTTTGCATGTCATTAGCGATGTATATCGCTGATATGCAAAGTGAGATAAAAAACGGCTACTATCTCAAGGATACACGCGCTAAAGCCTGTTAGCGTGTCCTTGATAATAGAGCGATATTTAAATCGCCGTTTTTCGGACGAGAACGGCCGCTAAAGCGGCGATATTGGGCTTGATAATATGCCCCTTTGTTCACTAAAAGAAAAAAACAGGAAAGGTGTTAAGAACCAGTATAACAACTTTCCCTGTTCTTGACCATTCTTTCTTCAGTCAACTCACTTCAATGGCCAGTGAGTTCACATTCAATTGAGAAGCTATGAAAACTAAAATCCTTCGGGCCCCTTCCCTCACTGGTCGCATTGTAAAATTCGCTTTATTAACCTTGATAGCTTTCACTAGCCCTTCTGCTTTGGTCAATAACGAGGTCTGCGCCTGATTAAAGATACAGGCACAGCCCCAAACACTCTTTTTGTCTTTTAACTCTCTATTTACTAAGTGGAAATATCAATGTATCGGTGAAACATTGTGCTATCGATCGAAGGTCAAAGACAAAACAAAAAAAACGCTTGGGCACAAACCACCAGTGACGTCACTGATGTTGTTATCATTTGTTATGTCATCAATTACATTCTAGGTCCAATTTACAAAGTACTTTTTCGCTGGTCTACACTAGCGCAGACTGGGAACCCCATATATTTTGTGCATGCAAAAAATGAATCTCCTCTTGAGCTAGTGTTAAGGTTGCACAAATTATGGCTGTGTAAGTAAAAATGTAAGTCCGTTTTTATATAGCACAGCTACTCACCCTTACGGGTCTCAAGGCGCTGGGGGCCAGAGTGGAAATTAAGTGAGCTATTGCCAGAGTCACATGGTGCTGAGCTGCCGCCGGAGCCGGGGATCGAACCTTGAACCCTGTGCTCTGAAGTCAGCTGCCCTGGCCGCTGCACCACACCTCTCCACTCGCTGTGCAAATGCATTTACCGAGGAAGAGCAGAAGCTGATCTCGATTCATACCATAGTAATGAGTTGAAATCCGTGCCTGCTATAGGCCTCATTCCCTCCGGCTGCCAAAACCCAAAGTGGGAAAAGCGTTGTTCACAATGGACAGAAACAAGCCATGGCTGTATTGCTGGCACGTTCCTTCACTGTTCAAAAATGCATGACGAGTGAAGAACAGAATTACTTTGAAACCTATATTCTCATCACATCTCTTTATGGCCATGCCCCTCCCTGCTCACGTCTTGGTATTTAATTATGACCTGAGAAGTGAAATATTTTGTCACGTACGTGCGTTTTTGCCCCTCACAAATGTCTCCACCTCCGCTACTGCATGACTCCTAAAATGCATGAGCGTCCAGAACAGAATTCTAGTCCAGCTCCTCACGTTATGCCCAGAAATGTCAGTCATGTCATGATCGGCATGGATGCAAGGTTGACCGGCTTCTGCAGGCCCTATGACGTTCTCACGTAGCTCAATGAAATTAAGGGCAAAAACAGAAATACAACATCTGCATTCGTTGCATGATCAATGTTGTCATTTGTGATGTGATCTATGTTGCCAAATGAGATATTATTGTAGTGACCTGCTGGTCACTGTTCTAGTTGTTCTGTCACCAGCCACTCCCCGAGGGCTGGCTTACCCCCACCCCACACCCATTCAGCACAGGTGTCACAGGACATGAGACCATGTTAATAAAAGGGTCCGGGCACACGTGCCCTGGGCTAGTTCTACCAACTATTTAAGTGTGTCTGTGTCCTTCCTATTTACGCATGGGGGCCTAGGGCTCCACATCATTACATTGGCGATGAGCAGGTTGGACCCGTGTGTGTAGCCATGTTGTTGGTGGTGGATGGGGGAGAGAGCAGTCCGTATCGAGGGCACCCCCTGCTAGCAGGCGTAGGAAGCGCCTGACCGCCCGCAGGGCATGGAAAAGCCAGAGGAGAGCAGGAGGTGATCGGGAGCCCACCCCGCACCTGAAGTGCCCGCAAGTGCATGGCGGCACCAGTGAAACTGAGGGGCGAGTGAGAGAGCCTATGGCCTGCTGAGACTCCAGCGTCAGTGGTAGTGACCCAACAACAGCTTGCAGAGACTCCAGCGTGAGGTGAGCCCTGGACTGTGATGAGTGGGGGAGCCTCATGGGCAAGTGTGCAGCGGGCCTGTAGAGGGGCAAAAGGGGATGTGAGCCTGTGCTTAACTCGCCCCTGCTAGTATGTGGCCATCCCATGCGTGAGGACAATGGTGTCTGAGAGGTGATGCCCGCAGCCGTGCACCGACCGACCCTGCAGGGAAGGGCCAGCAGTGGAGTAGAGGATCGCAGCACTCCCTGGGTGGAAGGCCATGTTGGAAGGCTTGCGGGAGGTAGTCAGAGGCATTGTGGCATGTCCCGAAGTAGAAGTGCCCCATGCCTGCTGGAATGCCCGTAGTTTTCCCAGGCCTTCGATATTCGAAGTCCGGGCCAGGGATGATCACCCGAGTGCAGCTCCAGCCCCCACAGAAAGGAAGGAACAGTAGTGGCGCCAGGGAGCAGCAGGTCGCAGCGGTGCAGGTGCAGAGGTGTCTAGCGCCTCCTCAGGAGAATTGCTGCTGCAGCCCCTGCCGTTGAAGCAGTGGTGCAGCTTACCTGCACAACTTGTAGGTGGCGGACCGGAGATAGTTCAGCCTGCCGCACAATGGTGTGCAGTGCCTGCATGGCATGCTCCATCTGCGGCTGCAGCCCCGGGCGTGGCGACTGCAGACGGGAAAAATAGGGAAGCACATAACAGCATCTGCCCAGCAATTCGAGAGTCATTCCTTGCTGGCAGAAACGAGGATACCCTCAGCTCCCCCTAGCGGTCTTGAGGTGGCACCGCATTTGGCAGATTCGGGCTGAAGGGGGACATGTGAACAAGTAGCAAAGCTGCCCAGAGCGAGGGATAGCCCCAGAGGGCCACACCCTCTTCTCGCTCTGTTGTTTGGGAGGGCAGTCTCCCCATTCGGCAGGGGGCTGTTGAGTGAACATGAGGTGACAAGTTGTTGGGCCTAGGAACAGGGCTGCAGTACCACCTAGTGGCCATAGGTGGACACTCCACTTGTTCAAAACGTACATCTTGCAAAGGAAAAGCCCCAGTGCAAGGAGGCTGTGGACTTGGGCAGCTGTTGGTAACAGCACCAAGGGAATATTAATTGGGGAAGAGACTAGTCAGTGGATGCCATATGACCCTTGTGGGCTGCCAAGTGTTCGGATGGGAAGAGACTGTGTTCACCATGAATAAAGGGAACCCCAAGCTTGTCATAGATGGTCCTGCCAAGAAAAGAGGCAATATGTCCCCATGTCAAGTGGCTCGCAATGGGAAAGCTGCCAAGAGGACAGTGTAAGCAATGGGAGTGGAACCAAGGCCGCACAAGCAAACTAAGGTCGAGGTGGTGATGACAAGTGCCCAGAGCAGAGAGCCTGAGCGAAAGGAGGTCACTGATAGATACAGACCGTGCCAGATCTAAACAACAGAGGGCGCACACGTCTGAGAGGGCTGGAGCCCGAGAGTAAAGGGCCCTGCTAGGAAGAGGGTTCAGAGTGGCACAGAGAGCAACAGACTATGCACAGCCGACCGGAGTTGAGGCGGAAGAGCACCAAGACGGCGTAGCCATGAGGCGCAAGGAGGGCCTCCTCAGAGAGAAAAAGACCAGTGAGGTCAGAAGACAAGAGGGCCTGCAAGAGGTCGGCAAAGATGACCTGCAAGAGGTCGGCGAAGATGACCTGCAAGAGGTCGGCGAAGATGACCTGCAAGAGGTCGGCTAGGATAACCTGCAAGAGGTTGGAGAGAAGACCTGCCAGAGGTCTGAGAAGATGTCCTGCCAGAGGTCTGAGAAGATGACCTGCCAGAGGTATGAGAAGAAGACCTGCCAGAGGTCTGAGAAGATGACCTGCCAGAGGTCTGAGAAGACGACCTGCCAGAGGGTCCCAAAGAAGATGACCTGCCAGAGGGTCATGGAGAAGATGACCTGCCAGAAGGTCACAGAGAAGATGACTGAGAGGTCTGACAAGATTGACCAGAAGTCATGATAGAAAAGTACAAGAAGGAGTGAAAGTAAGAAGGTCGCGATGACAGGTCTGGTCACCGAAAGAAGAGTATGCATTGTCCTAAGGGTAGGACAGGACCAGGGAGACCTGTGTGAAGTGCACGTCACATGGAGAGGCCTGGTCAGAGAAGAAGTGCAAGACCTGATGGGACTAGACTGTGTCGCAAAGTGAAAGAACAAGAAGGAGGAAATTGTGTGCATGACGCCACCGCGAAGAAATTTCAAGAAGAAGAAGAGAGAAGTGTGTGATCTGACAACTCGCACACCAGAAGGT
The DNA here is from genome assembly GCA_963921515.1 of Calotriton arnoldi. NCBI lineage: Eukaryota > Metazoa > Chordata > Amphibia > Caudata > Salamandridae > Calotriton > Calotriton arnoldi. The sequence continues at coordinate 29,488 of CAWUFW010015090.1, read as the reverse complement.
AAAGGTGACCGAGTGCAAGAACATCTGGCATGGAGCACAGTACCTGGAGAACATCGGTGGCACTTGGAGAACCTAGCTATCCATGAGTCTTCGGAACGCCACGCAAGCCTGGTGACAGCAGAGGTGAGCCAGCTGGACCATTTGTGATACCCACCTTTGGGGTCGAACGGGAGACTGGACGGCGAGAGTGCTTGGATGTCCTGAAGAAGAGGATCTGACCACTCCACACCAGACCGTGGAGATACAAGGGGCAAATGCCTCAGGTACGCCGGTGAGAGTGGGTCCCGCCACGAGAGATGAGTCTACAGCCACTCTTCTGCAGGACACAGGAAGACGAAGATCTGGTGCTAAGTGGCAGGAGGAATCCTATTCGGAAACAACTACCCTTCAGGTGGAGCTAAGGACTTGAAGGTGGGACTCGCCGCGCTTCCTCCACGTACCTAGAGGGTGGCGTTGGAGTGACACAGCGAAGTACACCCAGTCCAGTGGAAGCCTCGTGAAGAGGGCCTCCGGGACATTCTGTGAGAGGGGAACACCCACGAGAGAGGCACCCTGGTGAGAGGGGTGTTTGCAACTACTCTGTTTTTCTGTAGAGAGAAGCAATGTTGCATTTGTGAGGATGCCACAACAACCAGGACTGATGGGTGAAAACGTGACATCCACCATATTCACCATCGCTCCACCTGAGTCCAAGGAGGACCGGACCCTCAGGGCAACACTTAACTGTGCCAAGCAGAACTGGTGATCCTAGCTGCAGTCGTACCATTGTTCTGTTTCCGCAAGCAGTTGAACAGACTCAGTGGAAGTTCCTATTTATTGTTTTATTCTCTCCCACAGGTTGGACTTTGTTGTTCCAGTTTTGAATAAAGTTTTGGAGGGATGTAGTGACCTGCTGGTCACTGTTCTAGTTGATCTGTCACCAGGCACTCCCTGAGGCTGGCTTACACCCCACCCCACGCCCATCCAGCACAGGCATCACAGGACATGTGACCCTGTTAATAAAAGGGGACGGGCGCACATGCCCTGGGCCAGTTCTACCAACTATCTAAGTGTGTCTGTGTCCTTCCTATTTACGCATGGGGGCCTAGGGCCCCACACCATTACAGTTATGACTGATGTTATGTATGAGGTCATGACAGAACAAGAGTTATAGTTAGCGCAAATACCCAACACTAGTTTTTTTAACCATGACTTAATGTTAATTATAATTTTGTCTGTCAATTTGTGAGTTTTTATTAAAAAAATGTATATTTTATGAAAAAACTTAACCATAACTTGACGTTAACAGGTTTTTCACTGAATATATAAACTTTAAAGAAAGAGAGACTTCTTTAAGGTAAGTCATTGCAAGGAATTGCATGAGTGCAAAAGTGTGCTGAGCCCAAAGCCTACTTCAGTGGTGGTCACTGATCGGTTGATGCAGGGCTTGGCCTCCACACACAATTCTCACCATGACAAAAGAATGTCTTTTTTACATTTTGCAAATAAAAATATAGTTCACCAGAATATAAGAGACAGTGATCTGTTGGTCATGGGACCCCACCCTCTCTTATAATGTGTAGTGTTTGAAATTGGCAAAGACCAAAAACCTCTGAGCAATAATGTTGCCTTTAGCCAGGATGTGTGCGAAGCACCACTGACACCATAGGCTGCCGGCTTCTCCATTGGACCTTCCCTTAAGACACTGAATGCAGGACTAGCCTTCAACAAGTCTACTTGGAGCACCTTTTCTACCGGAATCAGAGCCTGTTTCACTTGGCTGTCAGCCATTCCCCCAAAAAACTCTGGCCACAGGGCACAGACTATGGCCTGTCCCTAGCCCTAGTTCCTATGGTGGAGTTCACTACCCCTTAGCCTGCACAGTATGTCCTCTCTCTTAGGCCAGTCAACATATTTACATTTTTGTACAACATGCACAAAGAAACAAAAAAATACTAGTCAACATAAGATTAATGGAGTCTGCTTTTAAATATTCACAGATGTCATCAATCATGTGAATGATAATGAGATTTGTGATATCATAAAGGGTGACATCAATGATGTCATTGGTAACGTCATCTGGTACAAATATCACCTCATGGGCAGTGCACTAATGAGGTGTGGTTAAAGAATTGACAGATTTAAGGGTTTATAAGCTGTGAAAATAATCATACCATCGTCTGAACCAGTGTTAATTTACAGGATTTTGTAATTTTTTGTCATTTGTCGCCTTGTTAGAGAATCACTGCCCAGAGTGCCTCCATCAGAAATCCCATGGCTCATTGCCTTCGACTGTTCAAAGCAGTTTCTCAGCAAGCATGTGGCCTTCAGCCTTGTTTACATTCTAGAGCCCCAAACCTTGCATTTGGGCATACCTTGCATCTAATACAACTGTGAGCAGTGTCCTTGAGCTCCGAGTTTGCTGAGCCTGGCATATGACCCTGTAGACATTAGATGTAATACATGGCCATCAACCATATCCTGCATGCCTGTCCTTGCATGCATTGCCCGCTGTGAATGTTCATTCTAACACACATCAGGCTTTGGTGGAAGGCAATGGGTCCGTTGGACTCAACCAGAGGTCAGTGTTTTTGCCACAGGGCTTGCCAAATGTAGGCAAGGAAATGTTGTTCAGTAGTACCTTGAACTGAGTGATCCTGCCGCCAGAGCCTGTGCTGCATTGCTAATGGCCGACTACAGTGGGCTTTCGCTGCTGGCTGTGTCACTTGACTATGCCCTGTGTCCTTGCCCACATAGTCTGTTACACACATGCAGCAGTGATGAGGATACGGCCTTCACCATGTCCTATTCCCGTTTCATTAGCCATTCCCTTTAAGCCACACCCACGTCAAAGGCATTTTTGAGTCTAAGTATTGGGTCTCCGACTCCATCTAATCAGACATTTTTGGACCTGTATCCGGACATCACTGGCTGTACATTTTTACATTGCCAGAAGGACTAACATGCTGCCAGGAGTGACTGCCACTTTGCTAACTGCTCTGCTGTATTGGCCTGCTGCTTGCTGAGCTGCAGAAGGGACTGCCACTTTGCGACATCCCTTGCTGTACTGGTCTGCTGCTGCTCCCTTTTTAGTGTGCTACCATCCAAAGTGCTCTCTGTTAGAAATGGGGGTCTCTAGTTGGCAATGGTTTGCACATTTGTCCAAATAGGGACCCTTGCATCTAGTCAGGGTAAGGGGGATACACTCCTAAAATAACCCCTGCTCACCCCCATTGGTAGCTTGGCACGAGCAGACAGGCTTATCTCAGAGGTAGTGTGTAAAGCATTTGTGAACACATACAGTAACACAGTGAAAACACTACAAATGGACACCAAACCAGTTTAGAAAAATAAGTAATCTTTATCTAAACCAAAACAAGACCAAACAACAAAAATCCACAATACAGTATTAAAAATAAGGCTTTCAAATTGTAGAAATAGTTCAGTTCAATGCAAGTTGTAAATGCAACACATTTCCCACAAAGTACCTTAGATGCGTCACGCAAAACAAACAAAAGGGTCGCAGGGAAGGTGATGCGTCAGTTCCTTGCTTCGGGGGAGGTGATGCGTCTGTTCCTTACTGCAGCGCAGGGGAGGCGATGCGTCTGTTCCTTACCGGAGAGGAGGGGATGCATCTGTTTCTTACTGTGTTCCGGTTACGATGCGACAAGGTGGCGCCTCGATGCATGGCGATGATCCGGTGCGATGCGACAAAATGGCAGCTCAATGCGATGCGACGGTCCGGTATGATGCATGATCTTTTGCAGCCGCACGGCAGGTGCTGCAACGGACTTCTCGGCAATGCGTCGGGACCCGGTGTGGATGCGGCGCGCTTCTTCCTGGTTGCTCGGCGAGGCGTCGGAACCAAGTGCGGATGCGGCACGCTTCTTCCCCGTGGCTCGGTGATGCATCTGGAATCGGTGCGGATGCGACACGCTTCTTCCTCGTTGCGTCTATCTTCCAGCTCCCAGTGACAAACAGTCTCTAGAGGTCCTAAACAACAGCTGGCACCTCTTTGCAGGTTAGAATTCCCAGCAAGGAAATTCAGAGGAGCTGGTGGTGAAGTCTTTGTGTCCCTGAGACTTCAGAGCAGGAGGCAAGCTCAGTTTCAAGCCCTTGGAGATCTTCCTCAAGATGACAAAGCAAACAGCAAAGTCCTTTTTTCCTTTCCTTGGCAGCAAGTAGCCACTGCAGGCCAACCCCAAACAGCAAACAGCACAGGGGCAGTCATCTTCCTCAGCTTCTCCGGCTCTTCTCCTTGGCAAAGGTTCCTCTTGATTGCCCAGAAGTGATCTTAAAGTCTGGGGTCTGGGCCCCTCTTTTTATACACCAAAATCCTTTGTTCTCTGAAGGCAGAGAGTGTCTGTACCCAGCCAAAACCAGTTCGGTGGGGCACTTTGCAAGTGCACAACAACCTCCTTTGTCAGTGTGAGCCCTGGCTTCAGACACACCACAGGGGGGCGGAGCCGTCATTGTGGAAGGCAGGCACAGCCCTATTCAGGTGAAGATGCTACTTCTCCCACCACTCCAAATGCAGACCAAGCCTATTCAGCCCAGCCGTGACTCATCAGACTTCTGGAGCCACTGCCCTTCTCCAGCCCCTGTCATCCAAAAGCCAAACATGCAATACACAAACCTAGCAGAGGCACACTGGATGGTTAGGCAAGAAAATACCTACTTTCTAAAAGTGGTATTTTCAAACACAGAATGTAAAAATCATCCTCACTAAAAGATGCACTTTCTGAGTTCAGGCATACTAAACTTTATTGTCCCATCTTGTTCCCAGGGTCAGTTATGTTTATACGATGTTATAAACAAACTCCCCATTCTGGCCTATGGGAACAGATAGCCTTGCAATAGTGAAAAACGAAATTTGCAGTATTTCACTATCAGGACATGCCGCACACATCAGGGCATGTCCTACCTTTCACATACAATGCACCATGCCCACAGGGGTACCTTGGGCCTACCTTAGGGGTGACTAACATGTAGAAAAGGGAATGTTTGGGGACTGGCAAGGGTGTGCACTTGCCAAGTCGACATGGCAGTCCCAGACTGCACACAGGCTCTGCAATGGCAGGCCTGAGTCACATTTTACAGGCTGCTTCTGGGGGTGGCACAATCAGTGCTGCAAGCCCACCTGCAGCATTTGATTTACAGGCCCTGGGCACACATGGTGCACTGTACTAGGGTCTGACAAGTAAATCAAATAACCAATCATGGAGTCACTAATCCATAACAACAATTTACAAAAGGGAGCACTTGCGCTTTGGCACTGAACAGCAGTGGCAAAGTGCCCAAAGCATCTAGACCAGCAAAAACACATGAGGGAACAGTAAAAAATGGAAGGGAGACCCACACCAATGGTGCCAAGTCTAACATTCTCCAATGGATTTTTGGTTTGACCCCTGTTCCCTGAAGTCTCAGGGCCATCATAGACTTTGAATTCCTGCCTTGGAACTCTGTCCTAGGAGGAGTACGGCATTAATCTTGCATCTACAGCTCTCCTGAGCGAGTCCGCTAGCTTGCGCGGCTAAACTCTGAGTGCTTCACTGGGATCGAGTGTCGACAACTCCAGTCCGACCCAGCATTACTGAAAGATTGAGTGCATCACCGCAGTAACGATTCCTGCGTCTGTTACTCCTGATGCAGCACCGCCGAGAGAAGCCTTTCCTGTGTGGCCCCGCCGGGTTGCCTGGACAATGCCAGTCAGCATGTCAGCACCGTCCACCCCCGTGTGGAGCTCCGACGCTCTGTGCCGATGTCAACCAAAGCAACATGAGCCCCAGTGGCTCTATAAAGGTACTGTATACCGACCTCGAGCGAGAGGTCTGTACACCCTCCTGCACACTTGCAGGCCACTTGCTTTTCTGCTCATGCTGGTCGTGTTGGACCCGTGCAGACCCATCGTCGAGTGCCACTTGGAAACTGCAGGTGGCCGTATGCACTGATTGATTCCCGGTTCGGATTGAGAATGTTTTGAAACTTGCATTTGCACTACCGTAAAGAATGTAACAGTAGCAACTGCATATTTTTGCACAGTGATTCCCTTGTGCATTGAGTGTAATAAGTTGAGAAGTATTCATCGAATTTATATTATTTTGGTCTCATTTTGTTGTTAATACAATACCTAATTTTATAAACCTGTGTGGAATCTTTTTATGCTGTATACATTGTATTACTATGTGTGTGTGTGTGTGTGTGTGTGCTGAACAAATACTTTACACATTGCATCTTGTGATATGCCTGCCTGCTCTGCGCCAAGCTACCTGAGGGTGAGCACAGATTATCTCAGTTGTATGTCTACCTTACCCTGACTAGAGTGATGGATTCTGCCTGGCTTGAATGTATACCTTAGTCAACCAGATACTCCATTTCTAACACTCACTAAATGTGCACTTGGGGTATAAATTGCCCCCAACTTACTCCTGGCATTCAGCAATGTTTTTCTTAGCACAAAATTCATCATTGATCCAAAATGGATGCTAGGATGCATTTTGCACAAGAAACTAGCGCATGCAACAGAACATAAACAGTAGCATGGGCAGCCTCTCGCGCTCACTAAATGTGTTCTCACTGTAGAGTTTTTTCCCCCAAATTACTCTTAATTATGTGAGCGGGGCTAATTGTGTTATTATCAGTAATTCCCTGTCCTAAGAGTAGTGCAGAATTACCAGAATTACTCCAATTACTCCAACGTAATTGACATTTCACCCAGACCTATTCCTAATATCCACTTGGTATAGCCTTACCACATTCAGCCATTTACTACACTAAGGGCCAGATGTACGACCCTTCCAATTTGCGAGTCACAAATTACGTCATTTTGCTACTCGCCATTTGCGACTCGCAAAATGGAATTTACAACAGTGTCTCAGACACTGCTTGTGATTCTCATTAATATTCATGAGGCAGGTCGCAATTTGGGACCCCATTGTGAATGGCCAGCACTCGCAGGGATGATGGCCTGCTGGGGTCAGCAATCCACCATGTCTGTGACTGCTTTTTAAATAAAGCAGTTTTTTTTTAAAAATACAGCCTGTTTTCCTTTAAGGATGTATTTAAAAAAGAAAAATTACCCCTTCCCGTTTGAGAGTTGCTTACCACCTACTTGAAGTAGGTGGTAAACTGCGAGTGTTTTGCGACCGCAATTGCGGTCGCAAAGCAATCGTACATTGAAGTGTGACTCGCTATTAGGAAGGGACGCCCTTGGCACGCCCCTTCCTAATAGCAAGTCGCAAACCCTATTTTGCGAGTCGGTAATAGGTTACTGAGTCGCAAAATAGGGTTTGTACATAAGGCAGACCTATTTTGCTGTCGCAAACGGGCTGATTTCCTGTTTGCGGCTGCAAAAAACGGTTGTACATCTGACCCATATTCCATTTTTCCAGTTCCTTTTCCTCATGGTATGGCATTCCTGCTATTTCTCCATTACCACTAGCAAATGGGTTTAGTCGTCTGGAAGTGATTTTTGTGTTCTCCATTAGTAACATTTCACTCTTATACATGTGCAAATGCCACCTCTGTGATAGATAGATGGATAGATAGATAGATAGATAGATAGATAGATAGATGGATAGATAGATAGATAGATAGATAGATAGATAGATAGATAGATAGATAGATAGATAGATAGATAGATAGATAGATAGATAGATAGATAGATAGATAGATAGATAGATAGATAGATAGATAGATAGATAGATAGATAGATAGATAGATAGATAGATAGATAGATAGATAGATAGATAGATAGATAGATAGATAGATAGATAGATGTTTTAGGAAGCCAGGGCATCGGACTAGGTCATTTTGTTACTGGGTAATGGACCAGATTGTAGAAGAGAAGCTGAATAAAATATTTAATTCCACTAGGGTTTCATAAGCCTCCACTTATTTGTAATATATATTTATATAAGTAATTCCGTATCACTCCAAAAACAGTTTTCGGTTGTAGCTTGGGTCATGGTGAACTGCGATGAGCATGCTTGGAATTTGACTTTAGATTAATATTACTTCAAAGCTACTACTTGGTATCTCTTCAAGATTCTAGATATTTCCTTAAAGTGTTCTGACTATTTGCATTTCCTCTGCAAAGTAGGATAAAACCTCATTACCTTCACACTCGATTGGAACACATATTTGTAGATGGGATGCAATATTTTGTTGCTCTCCTTCGGTGGTAAGAAGATGCAATATGTTAATTTTAGTCGTTGAGATGCTAGTAGTAAAACACGAAAATTCGGAATGATCTGTTCATTTTTCTTTGTTTGTCAAATATAAGATGCCTACCTATTTTGGCTATGGAAATGAGTCATAAAATGGATATTGCCTTTTTATGGTGGGTACGTATTTGCAAGCTGGTATGATAACAGATGTTGAAATAATGCAGCATCTCACATTTCATAGCATTTCAATTTTGCTTTCATACACAATAATACTTTGAAAAAATATTTTTGTTTGCCATCCCAATGTCTCATTTAATGTATGAACATGTAAAATGCAAACACATTCAGACTGGGAGAGTATCCCATTTCTGGTTTGCAAAAAATGAATGAGAAGTACTGACGCATTCACAGAAAAGTGGGAATTGTTTTCTTGATCGTTGGATTATTTTTGTTTAAGGGATGCCTTACTCATAGAGTGATTTGCCAAATGATTTTGTAGAGTTTGTATAAACTCTCCTTTTTTTACCGGGTTATATTTTGGGATATCTATCTTTTACTGTGAAAAGAAAAAGCCTCTGGAACGTTATGAGGGTGTGACATAATATGTTTGAAACTTGCAAAAAGTACAATTTTCAGAAAGGCCTTTAGCCCCTCTACTTTTGTATTGTGTTGTAGCATTTATACAGTGCTTCAGACCCTATTGTTTAATGATGAATTGCATTTTCGGATGGGTAGCATGCTTCATCATGGAGGAGTGCTTGGTTGGCTAAGATTTGAATTTTGTGTTGTGATGTTGTCATATGGGAAGCAATTTGCTGAAACCATAGAATATGCTGTGATCAGGACAAAAGCCAATTTGGGCATATTTTTAATTGCAAGCTGGACAATCATTATGATATGTATGAACTTTGATGGGGAGATACCAGGGGTCGGATTCTATGTTGGCGGCCTGCATCTTCGCACCAATCTGTTGCCATTACAAATTTCCCCCCAAAATGGGAAAACACTGCTCAGTCCCAGAGATACCAACACCTTAAACAAGCAGTTTGCCAATATTTTGGGAAAAAACATAGCATTTTCTGCCTACTCTGAGCAGGCGGAAAGTGTCAGCAGTTGTGTCAGTGGGTTGTAGGGGGTGGTACTGGGGTTCAGGGTTGTGGTGCATGCTTGTGCCTGTCAGGGGGAGCATATTTTGCTCCCCCCAACTGCTGTTGAGTGTGCCTGCCCTTGCTGCAAATATAGCAGGCTGATGTCTTCTGGCCCTGACTTACTGAGTCCGGAATTTTTTGACCTAATAAGTGCTAGACTCATAATTGAGACTACCGTTATTTCACAGAGGTATCATCACGGGTGATTCACCCCAACGTATAATGAAGGCCAAAATGTTATAGCACCAAAGACCTTTTCGTGCACAATATCCTTGTATGAGCCCAGTATGGCGCAAATGACAGATATTGAGAATTTAATGATCAATATCTGAAATTAGCTAAATAAATATTGATTATATATCTAGAAATTTTGAAATTATGAAATATTTTAATTCATGTGCACCACTGGTGTTATATTTCCGCAAAAGGATTCAATTAGTTCCTCGTGAAATATTTGCACACTGAGAAGTAACTCATGTAAGTCTTTTTATGTTAAATTAAACTAGAACATTATTTTTCAGGAATTTAGGCAGAAAAGTATAAGTATTTCAACTACCTTGACCAATAGCCGACGGCATCTTTGCTATGCCACTGTTCATTTCACTACCAGTGAAATATGCCATTATAGCGGTAGTCTTGCGAAATCTGTCCATTACTGAATATCTAGGTGTATGATCCTTGACCTCCATGATCCACACCCAAATCATTGGGGCCGATCACGATGGCGGGCGGATCGCCCCCGCTGGGCACGCGGTGGTCACCGCCGGCCCGGCGGGGCAATCCGCCCGCCATCCAGACAGCAAAGACCCCCGCCATATCATGATGGTTGGGGGGTCCGCGGCGGACAGAAAGACCGTCCGCCGCTTTTCCGCCGGTCGACTCGTCGACCGGCGGAAAACGTGCTGAATATGGTGGCGGTGTCTGGAAGACACCGCCATCCATATTACGATGCAGCCTGCGAGCAGCCTTTCCATGGCTGTTGGGGGCCTGTTGCGGGCCCCCAGGGTGTTGGGGGGGTGCACATGGGGGGTACCTATGGTACCCCCCTGCATTTGCATGTACAATGTGGCAGGCACCGCGCAGTGCCTGTCACGTTGTGCATGTAAATGCACAACATGTATTTTTACATTGCGGCGGGTGCTGCTTGCAGCACCGCCCGCCGCAATGTAAAAATACGGGATGCGCCCGCCAGTGTGGCGGGTGCATCCTAATGTGTAATGCGGGACCGCCGCACCTATGGCGGGCGGTCCCTTTTGCAAATCCGATGGCGGGCGGACTTTGTCCGCCCGCCATCGTGATCGGCCCCTTAGCCTTTGGGGCTTCTCCATACCAGTCCCTCTATTACTATTTCGTACCACTCGGTCAATCTAATGTAAAGGAGGAACATACTTCATTGTCGTACAATAATGAGGGGATAAGCTGGAAGATGTATGGATGAATATAACCACAGTGAAACAAAGACCTCATATGCTGCAGCAAATTTTTTGATTCTAGCCACGGTAGCCAGTCCATTCACTTACTTACTTACACTGAATGAACATGAGTTATTTTTATGTGCTTAATATGACCTTGAATATGTCAAGGACGCTTTCATTTTTTTCTGAAGTTAAGCTTTATCTGATGTTTATTCAAAACTTACAAAGTAAACCGTGCATGCTTACCAAGTAACACTGGCTAGCTCCTAGTGACCTACAGATACATTTATATTTTTTATTGCCATTTCACGCAATGATCATAAAACCCTATTACAGTAAAACGTGCATAACACAATCGCAAATCAATTTAATATATTAACGGACCCACAAAAGAAATGAGTATGACTCATAAGAACAGCAACGCATTTTTAACTCGACCAAAAGTTCATTGGCCAGAAATTTCTTGTTTCAAGAGGAAAGAAGTACATATTATTCTGTTTGGCTGTGACCTTTTCATGCTGACATTTTATCTACTCCAAAAGTAATAAATTGTAGCTACGTTTCTGGAAATTGAGCTCCTGGCTATCAAAAACCTTCTGCACTGTTTTCTGAATGAAGTGCTTAATAATGTATTTGTTATAAAATCAGCTAATTTTCTTTGGGAGTAGAAAATGCAGGGAACATTTTTATCACTTGGTTGAAAAAGCTTTCGACTTGCCAGTAGGAAGCTTTGTTTTTTTCTTTTGGTGGGAGCTGTTCAGCTATAGGGCAGTACATTTCAAACACTAAGGTTTGAAAAAGACAGCTCTTGGTATTGTTTCCCTTGCAAAGTAATAAATATTGATACTTAGTTTTAGCAGCTTTTTTGAAGGACAAACCTTGCTTTGCTTCGCCTGATTTGTATGAGTAAAAATGAGTTCTTTCATAAAATGTTACTAACATAACCTGAACGCCCTGTAGTTAGGAAATGTAATAAGACTTGGTTATACTATAGGAATTAGAAAGTGGCAAAAACCCTTAAACCAAGTTTAGCTGAGAATCCACATACCATTGCCAGACGACTTCAGACAAGCAAGTCAAAGATCTTACATTATCCTTGCCATACTCATTGGTAGCCTGTACCCCCTCACAACACACCCCAAGAAAGTTGTCAGTGGCAGCAAGGATTTGGTTAATATATTTATCTGAGATTTAATAGCTATCATGTACCCCTCTCATGCTGCTGCAGAGCTTACATTGAAAAGTGAACCATACAGAATGTAATGTTCAAAACAATTTCATAAAAATAAGAAAAAGCTAATTCAGAAGAGGACATTATATAATTGCCAGGCCTTTTCCAAACTGATTTTTCAGTTCTAGAGCGGCGTCAGGTCCAGCAGTTGTTAAAACTAGAAAGGAAACAGCACAACCCAACACACACTACGAAGTGTGTGTGACGCACCTCCCTCTAGGCATGTGACAGCACACTTTATGCCTACCCTCCTCTAGTCAAACTGGCAATCAAGCTTTATGCTCTCACGGTGTGCAACACCACTACCCCTGCTGTTTCCAAGGGGCGATCCAAATGATCAATATAAACTTTTACCCACTGTAGGTTGCACCTCCCAATTCAAATATCTAGCAAACAGTAATTTATGAATGTCCATCCAGTAATAACAGTGTTCAAGTTTCTTTATTCTTCTTTTTAGTTTGAAACAAAGCACCGGGCAGCCAACGCGTTTCGTTCTTTTGAAAAAGAACTTCGTCAGGGCGATTATTCTGCTAACAGTTGTTTTTAGTCTGGAGACGCATATCTCAGGATAGTTCAGCTAAGAGCTCTCCCAACCCCGCCACCTTACGTCCCAAATCACAGGTTGAATATAACGACTGTTGTGCCTATCGTACTGAAGTGCCTGGTATAATTTCTAACCTTGCGGCAATATCCTATTAATTGGCTGTTGTGCCGGCGGCGTGGCGTTTCGAGTAGTAGGCGGTGATCAACTCAGGCGCTAAGTTACAATAACAAATTAGCCAAATTCTTTGTTAAAAAGATCTAAAATCTGAGATTTCAGGCAACACAGAGACACAAGTTGAGAAGGTGGTCTAAACATTCTTTTCCAGTCACATATTTGAGGGACAGCGGTCAATCAATGCAGTAAGCCAATAGATGGGCAATATGGTTTAGGGTTTCATAGGGCGGTCAGAAGCTACTGGATCCTAGTTGTGTCAGCAGGGTCTTTGTACCTCAGGTCTTTATTGCAGAACATCGAACAGGGAACCAAGTGCTGTTTAGCTGTTGACTCTCAGGATAGGCACCGAGCAGTCCAAAGCTGACTCAGAGAGGTAATGTGGGCTAGAAGCTCAGAACCTAGTATTGAGCAGCAATAATGCTCAACAAATCAATGGTCAGGCAGTAGGTAGTAAAAATGGTAGGTACAGTTTAATAAAAAAAATTCAGTACTATTTTTGGGAATAAGAGTTAATTTGAAGAACTGCGGTTATGTTTTGGGTTAAGTTTTGTTTAAGTTCAGTCTTCCAGCTTAGTATTCTTCATATATAAATCTGTGTGTTATCCACATATTGATGATAACAGAGGCCAAATTATTTTAAGAGGTGGATGAGGAGAAAAAGGTTTAAGTTCAATAATTTAGGGGCCAGTATTCATCCTTTTGGGACCCCAAGGGGCATAAGAACGCCTTCAATGACCATACCTCCATCAAAAATCCAAAGCTGTCTACAAATGCTGGATGTAAATTAAACAAGCTTACTAATTCTGCTTGAGTGATCAACAGAGTTTGATACAATTGACTGTGACATATTGGTGAACACCCTTCCCATATGTTTGGTCTTTGTGGGACAGTTCTCCAGTGGTTCAAGTCAAATCTACATGATCTCTGACAGATTGTAAAAAGAAATCACCTATTACTCTCACCCAGCAAAAATGCCCTTCGGCAACCCTCCAATGTATAGGGTATATGATCAGCAATTGGGAATTAACTGAAGGATCAATGACACTTGCATTCTATATGGCTTCTTTCAAGGCAAGTGTACCATACAAGTTATCAACTTGAATATCCTTCTTGCATCTCCATAGGAATCGAGAGAATACCATATGCCAAAGATCCAGCGCCTCGAGACCCTCATGGGTGATTTGCCGTGCTCTATAAATGTTTGATTGATGAATTGATTTAATATTTTGCTTAAGATATGGAGCTTTACAACAGATGGTGGATGTGTGCGGGTATGCCCTTTTTTGATTTCCTGTTTGAGCTCTTTTCAATGTAGATCCAGCGATGGCTCAGTGCATTGCATAGATCGTATTAGTTATAGGACAGCTAGTGAACCTGGAAAATGACAGCCTCAGATTTAAATAATCCACTGAGCTTCAAAATTTGCAAAAGAATCAATCCCTGCATCTAAGATGTCCTACAAAAAGGGTTAGATTGATGCCTTGAATAATGCTCTGATTGGGGGGAATTTTATCTGGTGAGTACAAGCACGTTTGTCTTTAAGGCTAAGGCCTCATTTGAAAGGAAAGCTTGACCTTTTAGTTCTGAAATCTCTGCGATTTAAACTGTGCCTGTCACTTTTGAAGATTCCAGATCTCACAACTTAACCAGTCAAAATACTGTGACACACGTAATTTTCTTTGTTTCGTTTGCACTTGAGTAGAGAAGTCCACAAACTATGAAACCTAGCACGATTGTACAACCTGTCAGTCGGAATATACAACTTTGATCATGTTTTGCACAATGTCTCTGATTTCTCAAAGAAATCACCCATATTTTAACATAATTTCTTAAATCTATAAATTGCCTAAATAGCACGTTGTCCACCAAGTACAACAGTGTTGTTCTTTGTCTAGTAATATGGCTTGGTTCAAGGGTTTTACCGAAAGTATTTGTAAATGTACATATGTGTGCAATGCTCGAATATTCACAAAAGTATCCAAGTGCTATACTGACCTGACAGAGACTAAGCAAGGGGATTAGATGCCGTCAGTGAAGATTCAGTAATTCAGCATTCTTCAAAGAAACAGTTGATCAAGCTAAGAAGAGAGGGCATACGAAGTTAACTTCCTGAAATTAGAGGTAAAGTAGGAAAAAGTGTGATCATCTGGGTGTTTGCTCCTGATCTTGAGCAGACCAGGAAAATTGCCTGAGGAGGACCATAGAGGCTGAGATAGTACATATCGAACAAACCAACTCTCCTCGAAATGTGCCCCTTGCCATTGACATCCATATGACGCTAATGAAAAAAGAGCTTTCGACCATGGATAGTCAATTAAGATTTGTAAGTAAACTGTGAGTGGGGAATAGCAAAGCGTTAAAGTGACATAAAGTCAGCCATGTTATGCACTATTGGGAGTCTGCTTGCCAGATAAATGTGTTTCCACAAGAACAGGAAGTTGCAATAATCGTATTGTGATAAGATGACCAGTAGCGGCATGAAGAAGGCCATAAAAAAATATTCTTAAATAGCAAATCTCTAGAAAAGAAGCATATTGAAGTGACCTTATTGAGTTCAGTTAATTGAGCAAGGGATTGGTCGAAACAGAAAAACAGATTGCAGACGTAACAGACAAGGGTGCACAGAGTAGCGAAATCTATAGGCCACCAGTTACAGGACCATAGAGTGGATGAACCTACTACAATTATGACCTTGGTTTAATTTGAAACTAGTTTGAGGAAACACCCTCATCCAAACTGAGCAAACTGTCGTCCAATTTTGGAAGTTTGGGGCACACTTAAGAAAAAAAAGTATACCGTGCAGCAAGTCACTTGCTGCGCTGCATGATAGGGCCATATGTGCCATATTTAACATAATAGGGCACATTACTGTCTTTTTTCCTTGTGCTGGTGCACAATGGGCTGCCTAGCGCCAACACAGGTACCCTTGCACCATGGTGCAAGGTGCCTGCATTGTAAGCAGAATTGTTTTTGTTCAGTAAGGGACACTCATTGAATGCCTCCCTGGGGCAGAGTAACACAACACAACAATTTGCACTGCATTGAGATACTCTAGATTTATGAAGCCACACAAGGTGGCCTTCCATGGCTTGATAAATCTAACTTAAGAGTTGTATCGTTCTTGCTCCCCCGTTGCATAATTTTTTTTAAAATATCATATAAATTATAAATACATCTATACACATAAAACAATAATATAAATAAAAATTAAATAAATATATATAACAAATTAAAAAAATTAAAATTATTTTTAATCTTTTAAAAATTAATTATATATTACATTAACTAAAATAATACAACAAATATTAGATAGCGGAGGTAATAAAATTACTATTCCAACTCCACACATTGCAACAGTAGGGAAAATGTTGGATAGCGTAGGGGTAAACATTACTATTCCCACCCCAGTGAGTGCAACAGTAGGGAAAGTGTTGGATAGCGTAGAGGTAAAAATTACTATTCCCACTCCAGTGAGTGCAACAGTAGGGAAAGTGTTGGATAGCGTAGGGGTTAAAATTACTATTTCCACTCCAGGGAGTGCAACAGTAGGGAAAGTGTTGGATAGCGTAGGGGTAAAAATTACTATCCCCACTCCAGTGAGTGCAACAGTAGGGAGAGTGTTGGATAGCGTAGGGGTACAAATTACTATTCCCACTCCAGTGATTGCAACAGTAGGGAAAGTGTTGGATAGTGTAGGGGTTACAATTACTATTCCCACTCCAGGGAGTGCAACAGTAGGGAAAGTGTTGGATAGCGTAGGGGTAAAAATTACTATTCCCACTCCAGGGAGTGCAACAGTAGGGAAAGTGTTGGATAGCGTAGGGGTTAAAATTACTATTCCCACTCCAGGGAGTGGAACAGTAGGGAAAGTGTTGGATAGCGTAGGGGTAAAAATTACTATTCCCACTCCAGTGAGTGCAACAGTAGGGAAAGTGTTGGATAGCGTAGGGGTAAAAATTACTATTCCCACTCCAGTGAGTGCAACAGTAGGGAAAGTGTTGGATAGCGTAGGGGTTAAATTAACATACTTATTAATTAAATAATTTTTGTAAAATAAATAACATTAATAATTAATTAACTAAAAAATTAATAATACATACCAATAAAATTAAATTAATATTTACTTAAACAACATTAAATTACTTCCCACCCTATTCACCCATAAACACACAACCCGCTACACATAAAAAAGAGCACAATTAATTTAATTATCAATTAATCAATTATAAAAAGTTAATTACCAATTAATAATACATTAACAATAAATTAATTAACAATAACAATAAATAAAAAGAAAAAATAATTATAATTAATATAATGATAAATTAATCAATTACAAAATTGAATTACCAATTAATAATTAACAATAAATTAATAATCAATAACAATAAATAAAAACATATTAATTAATTAAATATAATTAAATTACTTCCCACCCTATTCCCCTATAAACCCACAACCCACTCTGACACTAAAACATAAAATTTACTTACATTTTTTTACTAATTTCTAAACATTTAATACATATATTTAAAAATAATAAAAAAACATTACAAAAAATGTTAAACATACATATAAAATACACACTAAAATACATAACACTAATATAAATATCGATATTATTAACAACAATATTTTTGCTAACGATATTACTTACTTCGATATTACTTACTTCGATATATAAAAAAAACGATATTACTTACCTTATGGTCGATATTCTGGTCACCGATATTCTTGACATCGATATTCTGTCCCTACGATATTAAAACTCGATATTAGTGTAAGTCGATATAAAAAAATCGATATTTTGACTGCCCACCCTGAAATTCCATAGCTAGTAAGACATGAAGCAAGATGTGGTGGAAGACAGAATCATAGGCCTCAGAGAGATCAGAATATATTAAAGACGTAATGCCTCATTAATCCATGGTCACATCGAATTTTAGCCAGTGCAACCTGTGCTCCACGGCCTGCTCATCACTGGTCAAGAAAGTTGCTGGAATAGATGAGAAGTGTTGATTAGTTCTTCGCTTCTGGTATAAAGATGGCCACAGAATAAATGGGAAGCTATCTTTCCATCACTGGGACACAGAGTACAGAGTACCAAGTTACAGAGTAGGAGAAAGACAGAGGATCAAACAATCTTTTATGTATTACTTCATTGTCAGTGGAGCAGTGGAATTTTTTCAGCACTAACTCCATCTTCATTTGTTTAAAATTGTGTGAACTAACTGCCCCAGTTACCAGAAACGTTGAGTGAACTCATGCTCTCATATATTTGCCATATAGGTGTATGTATAGACAGTTGGACAGATGGATGAAGTACATAAAGAACAGGTGAATTAATCCCCAGTAGCTGTACATAGTATTGCAGGAGTAAAATCTTGAGACGCATCACATATCCCAGTGGCAACAGCCGATCTCTCTGGAGTAACAGTGTAAAAAAATTAAGAAAAGAGGTACTATGTATATGAGAGTCATGGCACATGGAGGGCAGTCTTATCATGGATTTCATTTAGGGGTTGCAGCAGCAACCCCTGGCTTCTCCCTTGCACCCCGGACACTGCCTTTGCGACCCCTGGCCTCAGAGGTAGCAAGATCAGTGCCAAGAACACAAGGTCAGCTCCACATTCCTTACTTATTTTCTGCTCATTTTCCGTTATACTAATAGTGAATAATATGCTATTATTCATCATTAGTGTAAGAAAAAATGGAGCACGCTTAGCTGGAATGGGACTTTTGCTGGCTGCTGTGGTAAGTAAATATGGTTTTAAATGTATTTTGTGTGTGTGCTTGGGGGTGACTGTGTTTAAATGAGAGATAGCATGTGTATGTGTTAGCCAGTGTGTATGTATGTGCAAGCATGTGTGTGTGAGTGAAAGAGTCAGTGAAAGTGTCTGTGACAGGTAGTGAGATTGTATGAGATTGCGGCCCAGATTTACTATACCTTGGTGCAAGGCAACACTGCACCAAAGATGCTGCCCTGTCTGGTGTCAAAGGAAGAGAAAGAAAGTGCCATATCTACTAATGTTTGGTGCATTTTCCTCTCCCCCTGTGTTTGTTCACTTTTGGTAGCCATATACCAAATCCCCACACACCCTTGTGCCATATTGCAAGGGTATGTGCGTTGTCTGAAGCATAGGTTTTGTCCTGGAGGGATCCCTTTAAGTATAAAACTATGCTTTTAAATGTTTTCCCACTTTGTATGTGTGCTGTACAATGCACTCATGCCTGCCTTGAGCGGGTGTAAGATTTTGGGGCTACTTCCTGTCTATCAGTGTTTGTAGATAGGGAGTTGCATCAAAACCCATGGGTGGTGCATGAGAACGCCCCTGCACTACCTATGGAACACCCCCTTGATGCAGAAAAATGCAAAGTAGAGCATAGTGGAACTTCGTGTTACTTTGAGATACAATTCAATGCAAATCCTGGTTTGTGTTGGAAAGCAAATCTCACCCTAACACTTTGTGCTGGGTTTGAGTCACAAAAGTGCTGAAAACCTGGTGCAAAGCATTAGTACACCTGCACCTGATGTCAATAAGTATGAGTGAGGAAGAATGAGTAAAATTAGGAGTGAAAGCAAGTGAGTGAGTGAGAATGCATAAGAATGAGTGTAAGGTGGTGTAAGAGAGTGTGAGTGAGAATGAATGAGTGATAGTGAGTGTGAGTGAGTAAATGTGAAAATGAGCAAGAATGTGATGTGATGCTTGCACGTTTTTCGCAGGCCTTGCCATATTGAAGGTAATTATTGTTTGATAGAGACAGCAACGGCAAAATACTGGTGCTGGCATACATGCAGCAATTCTTACCATGACATGACAAACACCTGTGAAAAAATACTGGCACTTGCACACTGGGGGTAATTCATGATATAAAGGGCACCAATAGTAAAATATTGATACTTTCTTACTAGAGGTAAATGATGGCATATAGGGCACACAGGGAAAAATACCAGGCAAATTTGAGGAAATTCTTGGCATATAGACACCAGTGGCAGAATGCTGGTACTAGCACAATGGAGGTAATTTGTGGCATAAAGGTGGACAACCTGGCATATGGGAGGGTGGCAACCATGGCAAAATTCTGGACACGACACACTAAGGTCATTTTTGACAAACGGGTTACCCATGTTAATTTGGCATATTTTATGTCATTTTTATACAAGGGGGCATCTATGACAAAATACTGGCCCTGACAGTTTTTTGACATATGGGGGCACCTATACCAGATTTTGATCAAAATGAGGTCAACTCCTGAGGAATGTTAGGTTTCATTGGCTTGGCGCACCCTGAAATGAATTGAATATTTAATCATTTCCCTATCAGTGCCTATGACATTTTAGCAAATTTATGTGGAAATTGTGCTTTAAAATGTACAGTTTTGCCACATTCTTTTTTCATTTTTCTTGAGTGGGAAACAACCTAAAGAGCCCTGACTTACTCACTTTTCTTACTCACTACAATTAAGGGCAATTCTGCAACAATTCTATGTCCTAGAACTTTCAAAGATCAAGTCAGCACCGTAACGTAGTTTTTTTTTTAATAGAAATTTGCTTTTGATATTCTGTTATCCTAATCATGCTGTTAATATAGCAGTTCAGTGATGTCAATTGTTGTGATGTTAGGGTCATGTGAGATGCCTTCCTGGAAAACAATCAGGGTCATGGGTCTCATAATGTCACTTCCTGTGATGTTGTTAAGGTCAAAGGGTATGTGATGTCACTACCAGTACCCTTGACATGTTGGTGAATTGAAGCCCATGAGTGCCCTGGCCCTCATATTGACATAGCAAGACACTGAATGGGCACAGCATATGGCATATGCACTAACAGAAATATGCACACTTGGCAGAGAGACTGCATACATTGGTGATGATTACCTCCCCTGAAAATTGACAGATGCCAGGCAGCTAACTGCCAAGATGCTCACTGAACTGCAGCTTGTTGGGTGAGAATACCATCCCAGATATCACTTATTAACTATGTTGGTGGGTTCTCGTATAAAGGATGCTTCCACAAAACAGAGCCAGAATACAGCTGGTAAAACATATAGGAAACTCAAACACTATGCTTATGTGTGTGCCTCAATAAATCAAGCAATTAACAATATCAATACCTAACATGTCATGCATATTTTATTAGAAGTACAGATGGAGGTCCTACATACTTCGGACAATGTGTAGCACTAGTAGAGACATATATTTAAAGCATCAGGTGTGATAAAAAAGTGTATATCTAGCAGTGAAGTGGAAAACATTCCGCAAAAATAGATAAACTTTTGTTGTCCGCAGTTGCATAGAAGGGATTTAATTAGCACATTTGATCTTAGGGCATTAGGAAAAGAATGGGTGCAAATGGAAAGAAATGGAAGGTTCTCAACATAGTTCAGGTACTTGTACAAAAGGTGAGTGCGAGAAAATCCCTCTTTTGTGTGATCACCCCATGTTCTTCTTGACCAAAACAATTGTAACTGCAAATATCCAGCAATTGTCCTTTGAGAAAAACACAATTTTAGATTAAATTCATATTACTGCTACACTTGGTTTGGTACAAGCTACCAGAATGATTCATCCACTATTTTTAATGTTTATTACAAATCCAACTCACTGGTGAAGCTGTATTTTGAATAACAAAGTGGGAAAAGTAACTTTTTAAAAGTTACACGTTATCTGCCAGAACCGCCAGTGGGCTAATTTGCATTACCCTAACAGCAGCTGGCCACTGACAGTGCTTTCCCTTAATAAAGTATGAACACTGCTCTCAGAGCAAAAATTATGGCTGAGTACTTTTGGCAGGAAGACGTGGGTATGAGATATGTGACAATCTGCTCAGGGAGGGCAGCTGCCCAGGAACTTCATTAAATTGAAATGGACCAGGGCAAGGCCTATCCATTCATGGATAGGTGAAAAGAAGATCAGGAGAGGAGAAGCCTTTGTTTTCTCGATCATCTGTAACCAGCTTGGCGCCAGCCCAGTGAGAGTGGGAGCTCATCCCAGAACCAGTTTCTTGTAGATGATGTGGAGGGAACTGCTCACTTCCCTAAACTTATACCTGGCTAGCCCACTAAAAGAAACCAAGGGAAGAAGGATGATACCAAAGTAGATTTGTCTTATACTAGCATATTGTGGAATAATTTGCAGTAAAGCAGAAGTGGGAAGTGTTGCCCCTGGGAACGTCTTTTTCATTGGTTAGGGTGTGTCCAGGAGTCATCCCCACCCACTGGCTAGTAACACCTACACTGTGGCCCCTGACCCACAGCTCATCAGAACTCATCTGGACCTTTGGATGAACAGAAGGATTGGACCTGCTGTTTGTGACTTGTGTCACTTGTGTGGAGACATAAGTGGCTGGCGCTTCTTCCACTTCTGTGGAATCCAAGCATCAGTTGGCCGAGCTAATAGGTGGCTACAGGGACCCAACAAGCTGCAAGAGGTTTTTTTCCTCAAGTTCCTAGGGAACCAGTAACAACTGGACCTGGTTGGGAATCTTCAGGAGGCTTCAGCTTGAATGAGTCCCAGCCCCTAAGTGTTGTCTCTGAGGTTCTTTGAGCCTTAGAAGTGATCAAGATAAACTGCTTCAGAAAGTCTGAAAAGTTGGGATTTTAAAAAATGTTGGTCTTTAAAGACCTCCAGAGTGTCAGTGGGTCCTCACTTCAGGTTTGCCTGCTGGAGGATTTTGAGCTCTAGAAAGAAGACTATGGGCCTTATTATGACTACGGCGTTCCATGGGACTGCCATAGTCATGGTGGCAGTCCACCCACCACCACACTGCGTGACCGCCCGCAGTATTATAAGTGTGGTGGTTGGACAGCCACTGAACTGCTGCTACCGCCACAGATCAAGGATCCTGCGGTGGTCTGGCAGTGGTTTGAGGCCAAAATATGCTGGCAGTGCCAAGGCAGCACTGCCATGCATATTTGGAGTTGCCTCACCACCACCCTTTTCATGGCGGTTGCACCACCATGAAAAGGGCAGCGGACATGAGGCAACACTTGTTCATCTGTGCATGGGGGTGCATGCAGGTGGCCACATGTTGTGCCCCCATGTAGTATTGCACCCCAAGTTCCTACACTGGAAGGAATGCACAACATGGTGCATTCCCTCTTGTGCAGAAACGTGCACTGCCAGTCACATGGTGTTGCTGTTTAAGGCTCATATAATGAGCCTTTAAAAGCACTGCCATGAGACCACCACGTTGCCCGCCCGCCAGACCACAAAATTACTTGGATTTTGTATCCATAAGCCAAAAGCCCTCATCTGGCTTTGAGATTGTATATCCATTCAGAGGTTTAAAACAATGGTTTAAAACAATAGATCCATACCTGGTCGATATGTTTCGGGCATTTTTGCAAATTACTGGCAGAGCAAGGCGCTGGGCCAGCGCCTCGCTCTGACTGTGATGAGTGAGCCCAGCAGCCGAATTCAATGCTTGGATTGAGGCCAGTGTCTCGCTTTGCTAGTACATTGCAGAAATCCCCGAAACCTATCGTCCGGGAATGGATCCATTGTTTTAAACCTCTGAATGGATATACAATCTCAAATATTTCCATCAAAGGGCATATACAGTGAGGGCTTTTGGCTTATAGGTACAACAGCCATGGAAATTTTATCAATGGGGTCCCCCCAACTAGGTGTAGACTCCCTTGCTGATACAGAACCAGACCTTATCCCCATTTTCAATTTGTCTGAACATGTCCTCTCATCCACTGAGATAACTTTACTCAGTAAAGGGCCAAGTTTTGTGCCTACTGAGAAGACTAATTTTTCAACATTCAAATGGAATTATTACAATTCTTTTGTAAACTACGGCTTAGAGCCTTTTTCTAGACCAGGATTTTTCTGAAGCTTCTAACCCCTCAAGACTACGACCTCCTTCCACGTTCAATCCACCCAGTAACAAAATGACAGTTGAACTGCTGGCCTTTGAAACTAAGATCATGAAGGAAGTCACTACGCTTAATAAATGTTTTTAGTACATTCCTTACAATATCACACTAGAGAAATGGAAAGCTCCTCTTATATTAAAAACCAATAATGATTTAATCATTAAATCCACCGATAAAGGTATTGTAATCCAACCTACGGGATCATATAAAGCTGAAATATTGCAACAGTTGTCCAAAACGAACCATTATATGGCCCTAAGAACTAATCCTTTATCTGATGTTCAGAAAGTAATCATTGATATCACGTCTGAAACCAAGAATTCTGGCTTTTTAAGTACTCATGAATTCAAATATCTTAATACCAAATCCACTAGGACACCTATTCTTTACACTTTACCAAACGTTAACAAGAATTCATCTAACCCTCCGGGTAGACTGATTGTATCAGGATGTGGTTTAGTTCTTTACCTTCTGTGTAAGTACATTGATGTTTTTATCAAGGACATTGCAATTAATAATAAGAGCTATGTACGTGACAGTGGAGATCTGATTGTGCAACTCGAGGATATGGATTTTGATCCTGAGGAGGAGTTGTTGGTATGCTTGCACATTGAGTTCTTGTATACCAACATTCCCCAGTTGGAAGGTATCCAGGTTATTGAGGTAGCCCTCAATTCAAGACCCGGCCCTGTCACTGTCCCCACTGAATTCATTGTTGATCTTTTGACTACTTCCCTTATCCGGAATAATTTTGAGTTCGATGGTGATTATTTTTTAAGGATCAAGGGCACTTCAATGGGGGTTTCTTATGCTCTTAACTTTGCGATTTTTTATGTGGACAACTTTGAAAGACAAAATATATATGACTGCACTAAAAATCCCTTTTTTGATAATGTGCGCCACTGGATGTGTTTTATCGATGATATTTATTTCATTTGGCGAGGTAACAAATCCAGTTTTGCAACTTTTCTTGAGTGGTTGAATTCTTGTTCTGTGGACTTAAATTTTTCATCACATTCCAGCAATGAAAGGTTGACTTCTTAGACCTTACCACATGAAGGCAAACTAGTCAATAAACTTTACACTAAACCTACGGCCCGCAATTTGAGATGAGCAGATCTAGAGTGTCGCTGGTGTTGAGGGTGCTCTATACAGGAGCTGCTTGCCACCTAAACTTGATAATTACCCAGAGTTCTCTGCTTCTTTTTTGCATAATTTATTAGTCACTCTATGCCTGAAAGGGTATTGTATTGACTCATACTGGGTGCTCCCTTGTGTCTGGACAAAGCTATACCTCTCTGAAGAGCTTTAATGAGAGCGAAACACATGTCAGGGTTGCTATTATTCATTCCAGGTTGGCTTGGTTGGTATTTTACCAATTCAAAGCTGTAATTCTGTGCCTGGAGTGGTAAAAGGCTTTTGTCATTTTACAGCTCAGCATAGACAGCACTGTGTTAGTCCTATGCTTAAAGACTTTGCTGTTGAAATGGCAAAAGATTTTGTCCCTTTCTATCTTGTTGTGTATGGTACTGTGCTAATCCTGTGCTTAAAGACTTTGATAGAAAAGCAGACATTTGAGGTGAGCAAATCTAGTGTCGCTGGTATTGAGGGTGCTCTATGCAGGAGCTGCTTCCCACCTAAACTTTGGAACTACCCAGAGTTCTCTGCTGCTTTTATTTATATATATATATTCACTGAAAAAGCCATAGGTTTCAGGGACGTTATAGTTAGAAATTAGCATTTAAAAAACCTTAGAAATTCACTGAAAAAACACAGGATTGAGGGACGTTATAATTAGTTGGACATTTCACTCGTACAAAACCAGAGAAATTCGGCCGTTATAGTTAGTTGAGCTAACTATAACTCGCGCCCCCGCAATGCACTGCTGATGATGTCACATATTACATCATTCATGACATGGTCAGTCACATCACTGATGACATCACTGATGACATCTCAAATGACATCACTGATGACATCATCCAGTGACTATGTGTTTCTGTAAAGTTTAAAACAGTTTTATATATATATATATATATATATACGCCAAGGTGTATTCGAAGAATGAGTGGGTGTATGAGTGTCTGTATGGATGATTTCTTGGGTACATGACTGACTGTATGAGTGAGTGATTAAACATGTCTTAGTGACTGTATGGGTGAGTGACTAATCTGTGTAAATGTGTGTATCAGTCTGTCAGTTGGTGTGCAACTGGCTGCTTGGGCTGGTGAGTAGGTACATGAGTGTCTATATGGGTTATTGATTAGTTGTCTGAGTACCTGTATGGGTGCCTGAGTGTCTGTGTGGATAGGTGAGGGGCTGTGTGACTCCCTGCATGGATATATGAGTAGGTGAATCCCTGGGTATATGGGTTCATGAGTGCATCTATGAGGGACGGTATGGTTGAGTGAGGGTGAATATGGCTGTGTCGGTGAGTGTATGGATGTCTCAGTGGTACATGTGTGAGTAACTACATATGTGAAAGGCAGTATATGTGAGTGTTGGAGTATATAAATGACTATATGTGAGAGCGAGTGATTGTGAGAGTGGCTGTATGGATGAGTGTGTGCTTGTATCAGTGATTGTATAAGAGAGTAAGTATGTGTTAGTATCTGTATGAATAAGTGAGGTGGTGTGTGTGTATAACTGTGTAGGTGAGTAAATGGGAGTGTGATTGATTCTTTGCATGACTGACTAGGTGCGTGAGTAACTGGATGAGTGGCAGTGTGTGAGTGTCTGTATAGGTGCATGAGTGCAAATGATAGTGCTGTATTGATGAGTGATTGCATGTATGAGTGACTGTATGGGTGAATGAGTGGATGTGTGTGTAGACCTAGGAATCAGTGAGTGGGTATGTAGTAACTGGTATTGGTGTGTCTATGGTTTCGAAAATGGTAGTCTGTATTTTAGAATGGGTGTCTCAAAGTTATATTAGGGTGTGAGGAGGTGCATCAGATTATCACGTGGATGATGTCATCAGTGATGTCATTTGAGATGTCATCAGTGAAGTCATCAGTGATGTCACTGACCATGTCATGAATGATGTAATATGTGACGTCATTAGCAGTGCATTGCGGGGGCGCGTGTTATAGTTAGCTCAACTAACTATAACAGCCGAATTTCTCTGGTTTTGTACGAGTGAAATGTCCAACTTACTATAACGTCCCTGAAACCTGTGGTTTTTTCAGTGAATTTCTAAGGTTTTTTAAATGCTAATTTCTAACTATAATGTCCCTGAAACCTATGGTTTTTTCAGTGAATTTCAAAAGTTTTTTAAATGCTAATTTCTAACTATAACGTCCCTGAAACCTATGGTTTTTTCAGTGAATTTCAAAGGTTTTTAAATGCTAATTTCTAACTATAACGTCCCTGAAACCTATAGTGTTTTTCAGTGAATTTCAAAGGTTTTTTAAATGCTAATTTCTAACTATAACGTCCATGAAACCTATGGTTTTTTCAGTGAATTTCAAAGGTTTTTTAAATGCTAATTTCTAAATATAATGTCCAAAAAATAGTTTTTCTAAGTTTTGTATTTGTTATAAAAATATTGTAATGTTTTCGCTTTTCTAAAATATAAATATACATTTCATTTTGTTTTAAAAAGTGGATTCGCGTACTGATCGTTTACCTGTCTCGGTGGGTGCACGAATCCAAAAAGTTTGCCGCCATATTGGATAAGTCGTGTAAGATGGGCGTTTGGTATGCGACGGGGGCGCGGTTCCCGGCCCGCGAAACGTCCCATACGTATTTCCAGGGGTCGCGCCGGGTGTGCAAATCCACCGTAAAAATGTTATGTTTTAAAAGTATATGTATATAAGTTTAATATGTATAGCATTGCAAGAGATTATTTAAACTAATTATAAAAATCATATATTTGTAATTGTAATAAAGATATATTATTCTTAAATATATTATCCGGAAATCGCGTCGGGTGCGCGCTTTTTGCGCGCCAGGTGCGCGAATACTATGTGACTTCAAAAGAAAGCATTTCATTGGTTTAGAAGCTTTTCATTCTAGAACTTGGAGGACCCCACCCATTTTATTCATTCTTCCAGGAGCATCTCAAAAGACACACCTGTTGTCTTTTGCTTCTCTTCTTTGTCTCTTTTTGGTGTTTTCTTTGTTCCATTGAACAAAGGCAGCAGGAAGTCCACCTCAGCAGCTTCCACCTGAAGAGGAAGAAGACCTGGAGAAACCTATCAAAAAAAGGTATGAGAGCATTGTGTGGGCATTTTTCTCCATACCACCTGGGGAGAAAAAGGTCAATGCCCGAAAGGTAACCTGTACCATCTGCCAGAAAGTCCTCTCACGAGGTTCTGAGAAAAAGTATTCGTGCGGGACATCTTCGATGCTAAAACATCTGCAGACGATGCATCCTCATCGTCTTGCTAGAGAACAGCTTCGTCGAGAACAAGAAAAACAGGCAAGTGAAGACAACACTGCTGGACCGAGCACGTCATCTGATTCTTCCTCATCTGGCACACCAACCATCACCCCTGATTTGGCTAGAGTGGAGCAGCGTTGCGTAAAATGCAAAAAGATACTCTGTTTTGGTGAGCAATCACTGGATGCCATCCTGGTTGCTATTAGGAACCACAAATGTTAATTTTTTTTTTTTTATTTATGCAATGAGTTTATAATTGCATAATTTTTTGTACAAGTTCACTGTTGGTTCTGTTTTTTTTCTTTTTTTAAAGAAAACACCAAAATAATTTAAAAAAGAGTTAAAAAAACACAAAAAATATATAAAACAAAAATGAAGAAAAAAATGGTTCTTTTCAGAACCGCCTATTTGGTTTAAAAATAGACACATTTGTAAGTGTTTTATGAATTGTGGTAAGTGAAATATATGGAGAAGTGTATGGGTACTGCATATGTGATTGCATGAGTGGATGGGTAGTGCCTGAGTGATTGCATAAGTGCATGGGTAGTGCTTGGGTGATTGGAGGAGTGCATGGGCACTGCCTGAGTGATTGAAGGAGGGAATGGGTAATGCCTGGGTGATTGCATGAATGCAGGGGTAATGTCAGGATGAATGGACGAGTGCATGGGTAGTGCCTGAGTGATTAGACGAGTGCATAGGTAGTGCATGAGTGATTTTATAAGTGCATGGGTAGTGGTTGGGTGATTGGAGGAGTGCATGGATAGTGCCTGGATGAGTGGAGGTGTGCAAGGGTAGTGCCTGGGTTATTCCATGAGTGCATAAGTAGTGCCTGGGTGATTGCATGACTACAGGGGTAGTTCCTGAGGGATTGAAGGAGTGCATGGGTAATGTCTGTGTGATTGCATGGGTGCAGGGGTAATGCCTGTGTGATTGAAGGAGTGCATGGGTAATGCCTGGGTGCATGGAAGAGTGCATGGGTAGTGCCTGGGTGCATGTAGAACTGCATGGGTAGTTCCTGGGTGATTGGAGGAGTGCACAAGTAGAACCTGGGTGATTGCATGAGTGCAGGAGTAGTGCCTGGATGATTGGAAGACTGCACAGGTAGTGCTTGGGTGATTGCATGAGTGCCGCAGAAGTGCCTGAGTGCATGTATTACTGCATGGGTAGTGGCTGGGTGATTGCATGAATGCAGGGGTAATGCCTGAGTGATTGAAGGAGTGCATGTGTAATGCCTGTGTGATTGCATGGGTACAGGGGTAATGCCTATGTGATTGAAGGAGTGCAGGGGTAATGCCTGGGTGCATGGAAGAGTGCATAGGTAGTGCCTGGGTGCATGTAGGACTGCATGGGTAGTGCCAGGGTGATTGCATGAATGCAGGGGTAATATCTGGATGAATGGAGGAGTGCATGGATAGCGCCTGAGTGATTAGACGAGTGCATAGGTAGTGCCTTGGTGATTTTATAAGTGCATGGGTAGTGACTGAGTGATTGGAGGAGTGCATGGATAGTGCCTGGATGAGTGGAGGAGTGCAAGGGTAGTGCCTGGGTGATTCCATGAGTGC